>QNUK01000600.1:0-60000 GCA_013621035.1 Clarias magur
CACACACACACACACACACACATATACAGACATACACACACACATATACAGACATACACACACACACATACAGACATACACACACACATACAGACACACACACACACACATACAGACACACACACACACACACACACACACACACACACACACACACACACACACACACATACACACACACACACACACACACACACACAACACACACACACACACACACACTACAATCTATAAACACTATATTCAAACATACTACACACTTACATCCTAGACTTACACATACACACAACCATTACACATGCTTGCTAGACATATGTAAACACAGACGCTCACTACAAAAACATACTCACATCCCAATCACACATAGCACACACACAGTACAAATCATAAATAAACACGACAAATCAGAACCACAGACAAACACACATGTCTCAAACACATCTTACGCATGTCTACACACATGTCTACACACATTCTAGAATCCTACAAAAACAATGACCTGCTCAAGATCTCTGTCGGGAATGCTGTATGCAATAGCAATAGAACCTTTGCTTCATAAATTACGAATTGAACTTAACGGAATTAGGATTCCCGACAGAAGAGAAACTCTTTGTCTGCTTATGCAGATGACATCATTGTATTGCTTAACAAGCAAAAAGACTTGGATACAACAATTAAGGTATTACGGGATTTTGAAAATATTTCATCAGCAAAAATAAACTGGGCAAAGAGTGAAGCACAACTTATCGGAAACTGGTCTGAAAATGCACCCACACTGCCAGAAAGACTCTTTTGGACAAAAGGGGGAATCAAATACTTAGGAGTCTACCTAGGTGACGACTCGTTCACACTAAAGAACTGGGAAGGGGTGATCGAAAAAATGAAAGGTCGACTGGACAAATGGAAATGGCTGACTCCAAAAATGTCTTACAGAGGACGGATTCTCATCATAAACAATCTTGTAGCCTCTTCATTGTGGCACAAAGTGGCTTGTGTGGACCCTCCGGTGGAGATTATAGCAAATATTCAGTCGATTCTGGTTGACTTCTTCTGGGACAAACTCCATTGGAAAAAAAAGTGTATATAAACTCATTTTGTGTGTTTCACATGTCCATGCCTTAGTTGTGTGAGAAAACCGCTTTCCTGAGCTCGTACAGCGTTAAGAACATGGCAAACGCTTTCTCCCATCATGAGACGCATAAAAGTGAAATGAATGATAATTTTCAACACTTTCAGACATTATTGCATAGATTTTGAATAACTACTTTTTTGTTAGTCTTGTTCACAGTTTGAGCTTTGAAAGTGCATATAAACTCATTTTGTGTGTTTCACATGACGATGCCTTAGTTGTGTGAGAAAACCGCTTTCCAGAGCTCGTACAGCGCTGTACATAAGCAAATACGCAAACGCTTTATCTCATCATGAGACGCATAAAAGTGAAAAGAATCATCTTTTCCAACACTCATGCATTCTGGCATAAATTTTGAGTAACTACTTTTTTGTTAGTCTTTTTCACATTTTGATAATAAAAAAGTGCATATTAATACTGTAGTAACCCGGTTGAATTTGAAAGAATTCACTCTTTTACTGATGCTTGTTTGGCTCCCTTTATTTATTTCCTTTCGTTGTCACACACTGCACCGCACCGCACCGCACCGCACCATAAGAGCTTGTGCCTCTTTCAACCAGGTACTGAAATAAGATGTCCCAATAGAAAAATACAACAAAAATAAAATAACAAATAATAACTGTTCGTTGTTTAAATACTTTAGAGTGCCTTAAACTTTAAATCCTTAGCTTTTGTCCGTGACCGCGTGTTGCGTTGTTTACATCCATGTGCGATCTCCGTCTCTGCTGCGCTTCCACCTAGGTGCGCTCTTCCTGCCGATCCGGCTAGATGCCTTTCATAATAAAGGTCTGTATAGGCACAATAACTAAAAACAGGCAAATAACGGTTTCCTAAGTAAAATAAACACTCAACTAATTTAAACTGAATATAAATTACTGCAAACAATATAAACAAATATATAAAAAATCTCCAAACAAATAAATAACTGAGGGTTATTTACACTCCCACCAAATCATGAGAGACAATGGATATTAACTTAATTCTCGAATGATTTTACTAAACATTTTACTGTGCTCTGTTAACTCAAAGGATATGTGAAGAAGTTCAAGGCACTTCAAGCAGAAGGACCAGCTTCTGTACTGGGCGCTCAACCACCGATGGCTTGGTCAGACGTTTACCATCCTTCCCCAAATTTCGGTCTCCAAACCGTATTTTTACTCTTCTTACCAGACCGTCTTTGTCAGCAACCGTTTCAATAACTTCTGCCAAGCGCCATTCATTCCTGTGCACATCATCTGCCTTTTCCAGGACGATATCTCCAATTTTCAAGTTCCTCCTTGGTATGAACCATCTCTGTCTTGTAGTGAGATTAGACAAATACTCTTTTCGCCAACGACTCCAGAACTGTTCTGCCAGGTACTGGATGTGACGCCATCTCTTTCGAGTATACAAGTCTTCCTTGACAAATTTACCTGGCGGTGGTAAAGCTTGAGTAGACTTCAAAGTGAGCAGGTGGTTTGGGGTTAGAGGCTCCGGACCCTCCGGATCATTCAAATTGTCTACTGTGAGAGGTCGGCTATTTACAATGGCCATGGCTTCATAGAAAAAGGTACGTAGGGAAGAATCATCCAATCTTCCAATACTTAAGGAAAGAGTGGAATGAAGGACACTTCTCACAGTTCTAATTTGTCTTTCCCAAACGCCTCCAGCATGACTGGCATGAGGTGCATTGAAAACAAAGTCACATTGGTTTTGTGCCAAAAATGTTATCAGTCGGTTAGTGTCAATTTCCTTCATGGCCCTTTCAAATTTGTTTTTGGCACCGACAAAATTAGTGCCTTGATCACACTTTATTTGGCGTACTGGTCCTCTGATGGCAATGAAACCACGTAGGCCATTAATAAAGGAGTCCGTGGACATGTCATCCAGCATCTCTATATGGACAGCTCTACAACAGAAACAGGTGAAAAGAAGTCCATACCTTTTGTATGATTTGCGCCCTTGTTTGGTAATAAATGGACCAAAACAGTCCATTCCACAGTAAGTGAATGGCGGGGATGGGTCTATACGTTCTGTGGACAAATTAGCTATCCTTTGTTCTTCTGGTGGTCTGCGAAGTTTACGACACTTGACACATTGGCGTACAAAGGATGCTACAGTCCTGTTTACTCCTGGAATCCAGTATCCTCCTGATCGGATCTTGTTTATAGTAAGTCCCTTTCCTTGATGTCCAGTTTTCTCATGGCAATCAGCTATCAGGAGTTTTGTGAGAGGGTGTTCCTTTGGAATTATTACTGGATGCGTAATGTAGTTAGGAAAGGAAATGTCAGAGAGTCTTCCTCCCACCTTGAGCAGTCCGTCATGATCTGCAAATGCTTCGAGATGGTATAGCTTGTTGCTGCGAGGCAGTCCCTTGCCCTTACTTAGCATGGAGATTTCTTCTGAATACACTTGACGTTGTAAGTCTCTGATGATGATGCATTTGGCATCCTCACGCTCGGCAACTGTGCTGTGGTCACTTGACTTGTTTTTCCTGACTCTACGGAGTAGACGTGCAATTGCCTGAATGGCTTTAGACCATGAAGATACTCTTGTGAGACAATCAGCCAAACAGAAACACTGTACTGCTTGTGTATTCAGAACTTTGTGTTTTTTGACTTCTGGATCGCCAATTGAAAGTTGAATATCAATATCCAAAGAGGGGGGCAAGTGTTTCTCCCATAAGATTTTAGGGCCAGTGAACCAATTTGAGGTGACAAGAATGTCGATATTTAGTCCTCTTGAAGCATAATCAGATGGATTTTCATCTGAAGAAATATAACGCCACTGTTGGAGACTTGTACTGCAATGGATTCTCTGAAGTCTATTTGCAACGAATGTGTGGAAACGCCGAGCTTCATTGGCTATGTAACCTAGTACCACCTTTGAGTCAGTCTAGAAAAATGCCTCTGCATCTCCCAAATCCATCTCCTCTCTGAACACATCATTTACTGCGACTGACACAACTGCCGCTGTCAACTCTAGCCGAGGGATTGTGGTGATCTTGAGCGGGGCTACTCTAGATTTTGCCATGAGCAGTGTACAATGAACATCACCCCTTTCATTTTTTATTCTGAGGTATGAGCATTGGCCGTACCCACTCGTGCTGGCATCTGAGAAATGATGAATCTCTTTCTTTGTGATTTTCCCAAAACCATCAGGGACAATGCAGCGAGTAATCTTGATCTTATCTAAGTTTGATAAATCAGCTTTCCATCTCTCCCACTGTGGCAGTAGACCATCAGGCAAAGGGTCATCCCAGCTCATGCCATTTCTACACATTTCTTGGAGAATCGTCTTTCCTTTTAGCAAGAATGAGGCAAGAAACCCTAGGGGGTCGAACAACGATGCCACAGCTGACAGTACACCTCTCCGTGTTGCAGGCTGGTTCTTAGGATCAACATGAAATCGGAAGTTGTCTTCTCCCAGATCCCAATAAATGCCCAAGGCTCTTTCTAAGGGGCGGTCTGTGAAGGAAAGGTCAATGGCTGTTACATCGACTGCCCGTTCAGAGGGTGGTATGCTTTCCAAAACTGCCTTGTTGTTGGTTACAAATTTATGTAGTCTCAATCCTCCTATTCCACAAAGCTGACGAGCTTCTTGAGCCAACTGGATACCTTTCTCCTCATTTTCAATACTGGCAAGGCCATCATCCATGTAGAAATCTCTCATAATGAATTTTGCACCGAGTGAGTGTGAATGTTCACACTTTTTTGCAAGATGTTTTAGTCCGTAATTAGCACACCCCGGAGATGCTGCTGCTCCGAAGAGATGTACTTTCATTCTGAAAGCTTGGGGCTGAGAATTTAAATCTTCATTGTTCCACCAGAGAAACCTTAAATAATTGCGATCTGCCTCATCAACATGGAATTGATGGAACATACGTTCGATATCGCACATCAAGGCTACTGGATGCTGCCTGAATCGCAAAAGAATACCAATTAGACTATTCATCAGGTCAGGACCTGTGAGAAGATGGTCATTTAGACTGGTTCCCTTGTATCGTGCTGAGCAGTCGAAGACCACGCGAATTTTCCCTGGTTTCTTTGAGTGATACACCCCGTGATGTGGGATGTACCATTTTTCTCCGTCCTTTCCTTCATCAATAACTCTTTCCGCATCGCCATTTGATATGATCTCTCTCATAAACTGTACATAATGTTGTTTGTATTCTTGGCTTTTCACCATTTTCCGTTTGAGATGTTGAAGTCTCACATCCACAAGAGGTCTATTGTCTGGAAGGTAAGGTCTCTGTTTGAAAGGAAGTGGCATTTCCAAATGTTGGTCATTATTCATCTTGATGTTCTGTCTTAGTTTTTCCAGGAACAAAATGTCTTCCTGTGACACCTTCTTTATATTTTCATTGGTATCTTTGAAATCTAATTCTAATATTTGAATAAGATCAGAGGTTGTTACAGAGGGAATTTCCTTAACAGAGATTCGGTGACACAAGCTGACATCACTTGGTGTTCCATGATGTTTTGAAGAAGGGCCCACAATGCTCCATCCAATATCGGTGCGAACAGCATAGGGCTCATTATCTGCTCCAAGAATTACTTCTCTGGGTGCCATAGTTCTTGAACAATTGTATCCTATCAACAAGCCAACCTCACAATTTTGAAGTGGGGGAATTTGGTCTGATAATTTGGACAAATGTTTCCAATGTTTTGCTGTCTCACTTGTAGGAATGTGAGCAGGGATACATTCCTTTGTGTATGCGGGGGGAAGCTCTAACACAGTCTTTGAATTAAAACCTCTAACTCTGAGACCGGACACTCTTTCACTTGAGATCAGGAGATCCTTTCCAACCATGGTAGAGAGCTTGAGAGTCACTGGACATTTATCTGCATTTAGGTCTTGACTTACTGCATGTTCAACAAAGATGGTGTCACTTTGTGTGTCCAATAAAGCATAGACAAGCTTTTCGGAAACTGGATCACTTTGTGAGGACAACCACACAGGAACAATCATGGAAGTATTAGTAGATGTATTTTCTGTTTTTACACTCAAAGCGGTCGTGACTACCTTCTCGTGTGCATTCTCAGCCTTAGGAGGAGGAGATGGATGCACTCTTTTAATGAAACTGTCATCATGCAGACAGGTTGGATGTCTTCCCTTGCATGTGTTGCAGACATGTCTGCGACGGCAATCCTTGGCACTGTGACCAAGCCTTAGACATCCATAACACAGCTTTGTGTCCTTGATAAACTGTCTACGTTCTTCCAGAGGCTTTACTGTAAATTTAGAACAAGCGTCAATTTGGTGTCCACTGTCTTGGCAAAACATGCATGGTTTAGTGACTTTAAAGGTTGGTCTCTGATTCTCGTGCTGTGTAACTATTTTTGTGTGAAACACATTGGCTTTGGTCTTGTTAAACTTTGAGTTAAGATTCTCCTTTTTAACTTCCCCATAAAGAGCATTGAAGGACGTAATTGGGTTACAGGCTATATCAGCCTCAGCTGACAGGAAACAGGTGAATTCATGAAATGTTGGGAATTCTTGAGTTTCACTTAGTGTTTGTGTAGCTTGCCGGTTCCAGCGAGCAGCTGCCCAATCAGGAAGTTTGCTAACCAGCTTTCTGTTTTCTTCACAATCATTTAGGATTTCCAATCCTTTCACATGAGGCATAGCGTCCTTGCAGGCATTCAGGAAATCTGAGAAACCTCTGAATGCCTCAGCATCTTTGGATTGAATTTTGGGCCAGCTCACAAGTTTTTCTCTGAATGCTCTCTGTATGATGAAAGGCTGTCCATAACGATCTTGAAGCCTCTTCCAAGCATCTTGGTAAGCTTCTTCATCGGTTCTGTAAAAGAAGCCTTCTAGAGCTTTCATGGCTGGACCTGTAACATACTTCTTCAAAAAATACAACTTATCTGATGAAGAGACATGTCGTTTGTCTATGAGTGACTGGAACGATGCCTTCCATTCAATGAAATGAATTGGATCACCATTAAAGACTGTGGGCTCTGGCATAGGGAGTCTATTTAATGTTATACTGTCTTGAACGGCCTTTGCAAGGTAAGATATATCAGAATTCTGAGGTGGCGATAATGGTTTGTCATTAAGTGTTGGCTCAACTAAAGAGATTATTTGATCTTGTTTTGCTTGGTGACTCAGACCTTTGATGTTATCTCCAGACTTAACGCTTGCTTCTCGATCATAAACTTCCAACCTCGCCTTTGTTGCTCTTATCGCCTTTTCTGCCTTAAATCTTTCCAAGTCGTCTCTTTGAGAATCAAGATCTCTCCTTTGTTTCTCTTCTAAAAGCTGTAATTTTTCCTTCAGCTCCTTCTCCCTTTGAAGTGCTTCATATTCAACTTCCTTTGCTGCTAGCTCCGCAGCTGCTTCTGCACGTTTGAACAGCACCAACGATTTCACAGAAGTCTGACTTACAGGTAAACTAGATGCAGAACTGGAGCTAGATTTAGAGGCAGTTGATCCATAGACTGAGCGGGCATAGTCTCGATCAAGCAGTACACGAAGATGCTGGTGAACTCTTGCACTGTCAAATTCCCCATGAACGCCTGAAATCCTATCCAGTGCAATCTTTACAATATCCTTTGTTACGGCTTCACATGCGTCAATGCGTCGTCTGGTCTCATTGCTTGGAGTTTTGTGCACTCGAACTTTGTCATACATAGTCATCTGTCATGCGCACTCCTAACACGACCGGCACTAGGACCTGGAAGTAGTCCGGTCGTTAATCAGGAAGCATAAAAGGAGACAAGATGGCTCCACACATTGAGTTCTAAAAATAACAGCGTGGTTATCCTGCCTGCTCGCGCTACTTCCGCGTTTGGGTTTACCATCCACGCTACAGGGCTAACTGCTAGTCTTCTGGTCCATCTCCGTGTGTTTATGACAGAATGACTGAGCCAACAGCAGTAAACCCAGCGGATTACGCTCACCTCTGCGATGTGGTTGCCCAACATGCTAAGCTGATCGATCAGCTCTGTAGTGAAGTTGCGGTTCTCCGCAAAGGCATCCAAGATGTTTTGGCCCTGCGCCGCGAGGTGGCGGAGCTAAGGCAGGAGAACGTGACCCTCCGCGGGGCAGGCGCTCAGCCGGCAGTTGCCACGCCCGTCGCAGTGGTTGTTGTGCCGCCACCACCCTCCCATACTGATGTCTTCATAGCTCTACCAGATAAGTGGGATGGCACGGATGGGAAATGCAGTGTGTTTTTAACATCATTGGATCTTGTGTTTAAAGTTTAATTCCACCAGATACTCCACAGACCAACTGCGCATTGCACTTCTCGTCTCGTTGCTATCCGGGCAGGCAGCTGAGTGGGCCACGGCGGTCCTTCGCTCGGATTCAGATGTCGCATATTCATACACAGAGTTCACCCATCAACTAAAACTAACTTTTGAACATCCTGCTGCTGAGGTGGAGACCGACTCCAAGTTATATCATCTGCGGCAGGGAGGCTCGTCTGTGAGTCGCTACACGGCAGATTTCCGAACCCTGGCTGTCCAGACCAACTGGGGAGACGCCGCCCTCCGAACAGCCTACTACGAGGGACTGGCTGCACGCATCAAGGACGAGCTCGCTCGAGCTCCTTCTTCTCTCACATGCCTGTTCCTGAAGCTCGCTCCTTATTTGCAACTGCACCTACCAGATCAGTCGGTTCTCCACCTCCCGCCGTGGTTGACACCGGAGCCGGGGAACCCATGCAATTAGGACACGCCTCCTTAACCGCTGCAGAACGGGAACGCTGCTTCAGAGAGGGTCTCTGCGCATATTGTGGATCGGCAGCACACCACAGAGCTATCTGCCCTCTGCGTCTGGGAAACGCGCAGGCCCGGTGAGCAGTAGGAACAGCTCACCGGGTTCCATCCACCTCTCCGCCACTTTGACCAACTTTTCCCGTCTCACGGTACGAGCACGCCTCCAGTTTGGCCACAAACGGGTCGAAAGTACCGCGTTCATCGATTCCGGTGCCGCGGGTAACTTTATTGACTCTTCTTATGCCAAGAAACTGGGGGTAAAAATCGAGGCGTTATCCCAGCCCGTAAACATCACCTCTGTTGATGGTCGGCCCCTCTCTTCCAGCCCTATCACCTCTCGAACACAGCCAATCACCCTCATCATCAACCAACATGAAGAACAGGTTCAATTCTATGTCACCTCCATCTCATCTCCTCCCATCATCCTCGGCCACCCGTGGTTGTTGCAGCATGACCCACTTATTTCTTGGACACAGAACCGGATTCTACAATGCGGTCCGACCTGCACTGAACTCTGCCTACGGGCCCGGGCTGGGACGTGTTCTAGGGAGTCCGAGGCCCCCGAAGTCGACACCAACAGCATCCCGACGCCTTAACGGGGCCTGGCTGAAGTGTTTTGTAAACGACGCGCCACCCACCTACCTCCTCATCGTCCTTACGACTTGGCAATTGACCTTCAGCCGGGCTCCGTCCCGCCCCGTGGCCATCTCTACTCACTATCTTCCACCGAGATGCAGGCGATGTTTCCAGCGCCCTTCGCCAAGGTACCATCCGGCCCTCCTCCTCACCTGCCGCTGGGGTTCTTCTTTGTAAAAAAAAAAGGAGGTGACTTACGTCCATGTGTCGATTATCGGGGGCTCATCGATATCACCATCAAAAACCGACACCCATTGCCGCTTACCAACTCGGCCCTGGACGCCCTCTCTGGTGCCACCATCTTTACTAAGTTGGACCTCCGGAGCGCCTACAACTTGGTGCGCATTAGAGAGGGTGATGAGTGGAAAACGGCCTTCATCACCCCCACAGGACACTATGAAAGCCTGGTCATCCCTTTTGGACTCTGTAACGCACCTGCTGCATTCCAACAATTCATCAATGATGTTCTCGGAGACATGCTAGGCCACTGGGTGTTCGTCTACCTAGACGACATCCTCATTTACTCCCGGACTGTTGACGAACATGTCCAACACGTCAGGGCAGTCCTCAAGAGATTGCTCGCCCATCAACTGTATTGTAAGTTGGAGAAGTGCGCTTTTCACGAGCGCTCCACCACGTTCCTGGGTTTTGTTATCTCGCCCCAGGGTGTGGCCATGGACCCGCAGAAACTGGAAGTTGTGCGTCATTGGCCCCTACCCAAGACCCTCAAGCAACTTCAACGGTTTCTCGGGTTTGCAAATTTCTATCGTCGCTTTATCCGGGACTACAGTACGGTTGCAGCTCCTTTAACCGCCCTGACACGACCATCTTCTCACCCCTTCACCCTCAACTCTGCCTCCATCTCCGCCTTCCAGGAATTGTGTCACCGCTTCACCACCGCACCAATTCTCCTCCATCCAGACGCGAGCAAACCATTCGTTGTGGAGGTGGACGCTTCGGATGGGGCGTGTTCTCTCCCAACGAGGTCCAGATCAGAAGCTGCACCCTTGTAGCTTCTTCTCCAGAAAATTTGACCCCACTCAGCAGCGATACGGGGTAGGGGACCGCGAGCTGTTGGCCATAAAGTGGGCTCTGGAGGAATGGCGTCACTGGCTCCAGGGCGTCAGAGAGCCGTTCATCGTCTGGACCGACCACCAGAATCTAATCACCATCCGAAGAATGAAACAGCTTAACCCTAGACAGGCGCGGTGGGCGTTATTTTTTGAGAGTTACAACTTCCATTTGTCATACCGCCCGGGGTCCAAGAACACCAAGGCCGACGCTCTCTCCCGACAGCATGAGGAAGACGTCCCCCGGGCGGAGCCCGCGCCTGTCCTACCTCCCACCAGGATCATAGCACCACTACGCTGGGATCTGGAGACAAGGGTGCGCCAGGCACAGGCTGCGGAGACCGAACCGGCAGGTGTGCCGCCTGGTCGACTCTATGTACCCGACACCATCAGGACGGAGGTCATCCAATGGGGGCATTCCTCTCTCCTCGCTGGACACCCCGGAACACGTCGCACCCTTCAATTCATACAGCGCGCCTTCTGGTGGCCCACCATGACCAAGGATGTTGACGAGTTCGTCCAGGCATGCCCAGTGTGCGCCAGGGCCAAGGATGTAAATCAACCATCTCCGGGCGAGCTTCAACCACTTCCTGTTCCCCGTCAGCCCTGGACACACATTGCCGTCGACTTCATCACGGGCCTGCCGATTTCCGAAGGAAAGAACACCATCCTCACTATCGTCGACGGGTTCTCCAAAGCTGTGCACCTGGTGGCCCTTCCCGGGCTCCCGTCAGCTAAGGAAACAGCCGAGCTGATATTAGAACATGTAGTCCGCCTGCATGGGTTCCCAAAGGACATCGTCTCGGACAGGGGGCCTCAGTTCACCTCACGGTTCTGGAAGGCCTTCTGCCATTCCACCTGTAGTCTGTTCTCCGGCTACCACCCACAGGTGGTCTACCAACGGTCAGACGGAACGGACCAACCAACAACTGGAACGCTACCTGAGGTGCTTTGTCGCCGACCGTCAGTGCTCCTGGGCTCGTTACCTCATCTGGGCTGAACTATCACACAACCTCCACGTTTCATCCGCCACTGGCTTAAGCCCATTTGAGGCATGCCACGGCTTCCAACCTCCGATGTTCGACCACCAAGAACCGGAGGTTGAAGTACCGTCGGCCCAAAAGTTGGTCCGTCGGTGTCGACGGCTATGGAACCAAGCAAACCTGGCCATCAAATGCACCAAAACCCGCTACATCAGTCAGCACCGCCGTCGACACCCACCGGGACGATTGTACCACGTAGGTGACAAGGTATGGCTGTCTACAAAAAATCTACACCCGCAGACAGAATCCAGAAAATTATCACCTCGTTTCATCGGTCCATACCGCATCACCCTCCGAATCAACCTCGTCACCTACCGGCTCCAGCTGCCTGCGGCGCCCCGGATCCACCCAGTATTCCATACTTCTCAGCTAAAACCCTTCACCACTTCACCTATGATTCACGATTTTGTTATGCTCATACGCCTCTCAACAATATTTTATCTTTATTAACTCATTGTTTTAAAGTCCATAAACTGACTCTTGCAGTACCAAACTATGTCTACTAGATTGAGGTATCACACCACACATCCTACACACACGAAGACACACACACACACACACAGACACACGTGACCTCCCACTCCCTCACAGATTTGAGTTTTGGTGAAGCGGACTGACACAAACTCTGCCGCTGAATAGTTGCTTATGAACCTAGAAATTTCTGTTCTAATATAATATTCGACGGAGATTAAATAGGGGGGGCAATCTGTGGCAGGGGGGCATTTTAGCGCATAACACCAGTCTTCCACGGTGAAATAGCGAATAAATTTCTTCATCCGTCGTCTGATACTGAGTGCGGCTTGTGCCACCACTTTGGGCCGGACACGCACTCATCAATGTGTTCACCATCTCTTCATTTCTCACAATTGCAGCAACCAAGTTTCTCGCCGACTCACTCATCCTTTCTAAAGATGGCTATATATATATATATATGTGTGTGTGTGTGTGTATTCTTACTAAGTATTCCTAGAATCAATATGTTATTGTGACTGTCACTATTATCTTTTGCTGTTGTTATTTCGTCTTATGAGCACACACACATTTGAAACAAGTTTGTTGTAAGTTGTTTACAACAGGAATACAGGTGCCTTCATAGTCGTGCTGATAAGGTGTCATGTGACAGCTGGGCGAATCACGTGATGTTGATGTTTAAGCTGCCTTACACTGCCTACAATCCCCTGTAGAGTGTTTACATTAATAAGCTTTACTGATTGGATTATGTTATTGCCTGCACATTTGATTGTCATTATTATCATTATCATGTTGTATGCTTATATTTATGTCGATGTTTTATTTTAAGAAAAAAACACAACCTGACACAAATGTTAACACTCACACACAAACACATCTCACACACATACACACACACACACACACACACACACACACACACACACACACACACACACACACACACACACACACACACACACACACACATACACACATATAAACACTATGCACACACTAACCATTCGACACACAAACACACACCCGCACACAAACACACACACACACACACACACACACACACACAAACGCACACACAAACACACACACACACCCTCGCACACAAACACACCTGCACACACACTCTAAACACACTGCACATCCCACAAAAACTGTGACCGGTCCAAGCACCTGCACCATTATCATTTTCACCAAACTGACCCATATAATATCAAAACATTGAGGATGGAATACTATAGTGGGATTTCTGATATCTGAGACAGTTTAGCCATGGCGATGCATCATGCTGAAAAGTGGGAACTACCGGCGCGCGCGTGCACACACACACACACACACACACACACACACACACACACACACACACACACACACACACACACACACACACACACACACACACACACACAGACACACACACACAACAAATATTTGGGGTCCAAACTGACATTACCCCTGTATAGTGTGTGATGTGTGCAGGTTGTGAGGTGCAACCGAGTGGCGATGGCTTTTTCGAGGTCTTAACACATTCAAATGACACAGGTTGTGCGGTGCGCCCGGGGTGGGAATGGCGCAGGGTGCTTGGGCCCGTCATCATTGCTTGCAACTACATATATATATATATTTTTTCCCACCCTTTTTGACTTTTCGGGGGTCTTAACATGCTCAAGAACTCATGAAACTTGGCAGACAGGTTGGAATCTGCTGCCATCAGGATGCCTGAGAGTCTCGTGGCCCAGGGCCCAAAGGGGCCCCCACACAAGATTTTGCTGCCTAGCCCATACACACTTTCACGTAGGCACACGAAACTCTGTACACATTTAGAGCTCATCGAGCCGAACAACTTTTGCACTGCATGTCCTGGGATAAACTCAACAGGAGGCCGGTTATTTTGAGTTGTTCACAAAAATGCACCCTCCTAGGGAAATTATACAATCGCTATCAAACTGGGCCAAAGAGTTCTAAAGACATTGAGGATGCAAAATTGTCAGCCGTGATAATGTCTTAAACGTACGCCGAAAAATGATTAATAACTTTCTGTGTGGCATTATATTGAGTGACATTATATTCAGTGACACCTTCTGTGACATCGCATTTAGTGACATCACGTTCAGGAACATCAGAGCGTGATGCTTTTCTTTCAGCATCTGGGGCCTATTGTACACACAATAGACATCACAAATGTTAACACACACAAACACGTCTCACACACTAACACACACATCACTAATGTTAATACACACAGACTCAAACCATACACACAAACAAGCATCAACACAAGCACATTTACTCGCTGAGGGGTGGGTGGTTAATTGCCACCGCATTAATACATTGATACCAACTTTGACGTATTCTAGTGCAGAGTGAAAATTTGATAGAAATCTTAAATTTACCACATTTGAAGAGGCTTGCAAGCTGTGTCAGAGAGTATAGGTTTTACCCCCCGGGGCGGCAAGAGGCTCCCGAATTTGCCCCAGTGAATTATAATGGGGACTCTGGAGTGTAACTAGAACTGTATCGTTTGTCATACACCAATAAATGAGGTGTCAAATTGTGCGCCTTATTCGCGTTTGGGGTGCTAAGACTTCCCATTAAAAAAAATCTCATAGACTTAACATTGAGACCAATTTGACGGATTGAAGCGCAGAGTGGGAATTTGGTAGAAATCTCAAATTTACCACATTTGAAGAGGCTTGCAATCTGTGTTGGAATATACCCCACACGATGGTATAGGTTTTAATCCCGGGGTAAAACAGGTGCCCAAATTTGCACCATTGACTTATAATGGGGAATTTGGTGCATGACTCGTCACTTTCTGTTTGTCGTAGACCCATGAAACAGGTGGCAAATTGTGTGGTTCATTCAGGAATTAATTTATTTGGGTTTATTCGGGGAAAGGTGGCTTGACATGACTTTTCTAATGGGCGAATGGTAAACTGCCCCAGCAGAGGCAATTAACATACAATAGTGACTTCCATAAGAACTTTGAAACTGAATTTAACTGTCGTAGTGACATGGGGGTGGGTTATTTTACTAGGTCAATCAATCAGTCTTTCACATTTATCATGATGCTCATAAGATGCTCATAAAAACTTTTTTCCCTTGCCTTTTTATTTTAGATTTTATGCCCTGCTTATGCTTGAATATTACATTTCAAAGTTGACATTGGTGGTAATGACGATGGAGGCCATCCTGTAAAGTTTTTGTCATGGAATGTTAGGGGGCTAAATGGCCCTGTTAAAAGAGCCAAAGTTTTTTCCCATCTTAAACATATTAAACCAGATATAGTATTTATTCAAGAAACACATCTCAGATTGGAAGATAACAATAGAATCCATAAATCATGGGTCAGTCACATTTTTCATTCAAAATTTAATAGCAGATCCAGGGGGGTGGCAATATTATTTAACAAGAGAATACAGTTTACACCATCCAATATTATTCGTGATTCACATGGCCGTTTTGGTATAGTTTCTGGTTCTCTTTTTCAAACACCAGTTGTAGTAAATGTTTATGCACCCAACTCGGATGATGTCCAATTTGCAAACAACCTTTTGTCATTAATTCCCAAGCTTAACACTCACCATCTGATATTTGTGGGAGACTTGAACTGTGTCATTGACCCCTTGTTTGACAGATCTACCATAAGTAGCAGCTCTTCTAGTCATCTAGTTTTTTCTATGAGTACGGGGAAAAATCTAGTCGGCTTTTGGCTCACCAGCTGAGACGTCAAGCTGCCTCTCGTCTCATCCCTCAAATAAGAGACTCCACACAAACTTTAACAAGTAATCCAAAGGAAAGTAACAATATTTTCACCACATTTTATACTGAGCTTTACTCTTCAGAATTTCCTTCAGACACAATTGACATGAAACAGTTCTTTGACAACCTAGATACTCCAACTTTACAATCTGAGGAGGCAGAAGATTTAGAGAATGATCTCGAGCAGGGAGAGAACAGCAGTGCCATCATGGCAATGAAAAGCGGTAGGTCTCCAGGCCCTGATGGCTACCCTATTGAATTTTACAAGAAATTTAAGGAAAAACTTTTGCCAATCCTGCTTGAAGTGTTTAAAGAGTGTCTGGAATCTTAATCCTTGCCACCAACTTTCTCACAAGCATCTATTTTACTTCTTTCTCTTATAATTGCTGATACAAAAATTCTAGCTAAGGTGTTGGCCCTCAGTTTGGAACGTGTCCTCCCTACAATAATTTCAGACAATCAAACAGGATTCATTAGGAATTGTCATTCTTTTTCTAGTATACGCAAACTAGCCAATATAATGTATTCGCCTGATCCTTCACCTAACCCTGAGATAATTGTATCTTTGGATGCAGAGAAGGCTTTCGACAGCATTGAATGGCCATATCTGTTTGAAGCATTGAAAAAGTTTGGTTTTGGCAAGACCTTTGTATCCTGGGTTAAACTTCTCTATCATTCACCTTTAGCATCAATTCAAACCAATTATTCTCGGTCTGATTACTTCCCACTAACAAGAGGTACGCGTCAAGGATGCCCATTATCCCTTCTTCTCTTTGCAGTTGCAATTGAACCTTTATCTTTAGCACTGAAATCAACTACGTTGTTTCACGGAATAATTAGGGGGGATGTTGAACATCGTCTGTCTCTATATGCGTATGACCTTTTGCTTTATGTCAGTGATCCCATAGCTAGCTGTCCTGCTATTATATCAATATTGGATAATTTCGGAACTTTTTCAGGTTATAAATTAAATCTTCATAAAAGTGAATGCTTTCCCATTAACATTTAGCCTTGCAGATTAAACAGAAATCACTGCCTTTTCTCCTGAAGGCTTTAAATATCTCGAAATAAATACGACGCGCTCTTTTTCCTCCTTGTTTAACGGCAATTATAAACCTCGGTTAAAAGAGATGAGGGCTGAGTTGGAGAGGTGGCATAGTCTTCCCCTTACGCTAGCTGGAAGAATATATTCAGTCAAAATAATGATACTTCCAAAGTTTCTTTACCCATTTCTACCTTTACCAGTTTTTCGGCCCATGTCTTTTTTCCGTTTAATCAAACAATCTATATCCTCTTTATATCTGTTAAAACAAAACTCAGAGGGTCAACAAACATATCCTCCAGGTAGGTGGTTTGGGTCTTCCAAATTTTATTCATTATTATTGGCCATCTAACATACAAAAGATACTATACTGGCTTCATTGCTCTGAAACAAATTGGTGTTTAATTGAATCACATACATGTCGCTCTTCATCTCTCCCGGCTCTAGTATACTCTTCTTTACCCTTCAAAGCCTCTCGTCTTATGTCCAATCCCATTGTGTTTCATCTCTTAGGATCTTTAACCAGTTTCGCTATCACTATAAGTTGACATCAGCATCAATTCTGGGCCCTATATATAAGAATAATTTATTTCTCCCCTCTACATTTAACTCATCATTTGGACAGTGGGCAATCAGTGGTCTAACATGTTTTAAAGACTTCTATACCAATGGTTTATTTAGTAGTTTTGAAGAACTTTGCAGAATTTATGACTTCCCAAACACGCACCTCTTTAGATATCTTCAAATTCGTCACTTTGTTAAAGATAATTTTCCTTCCTTTCCTGATCTTCCTCCTCCCTCAGTCCTAGATAAACTAACTCTCAATTTTAGGATTGATTTCCCTATTGTATTCCAATTTAATGTCTTTTGAAAATTACAACCTGCATAAAATAAAATCTAGATGTGAAGCTGAACATCGCATTGAGCTATCTGAATCATTTTGGAAGGTGGCAATTAAAAGGATCCACTCATCATCACCCTCGGCTAGATTACGGCTTATACAATTTAAAGGTTTGCATAGGGTCCATCTGGGGGTTAAGTTGAGGCCCAGCCCTTTAGTAGCAATTTTTGGAAAACCAGACGATATAACAAATGTCACTTTGACTACTAGTCAGAAAGATATCATTGCTTTTACTTCTCTCCTTGCTCGTAGGAGAATTTTATTGTGCTGGAAATCCTCTACCCCTCCGTCAGCAACAGACTGGCTAGAAGACGTGATGTTTTAAAAAAGTAAAATTTACTTTGAAGGGCTCAGTAAATAAGTTTTACTTAAAATGGAAGCCCATTTTGACATACTTCAGGGATCTGAGAGAATTACCTTACAAATAATTTGGCATGTGATCACTTGTTTTGTATTTATGCATACAGACAGTGTTTCTTTTTTCCCTTTTCCTTACTATTATTATAATTTTTTTGTGATGTTGTAGCTCTGTTAAACAGTTTGGCTGCTTAATCATTCTGTTTATTTTGCCTTTTTGACAAGCAAGGGCTTATGTCTAAAGTGTTGTGACAACTGTGATATATTACTTTTGTTACAGCGCAATGTTATATGTATACAGTATGTATGTGTACGTATATACGTTGTATGGGGGGTGTGGGGGCGTTTCTTACTTATTCTTAATTAATTTTTTAAAATATATATTTAGAAAAAATAGGCAAAGAAGACAAGTCAGTGTACATGACCTTGTTTTTCAATTGTACTGTCCAGTTTCTTCAATAAAAAAATAAAAATAAAACAATATGTCAGCATCTCTTTTATTTTTAAACAATTAATTAATTGAATTAACTGTGTTTTAAAATTATATTTACATTTTTTATTGCATTGTAAAGTGTCAGCCATCTTTATTCCTCACAAATCTTACAGAAACAGTGACAATGGCAGAAATGCATTTCTGTCTCGGTGCTACAAAATATTGTTTACATCAGAGTGAGGCGATTATGGCAAAACAGTGTGTTTTAACAGTAGTCATCGGCAAACATTAAATATGATTGGAAAAGAACAGGATTTAAAAGTAACTGATTATCTAACAAAATATGATATAAAGCAGCAAGTTGAGTGCTAACTTTGGATTTGTTTGGGCTGATAATATAAATAAAAAGGCATGACCACTGGTGCAAGATCTACACTCCAGACTAGACTATGTGTGCATCACATAGAGGTGTAAATCTAAAGACATAATGCACTATATGGACAAAAAAATGTCTTGTCCACTTTAATGTGGTTCTTCCCCAAACTGTTACCATAAAGTTGGAAGTGTAGTACTGTACTATCAATATCTTTGTATGCAGTAACATTATAATTTTCCCATTTTGGAATTAAGGGGCCCAAACATGTTCTATCATGACAATGCCCCTGTGCACAAAACGAGGGCAATGACTTATTAAGGTTGTAGTAAAAGAACTTGAACTCTAAGGTGCACTCCAGGCCACCTCGTCTAAGATCAGTGCTTCCCCTCATGGTTGAGTAAATACATTCATACATTCAAAAATCTAGGGGAAAGCTTTTGCAAAAAGTAGAACTTGTAATAACAGAAAAATAGACCACATCTGGAAAGAGATGTTCAAAAAGCAAATATTGGTGTGAATGTCATGGTTGTCAGGAGTCAAGATTGGTACATTTACTTTTACATAAATTAACTTTTTTTCCATTGCTGTAAAGCTGATATGATTCCACTTCCAACCAAAAACATCCAGCCAGTTTGTCAACTGAAATTGACCTCAAATCAGGTAAAATTAACAAAAAACTACCTGAGACTAAATAAAATGGTTCAAATTAGAGATCAAAAACATAGAAAATTGATTTAGAAAATTGAGTGCACAAAACTGACTGTTTGTTTAACCCACATTAGTTAAGCTTCACACCTCTTCTATGTGGTTTCATGGCATCATTTCTTAAAACAACTTTCCATTTTCTGAAATGTTCATATCCTTAATATATCATATCTTAGTATAACAATACTTAAAATTGTTTAGATTGCAATCTTAGCCCTCGTGTATGGTAATATCAATGTTTAAATCATAAAATCACTGATACAGTATGGCATTACATCTCTAAACCAAATTAAAGCTATTCCAAACAGATTTATTCCTTTCTGTACAGGCCCAATGCAAGATTCAATCTATATACATTATAACCACACATTACTTGCATATGATTTATGTAGTAGTCAGAGAACACAAACACTCCACCTTAGTCCAAAATCTAACTTGTGCCAGCAATCCTATATTTGAGTACTGACTAGCATTGTTCAACATGGGTGAATGGCGTAATCAGCAGCTGCTGTTCTTGAATTCTCCATTTTCAGTGATGGACAGCTTGGTGGGGTTAGTGGGAGAGAGGCCGTTGCGAAGGTTGTGCATGCTGTAGCGCTCTTTGACCTGAGTGAGCGCGCTCATGAGGCGCGAGTTAGCTGCATCAAGGGAGCTGATCCGCTTTTCCTGTGAAACACACAGAGCCATAAACACAGACACGTCAGTCTCTACAGACACAAAAAAAGTAAAGTAAAAGTGGAAAAAGTAAATGTTTTGCACACATTTCATTTTATGCAAAAAACTAATAGACTAAATAAAGACTGTAATGGCATGGAGCAGTGTTTGTACATCTTTGGTGGATTTAGAATTTGCGGAAAGAAGTAACTGAAAGAAAAACCTACAAAGACAAAGTCAAGGCCAAGATTGCAAGGTTTCATTGCACATTATAAATTACTGGGCTAAGGAGGCTGGGAGAGGCAGGAGGGGTACTCTAGGAGAGCAGCCAAAGCTTAAGCTCACAGGCAGCAGTTAATACATTTACTAACAGCACCACATTCAACACACATTCATTGTGTTTGGGTGAAATGACTGAAAATCAAATAGTTACAACAAAGTGTGCATCAGTGCTCAAACAGAGAAGAAATCATTAATGGAATGAACCTAAAAAAAAAAAAAAAACAACAACAACAAAAAAAAACACATGCCCCCTCTTAGCTACATTCAGGAAACTCTCCCATATGCTACTTAAGCATTATCAGACTATATTGAAGTTTACAAGGCAGAAAGATATTGAGTGACCAGTGTGAATTTGTATATGTTTTCCTATGTTTACTCCACGTGTCTCTATTCATACATGCAACCGGAAAAAAAAGAAGAAAAAACAGACAAAGGCAATGCAACAAAGTCAGGCATGGTAAACTAATGTGCTTTCAATATGTAATTAAAAGAGATGAATCTGGTGTGAATTGGCCTTCAGTATTAATCAGGCACATAAAATGTTATTTGTTTGTTTCCCCTATTAAACGGATATTACAAGCATAGCTACAAAGTTTTTATGCATTTTTAAGGCTTCATAAGGCCATTTTGTAATTATTTGCATTGCCTATACAAATTAGAAAGTTATGTTCTACTTCAGAAAAGCAATTCTGTATAGCTGCATGTTTCCATGTTGTTGAAATCACTCTATGCCCAGTGTAGGCCAGGATAACATAAATGGGTAAGACCTAGCATTTGCTGTAGACATTTTCTAAGGCCAATATTCCTGTCCAGCCTTCCTTAAAAATGTCCCATGCTTCCTTCTCTTATCTTGTTCTGTGTCTCAAACTCTGTCTGCTTTTCACTTCCACACACACTATCTTCCCTACATGTCCCCTCCTTGTACTGCTCTGTGCCTTTGTTTGGAGTTCTGTAAGTTGCATCATCATCCAAAAAAAAAAAAAAAAAGACAACAAAAGTAGAGTAAACATACCATATACATAATATATTCCCATGATCCTAGAAAATTTTATATATAAGAATATATGTTTATGAAATGTATTAGTCAGCATTTAGGCCTCGTCACTACACAAATTGCACACTGATTAAAGTGGGAAATGACCCACTATTAGCCTACTGATCAGCTTTGTGTTTCCTTGCTTGTTGTGATTCACATTAGTGTAGCTTTCAAAACAATTGCTCACACTGTTCTCTTTGATTGATTAGAAAATATTGCTAAAGTTCGAGGCTCAGGTCTTATTTGAACAATCGTTACCAGTTTGTAGATGCTGTCTTGTCTGTAATGTCTGGTACTCCACAAGGTTATGTTTTAGACCCACTGACTTTTTTCTGGTTTGTAACTTTTGAAAACTCTATCTTCAAAGATAAGACCTGAGACAGAACATTGTATGTTTATTCTATCTGTGGGAAGTTTAAAACCAGTTTGTCTTATATAGTATGTTCCAAAACCGCGTTGCTAATTAAATAAATCATGTAAAGGGCCTCTATGAGATAGAATGAGATTCACGGTTCATTAGAGCCAACATAACAGGTAAGGGCATGTAAAATACTTAAACTATCATTGTTATGCGCTAATAATCTACTTTAAACAGAGAATAAGCCTGGTTTACTTCTTTGGCTGACAACAAAAAAAGTAAAACTTAGTGTAAACAGGGCAAAAGAGACTCAATCTTACAAAATTTTATTTCATGTATTGATAAGTTTGGCAGAGAGTTCTGCCGTACAGAAACACAGGCAGACACAGACATTGGGTTCAACCTGAAATAATAATCAGTAATAATCACTGGTAACATTAAAGCTGATCAGCTTATTATTAAATTTAACCTTTTTACTATTTTTAAAAACTTTATATAAAAAAAAACAATTTACCTGTCAACAACAGTAGTATGAAATAAAATTGATTATTGTACTCAGAACCCAAGTGTTTTTAATCAATCACCACAATTCTCTCTGTACTTTTTAGTCTCATTCTTAAACGCAGGGTTTAAAATCCTAAAAATAAAAGAGTGAAGTTGCAGCCAGGCATCGTTGTTGGGTTTGGGTGATGCTCTCACAAGCATTGCTGACCTAGCTGCTCCACAGTGTGATGCACTGCTTATACTTGCCTGTTTGTATAACTTCCGCTCCTTTCAAGACCTGCAGTTCATTGAAACAAAATTACAGCAAGCCAGTCAGCAGCCTCTCTGAGGCCACAGATGAACACACTGCTCCTGCCTTTACCACACTAATCCACAGGTCACAAAGCTTTTATATGCGCAGCCAAGATTTACATTTATAAAATTAATACACAGTAAAATAGAATACACAGAATCTGCCAACAATTGAGCCCACGAGATTTGACTTGCTATCACTCTACCTGTGCATCTATGATCTTCTGCTTTGCATCGATAACTGCCTGCATCTCTGCATGGTCTCTCTTCAGCTCCTCCTCCACTGCCATTAACCTGTTGTGCCAAAGGAAGACAGTACACCATAGCGCACACACACAAAAACATTTGTTAGATGCCAATACATTCTTAGATGAGACTTGAGATAAATGCCACATGATCACAAGAAAACATACATCAATATGAGGACAGAAAGAACATATGATCAGACAATATGTATAAAGTAAAATCATGGCTTATTTAACCCAAACAAACTTGCAAAAAACACATATGAAACAGTCTGAATTTTAACAGTGCCGAAATGAATTGGGGTAAAGCAGAATAAAAAAAATAAAAAAAAAGAACTCAAATTCACAAGTTTTGTCAGTAGCATTTGTGTAAATGAAAAGGCACATCTAAAGATCATTGGGAATAAGCCTGGTTTCTGATGTTGTTTGATTGGTTTTATGAACTACTAAAAACATGCTGAGAGTGAAAAATTGATGTCACTCAATTTTACTTGCCCCGTGCAGTTTCAGATGTTTTAGAGAGATTAATCACAGACATGTTTTAAATAGATGGAGACATGGGAATCTGGTATTTCCCAATCACAAATAACTCAATTGTATCTCATGCTACTTTAATTCACAGGTCTACTTCATTGTTGGTGAAGTCCATCTTTTTAGACAAGCTCCATGTCATCTGTAAACAAGCAGTGGCAAGAGCCAGTTTCTTGGAATTTTAAACTAATGCAGAGATTTATGAGTGTTTCTTTATGCAAATTAGTATGGTAGTGCACTAGCAAATCATTTAGAAATGTGTGATTTTCACATGGTGACTGTACAGCTTTGTGTATGCACATTTCATAAATACAAAATTGTTTGTATGAACCAACAGTTTCAGTTTCACACAAATTTACACATTGTTCTATGCACACTTATGAATACCCTTGGTGTTAGAGTACAGTGGAACCTTGGTTTACAAACATAATTCGTTCTGGAAGAGGGTACGCATTTCAAAACACTTGTAAATCAAAGCGAATTCTCCCTTAAGAAACAAAGCTAAAAAACAGAAATAATAATTAAAAACTCAAATTATTCCACAGCCCCCCCACCCCAAAAAAACCCTAAAAATAATTATCATGGAGTAGGACGTGTTTTTTCGGGCTCTCGCTGAATAATAATGTTTAATATGTTTTTAATTTCTAGTTTATTTCATTAACTAATCTGCAATACGCAACCATAACTTGGTGACAAGTTTAGTAGTTTTTGTTGTTGTCTGATATGACTGCGAGCTTGAGAAAGCTACTTCATCTCCCTCTAAATCGGAAAAAATGGACATCGAAGACCTCAAATCCCAAATTCTTATATCCCTCAAGAGTGACATTTTAACAGTTATTAAAGAGGAATTGAGTAGTGCACTGACCGAAGAACTGAACTCCGTTAAGGGTGAGTTACAGACGCTCAAGGCCGAAATCACCAGTTGCGTCGCGACAACTCACGCAGAAATGGACCAGATTAAGGCTAGTGTGAAGGACATGGAGGGTGGACTGTCTACATAGTCGGGTGAAGTGGTCACAATGCAAACTACTATAATGAGCCTGCAGGCAGAAATGACCAAACTCAAAGTGAGGTATAATGATATGGAAGGGAAAATGCGGAGACGCAACATTCGAATCCTGGGTGTTCTGGAGGAACCAGGGTCAAGCTCCACCGCGTCGGTTTCTAAACTACTGACCGAAGTTCTGCAGATGGACAAGGACCTCCTTATTGACCATTCGTATAGAAGTTCCGGACCCAAGACGTAAGGAGGGAAACCGTGCACCATTGTCGCCAAGCTACACTACCATGGAGGTACTGCGCCGTGCCCGGTCCCGAGGTCCACTTCACTTTAACGGGGAGCAAATAGCTATATTTCCTGATTACACTCAGAGTGTGGCCAAGGCTCGTGCTGCATTTACTGAAGTTAGAAAACTCTTATGAGGACAGGACGGTGTGCGCTTCGGCATTTTGTATCCTGCGTGACTCCGTATCACCTATAACGGCGAGGACAAGATGTTCACAGATCCGGATAAAGCCATGCACTATGTTAAGCATAGTGTTATTACTCCTGCAGAAGCCAGACCTTAACTCCTAAAGGAATGTTCACATTTCGTATCGTAGGCACATGGACAGTAAACACAGTACTGAACAGGGAAAGCTACAATATAGTGGTTTATTACAAGTTAGTGTAGTTATGTTGAAGTTCCCGTTTTAGTTTCAGTACAAAGCTATTTGTAATTAACACTTCATAAACATAATAAGGATGATGTTGACTAGTTAATGTTTATTTAAGGTGATATAATGTTTAGTTAAGGTGATATAAATTGCGTTCTTTCCACTGTTTTAGATCGCAGTTCGCCAAAAAAAAATAAAAATAAATAAAACGCCCAAATCCAAATCAGCAAAAGTTTTACAGAGTTTCCTGGAGGCCTATGGATTGGCAGATGTTTGCCGTTTCCGAAATCCTACTACGAGAAAATACTAATTTTATTCTCCAGTACATAATACTTTTTCACGCATAGATTATTTTCTTGTAGATAAAAGGCTTCTTCCACTTGTAACAGATTCAGATTATAAAGCCATAGTGATATCGGACCACTCTCCACTGACTGTCAATCCATATACCCAGTGCAGGACCTAACTATCGTCCTTGGAGATTTAACGCCTCGCTTCTTTCAGATGAGAAGTTTGTGAGCTTTCGGAGGTCAGAGATAGAGTTCTTTTTACATGTCAACCAAACTCCAGGTATGTCATCCTCAACAGTTTGGGAATCCTTAAAGGCATATCTAAGGGGGCAGATTATTTCATTTTGTGCAAAACAAAATAAAGAAACCAGGGAACAATTTACAAAATTAGCAGATAAGATAAATAAATTGGATTCAGTATGCAGTGTGTCACCTACACCAACTATACTCAAACAACGCCTATTATTACAAGCAGAATATAATTTAATTTCAACAAAACAAGTGGAATATCTGTTTTTTTAAATCACGCTCCTCATTTTATGAGAACGGGGAAAGAACTGGTAAACTTTTGGCCAATCTTTTGCGGCAGCGATTGGCTAAACAAGCTACAGTATACCCGAAATTAAAAATGATCATGGTATAAAGTGTACTGATAATTTAACAATCAATAGCTGTTTCCTACACTATTATAAATCACTTTATACCGCTCTTTCATCTGTTGATACCTCGAAATTAGAGGGCTTTTTTCAAAATTTATGTATTCCTACAATAAGTGTAGATACAGCATCACAATTAGATGAGTCTATATCCGATACAGAAATAGACATACCAATACGAAGTATGCAATCTGGTAAATCACCTGGACCAGACGGATATCCTTCAGAATTTTTTAAAACCTTTTTGAATCAGCTCTCTCCTCTGTTGGCGTCAGTTTACCGAGAAAGCTTTTCCTCTGGCTCATTACCTTCAACTATGCAGCAAGCAGTTATCTCCTTAATTTTAAAGAAAGAAAAGAACCCTCTTGACTGTAGTTCATATCGTCCAATTTCATTGTTGAATACAAATACGAAAATCTTAGCAAAAGTGTTGGCCCACCCGATGAAAGTAATACATTGTGTCATTTCACCTGATCAAACTTATAAAGAACAGATACTCTTTTTTTAATATTAGGCACCTGTTGAATCTGACAATTTGGAAACAATTATTTCCCTTGATGCAGAAAAAGCATTTGATCGAGTGAATTGGGATTTTCTTTTTTATAGTCAAGTCAAGTCAATTTTATTTATATAGCGCTTTTAACAATTGACATTGTCGCAAAGCAGCTTTACACAATAAAAAGAAGTAAGTTCGTATGCAATGTGTATGAATCAAAATGATAAGATTGTCCCTGATGAGCAAGCCGAGGGCGACGGTGGCAAGGAAAAACTCCCTGAGATGGTAATAGGAAGAAACCTTGAGAGGAACCAGACTCAACAGGGAACCCATCCTCATCTGGGTGATAACGGATAGCAGGGATTGATCAGCATAATAATGTGTACTGGAAGTTCAGTGTAACAGGAGATGTGTTAAAATTTAAATTAAAAGGAGTCCAGTTTGTTCCCGGAGGCTCAGGTAGACTGTAGGAGATTCCAGTCCTGAGCTATCGAACAACTGAAGTCACAGGTCCCCAGAGCATCAATCGATGATAGGACAGTCTTAATAGAAACCATCCCCAGCCACCATACGAATCCAGGCAGACCACACGGGGCATCCATGCGACGAGATCTCCAACCAGAAGCAGGACTCCAGGACGGGTTATACTCTTGGTAAATTTGGTTTCGGCCCTAAATTTATATCATGGATAAAAGTGCTATACTCATCCCCACTGGCTGCCGTTCAGACAAATAACCTATCCCCTTTCTTTGAGCTTCAGCCTGGTACGAGACAGGGGTGCCCTTTGTCACCTCTTCTCTTTGCTGTGGCTATTGAACCATTGGCTATCGCAAAGATGGGACCTGCTACCTCTCTCTTTGGGCGGAAGAATAAACACCACTCAAATTAATCTGTTTCCAAAATTCCTTTACCTATTTCAGTGTCTTCCAATCTTTTTAACATTTTTTTTTTCTTCAATAACTTAAGTAGTCAGATTTCTACTTTTATTTTGAATAAAAAACATCCATGTATTAAACAAAGTATCCTACAGAGGCCCCGTGAAATAGGAGGATTGGCACTTCCAAATTTTCTTTATTATTATTGGGCTGCTAATGTGAGGGTAATGTTATTCTGGGTGCAGTGTGCAGTCAACCCTCCCGTTTGGGTAGCTATAGAGGAAGCATCCATGGGATCAATATCTCTCTCATCATTATTATGTGCTAAATTGCAACAAAAACAACCCACATCTTCTTTTACTTCTTTTTAAAATTTGGAATCAGTTTCGGCGTCATTTTAAGCTTACGGATCTATCTTTGATAGCACCACTGAATGGGCACTGCATGTTTGCTCCTTCTTATACAGATAATGCTTTTGGGGTTTGGTTTGAGTGTGGTATTGTGTCATACATACGATCTTTACATTGACAATATCTTTGGCTAATTTGAACAACTTATACAAAAGTTTAATATTCCCAGGACACATTTTTTAGATATCTACAGCTGAGGAATTTAATTTCCTGTAATTCTGACTCTTTCTCTTTGTCTCCTTCTGCATCCCTTTTAGATTCTGTTTTTAGCTGTAAACCAGATGCCAAACAGATGATTAGTGCTGTATACAAATTATTAAACACAAGTAACTCAGCCACATTAGATGTACTTAAAGGCAAATGGGAAAATTATATACAAGAACAAATCTCAGATAAACTGTGGTAAAAGATAATACATAGAATTTACACATCATCAGTCTGCCTCAAACACACAGTGATTCAGTTTAAAATTGTTCACCGGCTTCACTTGTCCAAGGTAAAACTGGGAAAGATTAGAGATGATTTTAGCCCCGTTTACACTGCAGGTCTCGATGCCCAAATCAGATTTGTTGCCTATATCTGATTTTTCTGACTGTCTGTTTACACGTTCTTTCAACTATGACCCATATCTGATTCAAGTGTTTACACTTGCCATACCGTCTGAAACATCGCGCATACTTAAAGGGAGGTTCTTGCACTACACACTAGCCAAGATGGACAAAGCCGAAATATGCTTGATGCTAGCTCTGCGATATATGAACGTTTGCGAAACGGAGAAGGAGGAAAAGGGCCATCATTGCAGCCTGCGCATATGCTTCATTTATTGTGTCCTCAAGCATTCAGAGGAATGTCTGGGTGCGAGATGTGTCGGGGTCGTTCTCTGGTGGCTTGCAACAGGTGCATCTTCGCATCTTCGGCACACTGGCGCATCTGTTTGGGATGAGCAGTGCCTCGGTGGGCCTGATTACGTCATTAAACCGCGAAGAAGTCACAGTTTTAATGACGTACAGAACGTAATGCCTCAGAAAATCCGGTCTGTCTATTTACACGACAATCACATTAGCACATATCTGATTTATATCTGATTTATTTCCACATATGAAGAAGCCCTGAAACCGATCTCAAAATATCGGAATGCATGCGCTTTTTTCCTGTTTACACGGACATAGAAAATATCCGATATATGTCACATACAGTATGAGCAAAAAATTGGAATTGGGTCACATTTAACTTAGCTTAAACTTAGCTTAGCTTACAGTAAACGTAGCTTTTGATCCCCACATGTGGCCGATGTAAGCAGGAACCAGCTACACTACTGCATATGTTCTGGACGTGCCCAAAGCTATACAATTTTTGGAGTTTTTTTTTTTTTGATACCTTGTCAAAAATATGCCAGATACCATTAGAACCATTTAGGCTAAGTGGAAGGAGTCGTCACCACCAGTGGGTGCTCACTGGATTAAAGAGGTCTTGTATTTTCTTCGCCTAGAAAAGATTCGCTATTCTATAAGGGAATCGACTCAGGAATTTTATGATGTCTGGCAACCATTTATAAGCCATTTTGAAAATATAGATGCAGATCAATTGGATCTGTAATAAAAGATTTATTTTTTTAGTCTCTGTTTCTAATACTTCCTTCATTACATTTTCTGTTTGATGCGTCATTTATTAATTAATTTAATTTTCTTTCTTTTTCTTCCTTTTTTCTTTCTGCTGACTGGCTATTCTTTTTTTTAGTTTTTCTGTTGTTGTTTTTATTGCGGGGTGGGGGGTGGGGTATGGGTAGAAAAAAAATAGTATACAATGTAAGTATGTATATGTAACTTGTTTATATTTCCAATAAAAGAAAGACTTTGATCCAAAAAAATAAAAATTTAACCTGCACTTTACCGTAAAAAAAAGTAAAAATAAATCCAGACAGCACAGACAGGCGCTGTGTGTGTGTGAAGCTAAAGTAAGAGGAGAGGAGGAATCAGACCCTCCTCTCCCCTGTCTCTCTTCTCGTCTTACACAGTAACCCTTCCTCTCTTATTTTCACACACACACACACACACACACACACACACACACACACACACACACACACACACACTTAACAAATTAACAAGAAATGCTAATGACACTCGAGTGAGCACACTAACGGAATCACTGTTGTAAAGTAAAGATAAAACAAAATAACCTGCACTTTACCTTTGCAAAGAATCGCGACAGACCAGTGTTTCCATTAAGAGTGTGTGTGTGTGAAGGCGAGAGGAGGAGAGGTGTGTGTGTGTGTGTGTGTGTGTGAAGGGGAGAGGAGGATTGGTGTGTGTGAAGGGTCACAGTGTCCAATGACGCATACTCGCACACACTGAATTGGTGCAGGCTGATAGAGAGAGAGAGAGGGATAAAATGGATCTTTAACCTCTCTAATGAGACTTGCTTTTGCACATGTTATAATAAACAGTACATACGCTTATTTAACACACACATAAACATAAAAGATGTTTTACGTGCAAACACGAGGTGACACTATTATAGTAAACAGTACACGTGCGCACGGATGTTGATTACAGTAGGAGCCACACGAAATAGCCGCAGCCATGTGAATGCCGTGCGGATCCCGTGCGGCTTCCCTTTGGACCCCGCGGTCCCCCTTCTTCTCCTGCCAAGGAGGTGTGTCACGATTTCACAGTAAACACGCCCATTCAAGCTCTATTTATTCATTTACCTGGTGCCACCACTAGATGGCGCTTTGTAACCAAGAACACATTTAACACAAGCCAACAATTTAGCTGTGCTGAGTTGCAATCACTTGAGTTTAACAAGTATGAACACGAAGTGCTTTGGCCTTTTTATAAAAATAATAATCACGTTTTTTTGCACTTTGTGTTCAGCATTTAAAAATTATTTCATCCATTATTTGACCACAGCTGGAAATCATAGCTGGAATGTGATTGTGAATTTATGACTGATATAAAGCTGTTCATTGGTGCGTGTGAACCCGCGGCTCGGACTTTCACAGACATACTCCTCCAAAAAGTCATCGCCTCTTGCAATAATGCACATCAAACATACTACACTTGTCCATAAATTAACAGGAATATTTAAACATATACGCAAAATGTATTTCACTTAAACATTACAGATTAAAATAAGGAAAGTGGACGTGCTGATCAAAAGGCTGATAAACGCGTGCGATTTATCGATAAAAATCCCAGAAAGTCATCGCGTCTCGCAATAATATAGATAGAACATAATACACATGGCTATAAATAAAAAGGAATATTTAAGCATATACGCGAAATACATTTCACTTATTATTTCACAATAATACAGATTAAAACAAGAAAAGAAGACGTGCTGAGCTGAAATATATTTAGCGTATATGTCTAAATATTCTTTTTTATTTATGGACAGGTGTATTACTAAGTGAAGACCTGTGTTCAGTTGCTCCCCGCATGGTGTATCATATTCTTACAGAATATTTACTTAATATATTTTTAATATAACACGAAGTGTTGCTGGCTTTTTATAATAATAAACATAATGTTTTTTTTGCTGTTTGTGTCCAGGATTTCATCCATTATTTGACCACGGCTGGAAATAATAGCTGGAATGTGATTGAGAATTTATGACTAAAATAAAGCTGTTCATCGGCGCGCGTGAACCCCGATTTGTGCGTGAACTTTCACTTACAAAAAAGGCAGCATTCATTCTTTTTAAACCCCTCAATTCTGCTAATTCCCCCATCAGTGAAACTGGTTTGATAACTTCACACCAATCATGAATGAAATGAGAAAAGGGATTACGGTAACTGGGGGTTCTGTGGATGTTCCCCTCGCAGCGCGTTGTATTCAACGAATAGACTAAAACAAAAACAAAATCATATTTGCGTCAGCATTGGAAACAATATTGTTTTAGGCTAACTTTATTAAAGATTATACATTTTTGTATTCAGATTTGAGGGGTTTAATACGAATTAACAAAACAGACGTCTCTGCCTAAAATGTATTTCGCCAGCAAAAAAAAATTGAATACATATAAATAAAATGTTTAGTGGTACCAATGAAATGAAATAGACTTCATAGTTGGAGTTGATGCTTTCAGTGTAATTCACAAATTTACCGAATATACTCAGATTTAACGACATTTTATTTTATTCAGTAAAATAACGACAACCGTTTCCTTCCTAGACTTTGAAGACAATGAACTGAAGCTCAGCACGATAAAAATCCCAGAAAGTCATTGCGTCTCGCAATAATCCAGATAACACATAATACACATGTCCATAAATAAAAAGGAATATTTAAGCATATACGCGAAATACATTTCACTTATTATTCCACAATATTACAGATTAAAACAAGGAAAGAAGACGTGCGGAGCTTTAGTACACTGTGATGGCGAAATACATTTTAGGCAGAGACGTCTGCTCGGTCTTGTGAATTCGTTTTAAACCCCTCAGTTCTGCCAATTCCCCCATCAGTGTAACCGGTTTGATAACTTCACACCTATTGTGAATGAAAGGTGAGAAGAGGGATTACAGTAACGGTCCGCGGGTGTTCACCTCGGAGCGCACTGTCACGTTGTCAGCAAGGAGACTAAAACAAAATCATGTCTATACTTCATGTAGAGTCTGAGAATTTATTTACCTTAAGCTTTGTTGTATTGTTTTTAATCATAAAAAACATTGTTTTTATACACAACCTATGATTTCACTCATGCTATTGTACGAATGGAATATTTTTATGTTACACTCTAAAAACTGCTGGGTTAAATGTTAAAGTGCTGGGTTATTTTATGTATTTATTATTATTTAGTAGATTGCCTGTTAGAAATACTCCAAATGAAATTAATCCGCTGTTTTAACTACTGCAGAGATAGTTAATCAGCGGTAGTTTTTTACTACTACTACTAATGATAATAATACTGAATGGAGGAAGCGCAGTCAAAGAAGAATCATCATTGCAGGAGAGAAGAAAATGAAGAATAAATACTTATCAGTATTTAAATACGTTTATGAGCTCTGTCGCTTGCTGTCAATGGCATAAGAGAGAGAACACATTTTTGGCTTCAGTTTCAATTTTCACAGCCGCCCGCGAGTTGCCACGGAAGCGCGCGAGATCCCTTTTCTCGAAACGTGTGTTCTTAATAGCCAGATCTGTAAGGCGAGAAACCTCAATGGAGAATGTACTGACTCCGCCCACTACTGACTGTTACTGCTAAATGCTGTGTTTGTTAAGTTTTTTTTTTCTCGACGTGTGCAAATGTGTTTGTGTTAAAGCCAGCTCAGGCAAACCTGACGAATACAGGAGCACACACACACACACACACACACACACACACACACACACACACACACACACACACACACACACACACCTGTGACTTTGAGACGTTTACAGTAAATTCGCCGTAGACAGTGTTTATTTTGCTGAACATTACAAAACTGCCATGTCCCATAAAACAGTGCATCTTTAATAAGCAATATTTAGAGAAGAAGGAAATAAGTGTTTGATGCATTGCAGTACTCTGTATTAACAAATGCCCTTATAAACTTGACCCTGAACAGCCACGGGCTGGCTTTAGCAACAATTGGTGATTGTTTTCATTTATTTCTTTTTTGTATATATATTTTCAAATGTTATAATAGAAAATGTATATGTATCATTTGTAAAATATATATATGAAAATGTATAATTTGTTGTGTCATCTGTTTACAGCGTTGGCTTAATTTGTGATTGAGACAAATAGGTTTAATTGAAATAATTCTTATTAGTAGTATAAGCCAGGCTTACCTGGCCAAACCTTGGCCAAATCACAATATACTTTAAGCTCTCTTACGCGCGCATGAGCTCTCTCTCTCTCTCGCACGCACGCACGCGCGCGCACGCACACGCACGCGCGCACACACGCACGCGCGCACACACGCACGCACACGCACGCACGCACGCACAGCACCTGAAATGATGATTAATGATGATGTTTGAGTCCCATGGGTTTAATTTGCATAACAAAAATTATTATTATTAATAGTAGTGGTAGTAGTAGTAATCCAAGACAATATAAGCTCTCTCTCTCTCAAACACACACAGCACATGAAATTGCATAAAACCAAATGAAACTAGGTCAAAAAACATAAGCAGTGAAAAACACAGTAGTATACTGTAGGTCATCCCTGTCCTGCGATAACAGGCGCTAAACCTCTGGAACCTTTTAGTTATTTTAGTATTGTTCTCAAGTGTGAATGTTTATGGGGATTTAATCTGTCTCTGCTGCCGCATCTATTCACAGTTGTGATAAGTGATTAATGCCCCATCAGATCTTTGCTGGGGCAACGTTATGCAGGGATAAATGACAAAAGAAATAGTGATCTGTTGTAACGATGCGGGTCGCGCGAGATGCAGATCTGCGCATAAACTGTTCAGAACGGGCAGATCCGCAGGCTGCTACCACAGCACAAAAAATACATAACTCTCTCTCATAGGTCCTCGGTAAGGCCATAGGCCCAGAGATTTTATTTTTGATTCCAGAGCGGAGGAATTTTGTTAATTTTGTGTTATCAGTTTTCTTTTGTTTACTTTCAAGTTTCCTAATTAATAATCCCACGCCATATCCAAACGGAAAACTCTTCCCGTGCATATCATAAGCACTCTCACACACTCTTATTTCGTTAAACCTCTCTCAAGCCCTGAGCTCTGATAGTTCCTCTCCTGCTTTGTGCTAAAGTCTACTACCAAGACGAAGGAGTTGGTAGTAGACTTTAGCACAAAGCAGGAGAGGAACTATCAGACCCCTGTCATCAACAACAGCCCAGTGGAGAGAGTGGACAGTTTCAGATACCTCGGTGTCCACATCAAGCAGGACCTGTCATGGTCCTGTCACATCAACACCATGGTGAAGAAGGCCCGACAGCGTCTCTACCACCTCAGGCGCTTGAGAGACTTTAGACTGCCCTTCAAGGTACTCAGGAACTTTTACTCCTGCACCATAGGGAGCATCCTGACGGGAAACATCACTACCTGGTTCAGGAACAGCACGATGCAGGACAGACGAGCTCTACAGAGGGTTGTGCGCATCATCCACACTGAGCTCCCTGACCTGCACTTTACACAACCACACTCATGCTTCTTGCACTCTCTCTGGACTCTTGGGACAATAATTGCACACCCTTCACACTACATCACTATTTATTCTATAGCACAAGCCACTTTAAGTACAAAATCACTTTATAGCGTACTTGCACACCCCCTGGACATCTCTATTTATATTCAATATTTTTCCATACTGTACACCTAGGTTCTTATATCGGATATATATTTTTTTCTACATTTGCACCCAGGTTTTCTTATTTTCTTATTCTCTTATATTTTTTATATTTCTATTTTCTTATATTTTTCTTATTGTATATTTTTAGTGTACATATATTTTATTATTTTATTCTTAGTTAAATCTATTCCTACGTTCTTTGTTATATTCTTTTAGTGTAAATAGTCTTAAATTGTTTTTATTCTAAGGTCACGGGCAGTCGCCTAAGCATTTCACTGCATATCGTATTGTGTATGACTGTGTATGTGACAAATAAAATTTGAATTTGATTTGAATTTGAGTAAAAGCTCTTCTCATTAAAAACATCTCGTGGTGCTACAGTGCCACGTAACATCCGTATGGGCAGATATTTGTTCCAGATATTATGCGCCATTAATCAATTTGTTATGCCAATTTTTGACTATCAACGAAAAAAACACAATAAAAAATATACCGAAAACATACTCAAGCAGAAGTTACATTTTGAGCTTTACTTTGCAGCAAAATATTATCTACCAGTGTATTAAACGGAACTACGTAGATAAAATACACCGTAATGCAAAATACATAGCCTGCATTTATATTCCGTATCTACAGCTACCAGTATAGATAAATTACACGTTACCGTGTCTTTAAGGATTATTAAGGATGTCTTGGAAAATATTGCAATAACTAATTTTATTTACTAAGAAATTAATTAATTTTAAATAGCATAAGCATCATGGGTTGTGTATTGAGTGATTTAAAAAAATTCTGTTTTATTAATTTGTTTTATTAGATTTTTTTACCATATCATCTATTTATGAAACTATGTTGACAACGCCTGTACAGTATATAGACATGCCGTATAAACTGCCTAGACACTGTAGTTAACTGAAGCAGTCCATGCTCCACCTGGCGAGATTATACAGCATTGCAACCATCTTATTGGAAAGCGCATGGGGGCGTTTATGGGGCGGGGCATCGTTAACTGCGTCAACGCGGGAGATCACAGTCCGAGCACGGACGCTGCACGGACTTGTCATGGTTCGCTATGGGACCCGCCATGTTCCAGGCGTCTATTTCGTGTGGCTCCTACTGTATACCAATGAGACCGAGCAGGGGAGCACTAAGACAAAACATTGGCTCAGTTCTGACGTGAGGCTCGGGGTCAAAACAAGAGCATGCATGCTACATGATACTCAATATTCGTAAACCAAGTCTTGTTCATTTTTTCAAGTCAAAATGTATTAAAAATTTTTGCTCGTCTTGCGGAACATTCGTAAACCGCGTTACTCGCAACCCGAGGTTCCACTGTAATATTGTAAATATACAATATATGTGTAGTCTTCGACATTCAAGTTATGAATTTCCACAGATACAATCATATTCAATCATAGAAGTAACTCATGTGTATTGTACAAATAAATAGACAGTGCAGTGCACCAGATACCACTATTTATAATTACATATAATATTATTAGTGTGTAAGTGAACGTTTAAAATGTCTAAAACTGATATATTGTCAGAATCAGTCCGAAAGCTTGACGATAGAAAATGTAAAGCTGTCCTGATGGTGAATAATCCTAATTTTGGAAAATCCTCAACAAAACTGCTCTGAGACAAAATGGCAAACGGGATTCCCCTCACAATTTAAAGGCGCAGAGGCAACATTTCACTGTGAGATTAATTACTTTAGGTGCGATTATATTCTGAACAGCTCGTCCAGCTAGAGAAGAAGGCTCATGGACCAACCTCCAAAACGCAGTCTCAACATCAGATACGATAAGTGCTACATCTTCAAGAGCTTCCTGTTAGCCCTGTTAGCGTTATTAGCCCTGTTGACAAAGTCTACTCTGAAGAACCTGTTAATTCTGTTAGCACTGTTTACCTTGTTAGCCTTGGAGAAAAACCTGTTGACCTTGTCAGCCGTGAGAAAGGCCCTGTTAGCCACATCAGCCATGAGGAACGCCCTGTATGTAGCCAACTGTGACAATTTGCAATTTGTGCTTGCTTTAAAGTGTGCCTTTACAGTGGTTCTTCTACTGTGCAAGATGGGCTAGCCTTCACTCCCCATGAACATTAAAAGAGTCATACTCAGGGTTCACTGGGAGTCCTACTTTTGGTAGGTACTAATAAGCCAATCTCGGCAAAATTTAATTTTCCCATTGTTACAGTTATATAGATCCTTACACTCGCCCATTTTTCCTGCTTCCAGTACATTAGAACCAGTTGTTCATTTGCTTTACCCGTCAGTGATTTTAATGTTATGGCTGATCAGCGTTTGATACATAAAACCTGCATTTATATAATGTTAAACATCTGTGGCTGTTTCAGAGTACATAAATACAGTGGGGCAAATAAGTATTTGATACACTGCTGATTTTACAAGCAACAGGTGTAATTAATACAAGCAATGTGTGCCGCCACAGGAGGGCTTCTTAAAGACAAACACAAACACATGCAAACACAAACACAAACACTGAGAGCCATAATTCTTGCTGATTGGTAGGTGATCAAATACTTATTTGGCCCACTATATGGAAGAGCAGCCTAAGGAAAATGGAGTTTGAAATTTTTGCATTGCTTTTTGTATACATAAAATATACCTGCGAATAATGCTCTTCATTTGGCTGTCCTTCTCTTCCTGTTGCTGCCGGAGGCGCTCCTCACTGTCCTCCAAGCGAGTCTTGTACTCCAAAAGCAGCCTCTGCATTTGCTGCTCTTGTGCTGCAAGCCGCCTCTCATACTCTTCTAAGCGACGACCAGACATACGCAGCCGCTCTTTCAGCTTTGTGATCTCTTGCTCATACTACAGGAGTGACCATGTAATAAAGAATATTTAAAAGGAATAGAAAATATTAAATAAAATTTTATAAATATGGAGCTGGAAAAGATAGTGATTCATGAGATACTATAGTGTCTGTTTAATTTTTTTGTCATGTTTTGTTTTAAAGTAGTTTGTCTCTATATGCTTCGACAGGTACCTTCTCTACATGCTTGCTTTCCTTCTTGCTCTGGCCATCCTCCTCATCCTCTTCGTACTGGCCATTATTTAACACCCATGCTGCTGTCCGCTCAACTGGAGACATGGTAACTGATTCCACAGGAGAGTGCACCTGTACACACACACACACACACACACACACACACACACACACACACACACACACACAATTTAAAAATGCACTGTTTAGACAAAAAATCAGTTGGACACCAGTGGCATGGCAGGATATTTTTAAGGAAGGCCAACTGACAAGGTCTCCATGTCACTTTTTATGTTTGGTGTACATCATTTGGTGTACAGTTTAACCTTGAATTGCAAGCATAATTTGTTACGGAAACGTGCTTGTATATCAAAGTACTCGTATATCACAATGAATTTCCCCATAAGACATAATGGAAACTCAGATGACTTGTTCCACAACCCAAAAATATTCATATAGAAATAATACATACAAAATTTGAAGGAAAACAAAAACAAATTAACCAGCACTTTACCCTTGAAAAGACATGTGACTGAAGTAAAACAAGAGAGGAGAGGAGGAGGGAGGGGGCTACTGTGTAGGATGACTTTCACATGCACAAACGCACGCACGCACAGCTTGGGCAGCAAACTGCTTTAACAAGGAACCTCTCTAATGACACTTGCTTTTGCTTCCTTTTGTGGATTTGGTGGAAATGGGACATTGCATTGTCATTAAACAGATTCATCTCCCGCACTGCTATAGCCTTTTTAACCTTTTTCCTCATGGGGGCCAATGTAACAGTACAGTTACTAAAGAACAGTCACTACACTTGGACAAAAACAATGCTTTACGTGGACACACACACAAAGTCACTATGTTATAATAAACAGTTACAGTGGAACCTTGGATTACGAGCATAAGTTGTTACGGAAGCGTGGTCGTATTCCAAAAACACTCGTAAACCAAATAGACGTTTTCCCATAAGAAATAATGAAAACTCAAATTATTCGTTCTACAGCCCAAAACAATAAATACATAAAAATAATTAATAGTAATTATTAAAGTAAAAATAAAACAAATTAACTTGCACTTAACATTTGAAAAAAAGTTCAAATAAATCCAGACAGTGGAATTAGCCCCTCGCCTCGTCTTAAACAGTAAAACTCCTTCTCCCTCTCACACCTCGCTTTTTAAGTTTCACAACTAACATACACAATGCAAACACTGTTTTAATGGAAAAAAAAATCTCTCTAATGATACTCTACTAGCATACTAAGGGAATCACTGCTGTAAAGTAAAAAAATAACAAACGAACCAGCTCCTTACCTTTGAAAAGAATCACGACAGAGCTGAGTTTTCTGTGTAAATAAAACATGTGTGTAAAGCGCCGCGGAGATCTGTGTGTGTGTGTGTGTGTGTGTGTGTATGTCTGTGTCGGTGTCAAATTACGCGCACGCACGCGCACACGCAAAGTAAGTGTGTGTGTGTATGTGTGTGTGTGTGTGTAAAAAGTGTGTGTGTGTCTGTCGGTGTGTGGGGCACAGTGTCAGATTACGCGCACGCAAACAGAAGAAAGGGAGATGTTGATTATAAGAGACGAGCACTAAGATGCAGCAGGGGACGCTTATTTTGACACAGGAGATGCAGCAGGGGTGACGATTACCCATAATTCCCGCAGCGTAAGAGAGAAAAAAAATCATTGGCTCAATTGTGATTACTTGCCGCTCGGTATCAAAATAAGAGTCGCATGCGTGATACATGATGCTCGGCGCGCGTAAACTAATACTTGCTCGGTTTCCGATTAAAAATGTATTAAAAATCTTTGCTCGGTTTGCGGAACACTCGCAAACCACGTTACTCGCAATCTGAGGTTCCACTGTATAACATAAAAACACCTGTTTTTACCAAAACAAATTTTTTTAACAAAAAAAACACACAGTCAGATACACACAGGGACAGACAGACATACACACAGAAATGGATACACACATGCATGCACATGCAAACTGCACAGGGAAAGTTTTTAGAAACTTTCCACATTTTGTTATGCTGATAAACACAGGTTTAAATGGCTTGACAGAATACTGAGCCATGGGAAAGGCAAAAGAACTGTCAAATGATCTTTAAGAAAGATCACTGTTGTTTAAACTCTGATAAAGAAGTTATTAGGGGTTCTGTTAACACCAAGTCACAGAGAGGTAGACAAACAAAGATTTCAGCCAGGAAAATTATTTGCTATGCAAAGAGAAAACAGCAAGCAACTCAGCTGAAATACAGACTTCACTGCAAAAAAAAAAAAAAAAAAAAAAAAAAAATCATTAATAAAGGTGTAGCTGTTTCAAAATGCCCAATGAGGAGGTACTTAAATATAGGCTGCATGAACGATTTAGAAAAAGGTTATTACTGAGCCAATGGTATAAAACACCACTTTTATATTATGACAGGTAGCACCTGGGCACCTGAGAAATCAAAATCATTCAAACTTATTAAAAAAAACTGCAGGCCATCAACGATATACATACATACATACACACAATTTATATTGAGAAACTAATGCATACTAGTTAGTGCACAAGATTTTTGTAATCATACCCATATTTAAGTCAAAGTGTTGCCTAAAAAACAGATGCACACAATTGTCTATAATACCTTCATATGTTATATATGTTTGGTGTTAAGATTTTGCTTGAGTGGAATCAAAGGGTTTAGCTCCGGCCTGTTTGCCAAGGCTGACGTGGGGAAAAAACTCGACTTGCCATGTATTGTAAATCCATATGAATGTGCATACCTGTCTGTTATTTCTGCTGCTTGGGATGGGGCTTTCTCTTGAGCAGATTGACTGCTGTCTGGAGCTTGTTCCACTTTGCTGTTGTGGGTCTGTATTGACACTACTGCTGCTGCGTAGTGAGGTGCTATGTGGCTGTGAGTGCGACATTCCTGCATTTGTCCTACTTTGCTGTTCTACCTTTACAATATGTGCTGTCCCTGCACCACTCTGTCTGGCAACAGCCATAACCGGTGACCCTGAATGGGAATCAACTATAGCTGTATGCCAGCAGGGAGAATGTGCTTCTTTTTCTTCAAGACTGGTGGTAGAGGACAACCTTTTTCTGGGGGTAGTGCTGGGGCTGGCACTGTGTGAGCTTGCTGTGCTTAGGTTCTCTGAGCTGGAGTGGGCCTGAAGTCGTGTCTGAGATGAGCGCAGTGTATGCATGTTGCTGAGCTGGTATACAGGGTTCTGAAAACAGAGGGGCTGTAGGCTGCGCTGCTGGCTTAAAGACGGTTGCATTGGCCGGCGGACCTGTGGTGCACTCTGGGGTACATTTTCCCTTAGCATGACCACTTTGGCCTTCTGCTGCTGTGGATGGTGATGATGTAGGTGAGAAAGAGGGGAAGGTAGTGGACCAATCGACGCTTGGGAGCCTACACGGCCCATTTTTGGTGGGGCTTCAAGAAGAAGATGCGAGTCTTGTAGGTCCATCAGGGAGATGCTGCGCCCGTTAGGAAGATGACTCTCTCGCTCTTTGTCAGAGAAGCTCATGCTGTGCAATGATGGCTGCTGGCACAGTAAGGGTGGCTTTCCACGTGACAGAACGTCTGTATGCTCTTGCACTGGAGATTTGTCATTCCGAATTTCACTGTGAAAAAAATTGAAACGTAAGGAAAACCCCATAAGACTCCAAGAACCCAATTAATCACTGCATTTGTAAGATAGTCTGGCAAGTCCTAATAGCAGGATCAGTGATGTTTTTAAAGGACGGCTATCTACCTGACATTTGGGTCCTCAAATATCCTCTGTAGTCCTGAAGAAACACTGCCACTGATGCGGGTGGAGTCTTGGTCTTGGAAACGTCGCAGCTGCTGCTGGAGTGGTGTGGGACTTGACAGTGCACGCGTGATGTCACCCAGGATACGTGGTAAAGGCCCTAGTTTGGCCACTGTTGCCTGCAGGAAGGAATTGTCACCCTGGGGTTGATGCGTTTTTTCAGTCCAAGTGGTTTAAGGAAGGAGATGACCAAGAGATACCATAATGCATTGGTGTTGGCACAGCAGAATCATGGAGACACACAGTGTGATGTGTGGAAAAATTGAGGGAGCAAATAGAGGAGGAAAGTGAAAAAGGAGAGATAATAGAACATGGAGATGGGGACAAAGAAAAAAAAAAGATTCAAAATTAAGAATAAATAGAAAAAAAATACATGCTTGCAAAGAATTATGAGCCATTCCAAAATAAACCAATTAAATAGTGGAATTAAAAGGTAAAATGCAGTGCATGCATCAAGGCCAAATATCAAGTCTGATGGTCTATGATAAAAAAAAGGCTAATGACCAAAAGTAAATGTATAATTGTGAGGAAATAATAAAGTCAAAACATAATCAGGCTACAAGGTTGCGGCTCAGGGCCAGCATGGGTTAAAGGGGGGTTAGAGGAGTGGGAACCAGGAATGTACCACTCATTTTGTTTAAATGAGAACAAAATTTTCTAAGCATATAAATGTAAACATGAAATGTAAACATAAAAAGGAATTCACAAATAATATATTATATCAAAGTTAACATGTCAAAAAAATGTGCAAGTACATTTCAATGAAATTGACCATGGTAAGTTATGGAATTGGGGGGAAAAAAACAAAACAAAACAAACTTAACAAAAATTTAATACATAGAAAGACCTGATATAATAGTAATATGTAAGTTTCTGTACCTTGTCTAGCTGAGACACCACTTCCCACAGCAGGGCATGCAGCAGAGAGAGCTCTCGGCCTAAGTCAATGTATCCCTCAAAGCCTGGTGTGTTGGAGATGGTTTCGAGGTTGGAAATCTCCAGCAGAAAACGGGTCATGCCTGCCCACTCATGCTCCAGGAAATTGTTCATAAAGGCCATGTACTCCTCTTTGTTACCAAATCTGAAGACAACGTGAAATTATTCATGGGATTTATAAATTTCAGAAATGTATATATATATTTTTAGAAAGAATGCATTTCTAGAATGTATTATCTCGAATTCATAACATTGTGATATTTAAGTCTAGAACAGTATATCTGAACATTTGGAACCCTAGAAATCTAATTAATTATAGCATGTACAGTATACTTAATGTGGTGGTGTGTTGCATACTTGGTGAAATTGGCAAGGTTTTGGATAACTTTAGCAATGAGGGTAAGTGTGCGTGAGGTGCGGTCATCAGGATATTCCTGCATGAGGTTGAAAAGGGATGGTGACATGATGGCTGGACAGAGAAAGCGGAGAAACAGTGAGGCACTGATTAGTCGCTGGCTGATGTCTTGCTTCCCCCGAGCATGACACTGTTGCTTCCATGAAGAAAACACCTCCTTTAGCTCACGTGGAAAGACACTAAGTGACAGAACACCACAAATATAGCAGATAAACAATTAAATAAAAGGCAGAGAAAAAGACTTCTCTTCTTGTGTGAATCAATGTAAAATCTGGTTAATCCATATCCATTCAGAAATAAACAAGGAAAATCATTTATGAATTTATGTATTCATTTTCAAATTATATTTTAGTTCTCCTAGTTAATTGTTTAATTCATACTTAAACATTCAAATCCTGAATTTCCTAATATACCTAATATTTAGTATATTTGCCCCTGTAATTGCGATATATAAGGATTAAAATTATTTAATATTATAGGATTGAATGGAGGATACCCAGAGGGGTAGATTAAAGGATCTGAATATTAAAGACACAGAGAAAATAGAAAAAAAATGCTTGTCGTTTATCACAACGTTTAATGATAGAATTATATACAGTGAAATATCTACAGTTGAAATGGCTGTTTAATTTTTTTTTTTGTGATTAAAGTATACATGTTATTTTCACTTGAGAAGGAAAGAACAAGTGGATGACAAACTCCTAGAAGTAGCAGTGACCAAGTCACTAAATGTAATGAATTTGTATGTTTGCCAATTCTGCTCTCAACACATTTATTGTACAGGCCACTGCAATTTCTGTCAAAACATTTGTCTGTCACAGGTGTCAAACATTTGTCTACATACAAAAAACCAAACTTATGTATACAACATAAATGCTGAATTGTTTAATTGAGTTTACCAGTAGGAGTTGATGATCTTGCAAAATGCTAGCTCACAGCACATTTTTAAATTGCTTTGGTGTTCAGGCAGTTCGCTGTTAGGGCACTTCGATGGATCCACTTCACAGTTCTCGTCTGACTCATACAGAGCTTTGATAAACTCTCCTTAAAGACGGAAATGAAATGAGTTGTCTCAATGGTTAGTCAGACATATAAAAAAATCAAATGTTTATATTGAGCAAATCAGTAGCCAATTAATAGGCAACCATATGCAACCCACATGCAACCCCTTACTTTAATAATATTCTGTGAAAGATTTTCAATCAAAACGACAAGCAAACATTTGCCCACACCATACAGCCTGAATTTTTACCTCTACAGTACTATTCCATACACTGCGGTTGGTGTTGGATACACACCTGGATACTTTCTTGTGTGCAGGCGCACACATTTTTCTTCAATTCTTCTCACTTGCATACACATGTTGTGCAGTTATCTGTCTACCTGACAGGGCCTATGGTAGGAGCTACAAGTGAGTCTGTACTCCCTTGATGGATGGCATTCATGTCAAAGTTGTTCAGTTAGTTACAAACTGTTGGAATGCACATTACCCACTGTGTCATGCTGGTACACATTTAGAGCCCTCTGGTTCCAGTAAAATTAAACCTTTCACTCACACTAATGTGTGCATATGTGTGCCTGTGGGTGTGTGCGCATAAACATGGTAATATTCATGGAAAAATGTTCACAAGAAGAACTTGATAAAATAAAGCACAAACAAGCAAATGCTGAATAATTTGGCAACAACTTCTCTAGGTAAAGAATACTACGGTATATAAATGAGAATGAGTTCTATTCAATCTTCTGATGTTCCTGTCAAAGTTCTAATTAGTTGTGAAATAAAAAGAAAATTGACACATTTCGTATAAGGAAATGTCCTTCAGCCTTTTGGGTCTGCCTGTCTATATTGATAAGGCTAACACCACCTGTCTAATATTGTATAGGTCCCCCTTGTAACTCCAAAAGACCTCTAAAGGTGTGCTGTGGTACATTGTATTAAGTCCTGCAAGTTGTAAAGTGGGGCCTCCATAGATCTACCTTGTTTTTCCAGCACATCACAGAGAATGCTCAATCATATTGAGATTGGGAAACTTTGGAGGCCAATTTGACACCTTGATCTCTGTCTCACCTTACTCAAACTATTCCAGAACAATTTTGTAGTGTCGGTGTGAATTATAATTTTGTAAAAGGCAGTACCATTAAGGAATACAATTGATATGAAGCAGTGTACTTGGTCTGTAGCCATGTTTAGCTGGTATTAACACTGCTACTCTGACTGGTCTGCAGCTATGCAGCTCCACATGGAGCAAGCTGAGATGAACTTTGTGTTCTGACATCTGATCCAGCTTGAACTTTTTCAGCAATTTTTGATACAGCAGATCTTCTGTATGACTGAACCAGAGGGGCTAGCCATCACTTCTCATGTGCATCAAAGAGCCTTGATTGCCCATGATCCTTTCAATGATTGTCCTTACTTAGACCAATTTTGTTAAGTTAGCTACTGCAAATGGTAAGTACCTACTACCCCACAACAGTGGCCGTTTTGAAGATGCTTTGCCATAGTTACCTACAGAGTCACTTAGATCCTTAGCCTTTCCATCAACCTCAAGAACAGGTTGTTTACTTGTTGCCCAATATTTTGCAATAGTACGGAAGCACTTTAAATTTAAGCAATTGAATATTTACAGAAATTGATATATAGGTTATTTGCATAGTTTCAAGATATGACCATATACATACTGTGAGATAGATTTGATCAACATTGTCCAGCCTTACTCAAGTGAGGTGAACAATAGGAGGTAAGCGAAAGCAGGTCTTCCACTGAACCACGTATCAACACAATATAGTAGCAACTACAATGCCAGCTAGCAGTGAGTCATGATTATTTACCTATTTCTGTGGCAACTTTACTATATTGTATAACCTTACAACTTACTATAATCTTACTACTAACTACATAAAAAAGATAAGCCTACCTCGGTTCGTACTAGTTACATGGTAGCATGAAACCATGATAATCATTAAAAGCAAATTCATTCAATTCAATTCAGTTTTATTTGTATAGTGCATTACCGATGGACTCACCATCACCTTGATTTGTGACAGTCATATAAGCATATAAGAGGACATGCATTTAATAAAATCTATACATATTATAGTGTTATCAATTAATGAATAAACTGGAGGTGATAATGGCAAGGAAAAAATTCCAAATGGTCATGATGTGCAATTTTATATTTTTCACAGGACACAGGAAGTTAACACAGGAAATTCATTTAAACAGCAAATACACATCTTAGTATGCTTACGTGTTCCTTACCTAGGGCATCATGCAAATACTTCTGACCCACAAGTTTGAGGTACTCTTCTATGGCTTTGGTGGCCAGAGTGTTCTCCCGAAAAATTAACACATCATGATCTGCACATCGATCCACTTCTAACATTACCAGGTCTGTCAGAAAATCCTAAAGCAAAGTGGAAATGTGTTAGAAAGTGAAGACCAAAAAACCCTTATCACTTGACCATCAACTGATGAACAATTACGAGTTCTCTTAGGAAACCCAGTACAAATCGAGTGATAAGAATGAAGGGCATGTACCTTAGCACGGCCTGTGCTCTGCAGGATATGTACAAGTGCACTGGCCATCTCCTCTTTATTCCTCACACTGATTACAGGCTCGAGCACTGAACACAGCATAGTGTAGTTGTTAGTGATGAACTCTGCAAATTCCTTATACAGCTCCATGGGCAGGATTGCAACACTCTGAAAGCGGCACTTGATACGGATGGAGGGACCTCCGCCTTTTGCCTTGCTGCTGGTGGGTGTGCTTACTGGGTACCACTTTTCCACAAACTGCCGTCCACTCACAGCGTGCACTGGGATGTTTACCAGTCCAACATAGTTGCTCTTGTCTTTTTTCTTTTTTTTGTCAGCATCACGGTAGACATGCACAGTGATGCTACTAATGGCAGGAAGACCACCAAACTCAAAGTGCTCACCCCAGAATAGACAGTCTGAGCGCATCTTGCTAGTGGTGCGTGCATACAGTACATCATCTAGGCACAGCTCACAGAAGTATCTCTTCTTGGGCGGCAAGTCTTTGGCCTCGATGATCCAAAGGCGCAGCACATTCTCTGCACGCCGACAGTTGTCCTAAGGATGATTAATGCACAATTTATTTTTCAGGAACTAGATAACTTGTTTGATTTTGTATGCCTCTGTTTTGCTGACATTAGGAGCAAATGACACAAAGTTTGTTTGATTTAAACAGTAAGCAACATGAACGCACAAAGCAAACAGCAATGCAAAGTTATAATGCTGACTAAAGAGAATGCAGAAATAACTAAATGGGATTAAAAAAAGAAGATAGGACCTAAATGCATCAGGTACCTTATTTGGCTGAACAGTCCTCCTAATGTTTTCCATCCATTTGTCTCTCTCAGAAGCTGAGGAGCAGCTGAAACACTTACTGCCCCCTGAGTACGTCACCTACAGAGGAGAGAAAAAGAGAGGCATTATAGTCAAAATTAGGCATTTAAGTAAGAATTCAGGCCAAGTGTGATCCATACAGTGCATTCGGAAAGTATTCAGAGTGCTTCACTTTTTCCACATTTTGTTAGGTTATAGCCTCATACCAAAATAGATTAAATTAATTATTTTCCTCAATATTCTACAAACAATACCCCATAATGACAAAGTGAAAGGAATTTGTTTGAAATCTTTGCAAATGTATTAAAAACAAACAAACAAACAAAAATCACATGTACATAAGTATTTACAGCTTTTGCAATGACACTCAAAATTGAGCTCAGATGCATCTGTTTCCGCTGATCATCCTTGAGATGTTTCTACCACTAGAGTGCAGTCCACCAGTGGTGAATTCAGTTGATTGAACATGATTTGTAAAGACACACCTGTCTCTCTTGGTTCCTCTTGGTTTCAAACACACCCGGCTATATAACGTCCCACAGTTAACAGTGTATGTCAGAGCACAAACCATGCCATGAAGTCCAAGAAATTATTTGTAGATCTCCAAGACAGGATTGTATCCAGATACAGGTCTGGGAAAGGGTACAGAAACATTTTTGCAGCATTGAAGATGTGATGAGCACAGTGGCCTCCATCATCAATAAATGGAAGAACCACTAGGACTAAAAGAGCTCCAGAGGGCAGAGGAGAACTTTCCAATAGAACAACCATTTTGTAGCATCATACTCAAAAAGACTTGAGGCTGTAATTGGTGACAAAGGTGCTTTAACAAATTATTATTATTATTTTTTTCATGGTCTGAGAGTCCTTCAGGCGACTATCCGTCTGGCCACTCTACCATGCAGGACTGATTGGTGGAGTGCTGCAAAGTTGTTCTTTTCTCTCCACAAAGAAACGCTGGAGCTCTTTCAAAGTGACCATCGAGTTCCTGGTCACCTCCCTGACAAAAGCCCTTCTCCCAGATACCTCAACTTTGGCCAGGCGACCCACTCTAGGAAGAATCCTGGTTGTTCCAAACTTCATCATCTTTCATCTTCAATGCTGCAGAAATGTTTCTGTACCCTTTCCCAGACCTGTATCTGGATACAATCCTGTTTTGGAGGATTTCAATCCTTGGCTTGGTTTGTGCTCTGACATATCTAATATATATGTTTTTCCTCGAGTGTAGAATCATCTCAAGAATGATCAAAAGGATGAAGCTGAGCTCAATTTTGAGTCCATGGCAAAGGCTGTGAATAGTTATGTACATGTGATTTAGAATTTTTTTATTTTAAATAAATTTGCAAAGATTTCAAACAAACTACTTTCACATTGTCATTATGGGGTATTGTTTACAGAGTTTTAAGGAAAATTACGAATTTAATCAGTTTTTGAATAAGGCTGTAACATAACGAAATGTGGAAAAAGTTAAACGCTGTAAATACTTTCCAGATGCGCTGTATGTCTGAAAATGAGACAACCACATGACGTGGGCGAGAGATAACCAACATTAATGTAATACACTGTTAGAAAACCTTAATTAAAGAAGAGTATATTAAATTAAATTAGGCTTTCACAAATTATATGAAACCCAATAACACATAAAACGTGAATATATACATGTTACTGCCATTATATACAATCATATAGAAATAACAGCTGATACATGTACCTCAAAACAGAACTCCTGTCCGAGCACGCTGCTGTGAAGCGGTTTAATGTACACATCCTCCTCCATGCTGAGCTCTAGTGCCTCCACTGCACTGCTCGGGCTGAGCAAAGACTCATGTGAACAAGACTCTTTCAGCTTGGGCAGTCCTCGTGACCTATATTCATTACAAAAGCATTAAATTGATTTGTTTAAAATGATCCATATTCAGACATTAGTGAACTAGCTGAAACAATGCATTATTGAAGTGAATCCTTTCCTTCAGTTCTTATCCTGCTTGCTGTCCCTGAAATAGCCATATGAGACTCAGTGTAAAGGAAACATGGTTAATCAAACAAATAGCCTGTCCAATTTTGTCCTATGGGTCTTGCGTCTTCTTCAGTCACCAAACAAGAAATAAAAATACTTGACAGAAAGAAATTACATGTCTATAAGTAGACTAGAAGAAGAAAAAGAGTCCTCAAAGACAAATACTCCCAACATACCTAATCGTTAAATGAAATGCAGTAGTATAGCTGGACCTTACTGTTTTCCAGGAAGAGAAAGCTAATACCTACGAAAAACAACTAAAGATCCACTTGAGGGAGTCTCCCCAGAGCATATCAGTGGCTCATGTCATCTGTGTAGTCCACAATATTCCTTATAAAAATAAATGCCTTTTAGTTGCCTGCTTCATATCAGTTCAAATCTGCAGTGCCATAAAGGTGCAGCAGAAGGTGACTAGGCTACACCATTCTGCTGAAGAGCAACTAATAAACAAGGGAAACGCTCCTGAAGCCCAGGAGAGTGTCACTATAGAGATGCCCCTAAGAGAAGTGGTGGCCAAGGAGTCTGAAATGTGCACAAACATCTCAAACAATGCTGTCATGTACACATACACACAGGCACAAACACACCTGAACTTGTGCAAGCTGTTGTTACACTAAATGTTCAAACCATGTATTTTTTTAAACAAATGCCTCCACCTCATAAATACACAAACAAAAAAATAACATTAGTGACTGTCAATAGAAATTACCCAAGTTATCTTTTAGGTATATTTGCTATGTCTGCTTCCACTCATTTTTAAGAAAAATGTCTTGGCCTAAACAAATACTCTGGCAATTTTTGTAATAAAGCCAAGAATTAACAAATAAGTAACAAATAGAACAGCTCAATATATGTGCTCAAGACACAGTATTTAAACAACAACATAAATACAGTCTCTTATTCTCTTTGAGAAACAAATAAATTAAACAAATAAACAAATAAATTGTTTCGATGGCCTTAAGAATGAATTAAATTAAATAAATCTAAAAAACGTATAAAAAGTATTCATCCCTCAAAGCTCACTGGATAAGACAGAATCTGTGCAAATAGTACCCATATCATTGGCTATTCACATATACATTATATCCTCTTTAAGACGCCAAAAGGAGGCCAGTTCAGAGGGGAAAAAAATGCGACATTTGGTTTGGTCTGTCAGACTACATACAACCCAACACTGAGGTATCACCTTTCCTAACATGAAGCAGTATGTCATCATGACATGAAAAATGCTGTCCAATAGCGATCATAACATTTGGAGTTTGAGTAAGATTGCATTAAAAAATGGAAGAAAATGACAAAATCTAAATATGCAAAGACAGTCAGGTGTCCACATACTTTTGATCATAAGAATTTAGACCTTTCCATAGTATAAATATAGGGCAGTCATGTGATAAATTAGAATTTGCCTTATCCATAAAATGCTTAGGAGGAAAAAACTAATGCTTAATAAAACTTATTTCATACAGAAATCCACTGGTGTGAAGAGTTTTTATATGCTACTTCTACTATCTGAATGTTTCTAAACAGCTTGCACAATCAAACATAATCTACATATTCTGACAGTATAAATTGATACTGATAACTAGTCCACAAGATGGCAGTAGAGAACTGGGGTGATCAGACAAGCTTAAGACGTTTCAATCTTTCTAGATCAACTCTCTGTGTGGTAGAGGATGTGCAGTTGATGTAATAAGTGACATATGATCTTCCTGTGTGGTGAACTGCAAAATTCTATGAAAAATGTGATACCGTTCTGATCACCCAGATGTGATCACTGCAAACTTTAAAAGCTGATTAATATGAACAGTTTCGCCTGCAGAGTCATAGTTATTACCCACAGTGATAAATACTAAATCTAAAACCTTTAAACATCCTCTCTCACTTCATGCTCAGAAAGTGCTCAGCAATGTGCTCTTATGGATTTGTGTCTGTGCTTTGGTTTGACCCTCAAAAGCATAGTTCTTCAAATTCAGTCCTGGAAGGCCAGTTTTCAGTGGAGTTTGTAATTCATCATCACCCAAATACACCAGTTGAACCTGGAAATTAACATTAGATGAATCAGCTGTGTTTGAGCTGATGAATCAACTATTGGACACAGGCTTTTCAGGACTGAAGCTGAAGAACCCTGCTTTAAGGTAGAACAAAGTTCTAATTTACTTCTTTAACAAAAGTGAAAATTACAGGTGCATAACACATTTACAGAATGGGTCTGAAATATCCAGAGTGCTGCAGCGTCCCAACGGGTATGATCCAAGAAAGAGAGTTAACTTTATACACATTGGCCGAGGGAAAATCCAGCAGCAAGTGTTAAATTAACAGCGCAAGATGTGTCTACCTTCTGGTTTATCTGTCAAATACAGAAGCCAAAGAGTTTTTAATTTATTTTATTTAATATTTTTTGGAACATGGAAAAATTTCTAAATATAATAAAATTATTATTGCATGATAACAGCTTGAAAGCCAAATGGTCATACCTTGGAGTCAGAGTTAATTAAATGTCTTGGAATCAGATATTTAAATCTGAATATAAATTCGCATTTAATATTCAGCCGACTGTCACTGGTCATAGGGGGGCAGCAGACTAAAATTACATTCACTTCATTTTGTTGTCCTTCAGTTTTGATATATTATGGAATAGTAACTCTGGTATATCACACATGAGTTTTTGACAACATTAACATTATTTACTAACATTATTTAAGATAACTAGAAGATTTATTTAGTATTTAGGAATACAAGATCTAAAAATCATATGACTATGTGAATTACATAGTAGTCATAGTATTCTGAATTAGTTTTTCAGTTTCAGTATCTTCAGGATCATCCAGTTTAAAGAATTACAAAGACTGTATTGTTCTGAGTAGATCAACTAACCAAACCAGTAGAGCAGACTAATTTTCATACACGAAAAATATGAATTTATGTCACAGCAAGTATTATCTTTTTAATTTTATATTTCTATAAACTAAGGAACTATAATGTTATAATCAAAACAAAACAAAAAAAAAACCCCAAACATATTGACATGACAGTGTGTAAAGAATGTTTTACTTAAATGCAGAGTGTGACATATAACAGGAAAAATCATTAACAAATAATCACTTAGTTATGTAGAATAGTCTACAAAGCAAATATCGCACCTCTCATTCTCGGTAGGTCGTAGTGATGGGAGCCTGAAACTTGGGTTCCGATCCAGTTTGGTCTGGCTCTTTGTCCTCTTGATTGATCCTTTTAGCCGCTTACTGAAAAAACCCTGAACAAGAGAGATGTTTGTTACTGTTTATGTCTGTTACAAGTTTGTTTTTAGTGTATTTAGTGTTATTCAGTATTAATAAGCAGGGGCTCTGAATAGTGCCCAGTGTTGCTGTGTATACAAACTCAAAAGGTTTTCAGATGTTATTTACAAACAAATGAAGTATAAACAGTGCTGATTAAAAGTTATTTTTATAAAATGAGACATTTTAAAAATAACATATGTCAGGCTAAGAAAACTGGTAACCTGGTCTTTGTGCATACGTTGTCTCTAAAATAATTTTTTTATATAAGGAAAAGGGCACAGAGAAGAGGACAGCAGAGAGAATGAGAGAAATGAAAACCGAAAGAACAAACAAAAAAATATCTAACAGTCAGGCCTTGGTTGATTTGGTTCTATAACACTCTGCACTGCTGATGAGCCAAGAACAACAATCAGACACCAATAATGAATTCTATTTTGCATCAGTTTCTTACTAAATCTCTTCTAGTGATTCATGCCTTGGGTGTACTGTAGCTGGGGTATGACCTCATGCAAGTTTCATTCAGACTGACCTGTCTCTGAACTTCCTGGTACATTCCAAATTCAGCTACACCCCTGATTTTCACCAGTATCTGGTTTCCTTCACCGTATTATGCCATTCTATAGTCATTTAAAGTCTGTTATTCTGATGTCTTTCTCTTTGTTAGAAGTAATGTTTATTGTATTACTGTATCATAGTTCTTGCTTTCAATGTACTTCATGTCCTAATGACTTCCATTTTATGCTGCGTATGTATCTGTGCCTTGACAGATACACAATCTGGCTGATTATAGATCAATTTATTTATGATTCATGTTAGTACCCGTCCCGTGGTTACAAAGGTTTTAGAAAGAGTTAAAAGTTTAAAGCTAAAAATAAGCTGATCAGCTTTAATGTAATCAGTGATATTATTTCAGGTTGAAGAATTTTTTTTTTGTAAGGTTGAGTATCTTACGCCTTGTTTATGCTAAGTCGTACTTCTTTCATCGTCAGTCAAATATTCTCCCTGTTTAAAGTAGATTATTAAATCTGAAAGATGACTGTTCATAACATCACTTTTACTTTTGATTTAAAAAGCTAACACTCTCAGTTCAGATACTTTACACGCACTCACCTCGGGACTACTGTGGACATGTTCTAACGACCCATGGTTTATCTCATACTGGCGTTTGACATTTACTTCTTTAATTAGGACCACAATTTCCGAACATATGGGACAAACTGTTTTTTTGTTGTTGCAGTAAGCTATGCTGTGTCGTGCGTTTATTTGTTTTTAATGAAGATTTGGGTACAAAACTGCTTAAAGTCCCTTCTAATCAACATTTTGACATTAGACAGTCGTTTCTGTGTGTTCCGCACACTCTGTGAATTTATGACACCGTATTTATTCCAAAAAGCAATGGCTGCTGTGAGGTTATCTGGCACAAAACTGCCATAACCCCACTTCTACTCAACATTTGGATTTAATTTATGGCTAAGACTTAACTTCAGAACCTGAGAACACAGAGCAGTGAACCAATTCAGTAATAGAATGTGTGCAAAGTGCTGTGACTTTTAGAAAGCTATTTGCAAGCATGAAGTTATGAATCAAGCATGCAGAAAAACTTCTGAATGTAAGTGCACAGATTGACACAAATGAGTCACTTTCCAAATTTTGAGACTTCAGAAATAAAAATATTTATTTCAGTTCATTCATTTTAAATAATTTTTAAAATGGTGGCACATTTTAACCACCCATTTCAAACCATGAGTAAACGGTAACAACTCTGTGAAGTAATTAATATTAACAAGCATGTTCACTGACACTGAAATTTAGGATGTGACTAGATTTTCACATAAAATATAAATTTAGCAGTAAACTGTCCTTAGAACTGTTTTTGTTTGTCCATCTGACTTTGGGGTAAAAAAAAATCTGTACAATCAGATGCTCCAAGCATACACCGAAAAAGTATTCAATAAATTCTTTTATGGGTAAATAACTTAATCCCAATTGTTAATGCATAAATGGTGACAGCCCTAAAACAAATATCAGCAAACTTGTCTCTCTCGCTCGGCTGTGGTCCATTACCATTAATTATACGATACAATAATATTATTGTATATTTTTTACAATAATATTTAACATTAAACAATAATAGCTGTGCTATGGAGACTTAAAATCAGTTCAGAAACCACTATGAACTTAATTATTATGAACATTCATTATAATGTAGTTGAAGTTGATGAACATTACCTTCTCTATAAAAATAACTTAACTTTTCCAGCTCATAAAATTGGGAACAGTGCTGGTGCAGTATGTTGCTGACTGAAGACAGATGTTACTCACTGGCACTTTGAATGGTGAGGAGCTGGGCCCATCCACGGAGATGTTCTTCTCAGAGGTGCCAAGTCCAGAGATGCTCCTCCGTCTAGGGGAGCGATCTGAGGAGATTTCTATACAGAGAATAGAAGAAGTGTTAGCTTAAAGAAAAAATGACAGTAAACAAAGTACAGTCGGGTCCACAAGTATTTGGACAATGGCATAATTTATGTATTTTTACATTTATATATTAAACTAGATGGGTACATTTTCTGAAGAAAATGTGAGTGGTGCTTGCCGTAGCAAAACTCGGGCCTCCCCATATCTCTGACAAAGGGATCCAAATTTGTTAAATATTATAGTTCTGTGAATTTTTTGCTCTGCGCCAGAATCTGTCAAAGTTGGTCTCTATATTAAGTCTATGGGTTTTATTTTGGCCCCATTGCCGCATGGGGCCACCCTTTAGAAAAGTAATTTGGTTAATTGCCCCATGCGCACCGCTTATACCTCAGACAAACAGCACAGGACTAGTTACACGCCAAAGTTCTTGTACAAATGGAAAAACGAATAAAAATATAACCCTAGTGAGGTACATTTTCTGAAGAAAATGTGAGAGGTGCTTGCTGTGGCAAAACATTGGAGTAATGCTAGCAACAGTCTAAGCACTCTAGAATCATGTTAGCGACATTCTAATGATGTTGCTAGCAACATGCTAATATAGTTAGCATAATGCTAGCAACATGCTAATCAGCTAAACGTCATGCTAGCAACATGCTAATCACTAGCTTCATGCTAGTGACATGCTAATCATGTTCATACAGTTAGCACCTCTTGCACCTGGGGGAATGCAAAATGTGGTCAATTTTACCTTTCTACAAAATTCCCTCTCTGTGCTGCAATCCATCAAAGTTGGTCTCAATTTTAAGTCTACGAAAATTCCTGAATAAGCAGCACAATTTGACACCTCATTCATGGGTCTACGACAAACGGTGCGGGACTAGATACGCGCCAAACTTTTTTACACTGTGGGATTGTGGGTAATCATCTCCCATGCTCAGTCTCGGTGTGCATGTATAACTTGTATAGTCCACATATAGTAATGTATTTTTCTTTTATTTTGTGTAGTGACTGTTCTTTAGTAAATGCACTGCAACAACGCCCGTGTGAAGAACAAAAAACTTTAAAAGGCTGTTACAGTGCGGTGGATGAATCAGTTTAGATGAGTGATTCCGTTTGTGTGTGTGTATGTGTGTGTGTGTGTGTGTGTGTGTGTGTGTCTGTGTGTGTGTGTATATGTGCGTGAATAAGTGTGAAAGTCGTCTTACACAGTAGCAACCCTGTTCCAGCTTCTTCCCTCGTCAATCATCAGATCTTTTTTTCTCACCAGAAGTAAAAAGTGTAGGTTAATTTGTTGTATTTTTACATAATATTTTGTATTAATTACTTATATATAAATATTTTTAGGTTTTGGAATGAATCATTGGAGTTTCCCTTTATTTCTTATGGGGAAATTCACTTTCTTCTTCTTCTTCCATTTTTCACTGACCTCCCTCTAACTATCTCTCTATCCTTATATGCTGTTTAGGGGTGTTACGTTTGCTAATTAAATGGTAATTCTATGCTTCCAATGGACAGTAAGCTCATCTCTTAGCTCACCTGGGTAAGAGCAGATTTGGATGGTTAAGACCGCTTAATGCATCTGGGATTGATTTTTGTATTTTTTTTTTTCTTAAGAGAAATTTAAGAGAATTTTTGAGAGAATTTAAATTTAAGAGAACAAAGATATTTGTCTTGTTGCTCTGTAACATAAAAAGAATACATGACTTTTACAAGTTGTAAAAGAACAAGTCTCTGATTCACTGTCTTCCCAACATGTCTATAGCGACGCCAGCAAATGACTGAAGTAAAGACAAAGTATTCATATTTTCACTGGCATGTCTAGCAAAGACTAGGGACCTAAATTACTCCCAGGATTCCACGGAGTAGCTCAAAGACTCAGCCTTGAAAAAGAGTGTATTTAATGATTTTAAAACCCATGCATTTAATAAATAACAAAGAGAAGAGAACTTACAAAATTTGAAAGGAAAAATATTCTTTAACTAACTAACTATCTATTCGATGCTTCATTCAACAACCCAAACATATTTATATATAAATAATTAATATAAAATATATTCAAAAATAAAGTATATAAGTATATATAAAACAAATTAACCTGCATCTCACCACTGGAAAGAATTGTGGTTGAAGAAAAATGACAGAGGAGAAGAGGAGGGAGGAGGCTACTGTGTAGGGCAACTGTCATACACACACTAATGGAAACACTGCTCTGTTGGGAAACCTCTTTAACAAGGAACCTCTTTAAGGTTTGCAAGCACGCACACACGCATGCACTACCCAAATCAAAGCTCTCTGACAGAGTGTCAGAGACTCTGGAAAGTGAATCTTTAACAGGGAACCTTTCTAATGACATTTGCTTTTCACATGCACACACATATATATACACACACACACACATATATATATATATACACACACACACACATCATATAAACACACACCACACACATCTATATACACCACACACCACACACACACAACACATCTATATACACACACACACACATCTCATACCACACACAACACCACACACACCACACCACACAACACCACACACACACACATATCTATACACACACACACACACATATCTATACACACACACACACACACACACACACACACACACACACACACACACATATCTTTCTAATTACAGACCGATATCAAACCTTTCCTTTCTCTCCAAGATACTGGAAAAGGTAGTATCACAGCAGCTATGTTCACATCTACACAGAAATATCATAAATGAATTGTATCAGTCAGGATTTAGGCCTGATCACAGCACAGAGACAGCACTTGTTAAAGTAGTAAACAACCTCCAATGGGCCTCTGTGTTACTGGACCTCAGTGCAGCTTTTGACACCATTGATCATAGTATTCTCCTTCACAGATTAGAAAAGGTAGCAACTTTCATACACACACTAATGGAAACACTGCTCTGTTGGGAAACCTCTTTAACAAGGAACCTCTTTAAGGTTCGCATGCACGCACACACACGCATGCACTACCCAAATCAAAGCTCTCTGACAGAGTGTCAGAGACTCTGGAAAGTGAAGTGAATCTTTAACAGGGAACCTTTCTAATGACATTTGCTTTTGCTTTTCACATGCACACACAAACACACACATACACATATATATATATACACACACACACACACACACACACACACACACACACACACACACACAGACACAGACACACACAGACACAGACACACACACACACAGGACACACACACACACACAGATACCACACACACACAACACACACCACACACACACACACACATACACATCCACACACAGACACATCCACACACAGACACATCCACACACAGACACATCCACACACAGACACATCCACACACAGACACACACAGACACATCCACACACAGACACATCCACACACAGACACATCCACACACAGACACATCCACACACAGACACATCCACACACAGACACATCCACACACAGACACATCCACACACAGACACATCCACACACAGACAAATACACACACACAAATACACACACACAAATACACACACACAAATACACACACACAAATACACACACACACATACACAGACACACATACACAGACACACATACACAGACACACATACACATATATACACAGACACACACACACACACACACACACACACACACAGACACAAACACACACAAACATACACACACACAAACATATACACACATACAAACACACATACATACACACAAACATACATACACACAAACACACACACACACACACAAACATATACACACATACAAACACACATACATACACACAAACATACACACACACACACACACACACACACACACACACACACATTGTGTGTATAATATATATATTATATACACACATACATACATACATATACATACATATACATACATATATATATATATACACACACACACACACACACACACACTGTACATACACACACACATTGTGTGTATAATATATATATTATATTACACACATACATATACAGTACACACACACACATAAAAAAAAAAATGAACTCATGGAACAGGCCTGGACAAAAATGATGGTACTCCTAACTTAATAGTTTGTTGCACAACCTTTTGAGGCAATCACTGCAATCAAACGATTCCTGTAACTGTCAATGAGACTTCTGCACCTCTCTGCAGGTATTTTGGCCCACTCCTCATGAGCAAGCTGCTCCAGTTGTTTCCGGTTTGAAGGGTGCCTTTTCCAGACAGCATGTTTCAGCTCCTTCCAAAGATGCTCAATAGGATTGAGGTCAGGGCTCATAGAAGGCCACTTTAGAATAGTCCAATGTTTTCCTCTTAGCCATTCTTGGGTGTTTTTAGCTGTGTGTTTTGGGTCATTGTCCTGTTGCAAGACCCATGACCTGCGACTGAGACCCAGCTTTCTGACACTGGCCAGCACATTTCTCCCTAGAATCCCTTGATAGTCTTGAGATTTCATTGTACCCTGCACAGATTCAAGACACCCTGTGCCAGATGCAGCAAAGCAGCCCCAGAACATAACAGAGCCTCCTCCATGTTTCACAGTAGAGACAGTCT
>QNUK01000600.1:65000-379304 GCA_013621035.1 Clarias magur
TAATGGAACAGAACAGAAATCTAATTATGAGAGAGAGAGAGAGAGAGAGAGAGAGAGAGAGAGAGAGAGAGAGAGAGATACCTCTATCGCAGCTGTTGCCCATCACCTGCTCAGTAAATGTACCGGGTCAGCATCACACTAGCCAGAACATGACCATCAGCCCTCATCCAATGAGCTGTAGAGTTTCCTTCCTAATTGTCCATTATTCCAAAAGACACTATTATAAAAAGTCTCTTCTGTCTTTTGTCTCTTTGGCATCTCCCATCTCCTCTTGTGCTCTCTCTAGATATCTATTTCTCTCTCTCCTCCCAAATGAGGTTTTACTCACTCTTGCAAAGATTCTTCTGTATCTCTCGCAGCTGGAGTTCCAGCATTCAGTCCACTAGCCTCTCCTTATTTCGCTTTTTGGCCCATCAGCACAAGAGATTTTACCGCATTTATTTAATCAATCGCTGTAACCTCATTCTCCTGTTCCTTTAAGCAGAACTGTGAGCGCTTCCTTTTTCTCTGCTTCTTGATCAGCCTACCTCGCACAGGCTTTCTCCCACCCTCTTTCTTCTTATGCATCAGGCTCTTGTTGCAGTAGCCACACAAGCAAGCACACACACACACACGATGTTGAAGTATTAAAACAGCAACATGACACAACTCGGCCTCACAATGTTACAACTATAGTTACAGAAGAGTTAATAAGGAAAAAGCTACTGCAAGACCAATCAACTCAACCATCTTAATTTATCACAATTGTACAGTACATTATGTGAATGACACAGCAGGATGCATCGGAGTCTAAATCTTATATCTACTAATATGTTACCAAATAAATAACATTTCTCAGTCCAATATTTTCATAGCAACTTCATGGAATCCCATTTTTATGGAATCAAGTTGGATTATTCATTCTTAATACAACACTAACAATACAAAGGCCTTTAGAAATACAGTCAGGTACATTTGGTAATAAAGATACGTTTTTGGCATTTGACCTCTGTGTACCACAACATGTAATTCAGTAATTAGTCATTTTCACACACACACACACACACACACACACACACACACACACACACACACACACACACATACACACACATACACACACACACACACACACACACACACACACAGTGTGCATCCTAAATAATGGAACAAACAAACATAAGGAGTTAATGTTAATGTCTTTCTGCCTTTAGTAAAAAGCATGCTCTACTGCGCTGAGAGTAAGTGACTAACTTGGCCTGTGAAGAATATCCCATTTCTTTGGCTTGAGTAGCTTTCGTTGTATGTAATTATCCATCCACAATATAAAGCATACCATCAGTTTTGCAGCATTTGGCTGAATCTGAGCAGAGACTATAGCCTATACTCAAAATTCATCCTGCTCCTTTTATCAGCAGCCAGGTCATCAATAAACACCAGTGATCTGGTTCCACTGGCAGCTATGTAGTTTATGCCAGAACACGTGTTTGACAGAGGCTGCGATATGCTTCGATCATGAGCTGAACCTTCCTTTCTCCATACATTTTTTCTTCCCATAATTCTGATGTCATCAGTCCACAAAATCTGGTAAAGTTTTCTGGTAAAAGTCTTATTTTCTGTAATGCATTTTGTTGTATACTGTCCATATTTATTTCATAAAGCTGTATCTTGAATGTAGACTTTGACAACTACACACATAGCTTGAGTCTTTTTGACTTGCCTAAATGTTGTAAAAAGATTCTTAATCACCATTGATACAATTTTGTGGTCATCCACTTTAGTTGTGTTCCATAGTCTTCCAGCCCTTTTGCTGTTGATGAGCTTGCCAGTTAATTCCTTCCACTCCCAATGTTTTTGATTTTTTTTCTGATGGGTTTATTTATCTATGTTAGCCTAATGATGGCCACCCTCACTTGCATTGACACCTATTTAGACCTCATGTTAAGAATTCAGCTACCAAATGCAGATTAAACACTCACCACATCATGGCCTTTTATATGCTTGAGTAGTAATGGAGTAATGAAGGAACAGGCCACACCTGGACATGCAACTGCTTGTCAACCACTTGCTCCAATATTTAAGAGCCTACCATTTTTGTTATAAACCACTTTAATTTAAGCTGAAATTCTTGATTTCAAATTTAATTTCAAATTCAATGTGGTGGTGTACAGATGTTTAATGGAACAAAGATAAGGGTTTTTTTTGCAAACTTTATGAACTTGACTGTATTCTTGGCAATACTGACAGCAATTGAATGAGGCAATATAATGGCATCAGCACAGTTGAAGCCGTAACATTTACAGAGGACTTGTGCTAAAGAACAGAGATGCATTCCAAGAAAATCTAATTGTGAATGAATTCCTCAGGTGCTCGGTGCACCCTATTTTTTTCTCTTTAAAGGAAAAAAAAAATACATATATACAGTGGAACCTCAGATTGTGAGTAACGCGGTTTATGAGTGTTCTGCAAGACGAGCAAAGATTTTAAATAAATTTTGACTTGAAAAACAAGCAAGTCTTGGTTTACGAGTACTGAGTATCATGTATCACGCATGCGCTTCTTGTTTTGACATGATCACAACTGAGCCAACAGTTTTCTCTCTTGCGCTGAGGAATTGTGGGTAATCGTCTTCCCTGCTGGGTCTTAGTGCTCGTCTCTCACTGGTATAATCAACATCCGTGCACGCGTGTACTGTTTACTATAACACTGACCACGTGTGTGAATGTAAAACATCTTTTATTTTGTATTTGTAAGCGTGTGTGTACAGCTCGCGTGTACTGTTTATAACACACGTGTGCGTGCGTATAAAGCAAAAGCAAGTGTCAGAGTGTAAAGATCCACTTTCTCTCTCCTTATCTGTTTCAGCCTGTCGTTAATTGTTGTGTGTGTCCACACGCGTAATTTGACACCATGCCCCACACACACCAACACACACACTCTCTCGCATTTACACCACCCCCTCGGCTTCACACACACATACAGAGACACACTCTGCTCTACACAGAAACTCTGCTGTCGTGATTCTTTTCAAAGGTAAAGTGCAGGTTAATTTTTTTCCCTTAACTTTCAGCAGTAATTCCGTTAGTATGCGCTCACGCGAGTGTCATTAGCGATGTTCCTTGCAAATCTTTCCAATAAAAAGTCTTTCAGTTAATATATGTGTGCGCACGCAGCGCCTGCGTGCAAACACTTGGAAACACTCATCTGTGTTTAATTTTATTTTACTTTTTTTTTTTTAAAAGGTAAAGTGCAGGTTAATTTGTTTTATTTTTACTTAATATATTGTATTAATTTTTTATGTATTTACTTTTTGGGGCTGTGGAACGAATAATTTGAGTTTTCATTATTTCTTATGGGAAAATTCTACAATATGTAAAAAAAATAATAATATATATTTATTATAGTAATAATAATAAATAATATATAATTTTTAATTATAATATTTATTTATTATTATAGATTTTTTTAAATTATATTATTTCTTTCTCCCCCCCCCCTTTTTCTTTGAAGGAGAGGTTTATTTTTCGCAACAAAGTTACTTAATTCAACAGATTTCTATGAGTAAAAAAACTAGTTAAAACGGTGAAGAGGGCTGAATAATGAAAAACAAAACAAAAACAACAACAAAAAACAAAAACAACACACTCACTAGCACTTGCGTAAATAGTTTTTCTGCTTGCTCAATCTGTTTTTTTATCTCAACATTTTGCTCACTCAGCTCTCACCAATCAGAGGCTAGAGAAGAGACAATACCAGCCAATCAGAAGCAGGAGGCAGGCAATGTGCATCTGCCAAACCATTACATCTTCTTCTGTTGTTGCATTTAGCATCGCATGCGGTCATATGGTTCTTTTTTTTTTTTTTAATCATCATACGGTACACACAAGCACACACATTAAAAACAAAAATATATGATGCTAGTATATCTGAACAGAGACAGACATGTACAGTCTGAATTGCCGAATTGTGATATAATTTACTGTATTAATTAATTAAACCTGATGCATTCATTCAAGCAAAGACTCTAAAAATGACCAAAGGTACAGAGAAAGTGTTATGTTAATAAAAATAATAATGATGTATACCATGGTGATGTACTGTAGTTTGCTGAGTGCCCAAAAAGCACACTACAACTAAATGTGCTAATTATAATTTCTTAAAAATATATATTATATATATTATACATTACAGTACATTCTATTTATATTTAATAGCCAAGTTATTTACTTTAGGGGTCCTAATATACTGTAACGTACTGTAATGTATTCCAATAGAATGGCCTAATATAAAAGGTACAATACAATAGCACATGTTTTACGTTCATCTCACAATAGCACATGTTCAGCCATCAGAGACAGAGGGGATCAGTATGATCTTCACTACCCTCAGCAAGGTTCAAACCTCAATGCGATATCTAAAAAGACATGATTCCTAAGGCGAGGTTTCTGCTCTTTCATCATTATGATGAAATAATACCTGATATTAAATGTACCACAGCACAAATGAATTATTCATATTCACTGGGACATCAGCCGAGGTAATTGTGAACCTCCACCCATACTGAGCTTTCTGCCTGGCACAGCTTCCATTTTTCTCTATGGAACCACAGATTGAATGACTTACAGGAAAGCCTCATATTGCAACCCTCATTATATTTTGCTTAATAGAATCTTGTTCTGTATATTCTTTCTTATTTTATCTAATGATTACAGTACAATTATGATAAGCAGATCTCACACAAGCTCAAAATTTTGCCCTGTCTACTCAAGGTACCAGTTATCTTTTCAGGGTTTACCTCCTGGATTAGATGAGTTTGTGTTTTAGAAATACATGTAGAGGAATTTGATGTCACCAGACACTAATGTCTTCAGACTTAAACATTTGCAGCTGTAGTAAGAGAACACAGCCATGGAAAAGAACAACTCTGCACACTTATTTCTGCATCACACAGCAAGATAGTCAAAGTTAACACACAAAGACATATCACCAATCTTAACAGATGGCAAACACACACACACACACACACACACAAAATCTATATTGGTGTTGTACATTTAGTACCTTGCTTAAACAGTTGTTATTAATAAAAATATATAAAAAAAACAAGTTTATAAACAATTTTACAGTGGTTAGGAAGCCAAATATCTGTTAAGGCAGAAGTTGTCCTAACTTCTAAAACTCACCCATGTACTCCATATTAGCCTCAATAGTCCAACATTTGTCTTACATCCCTCAGACCAAACAAAATCAAGTAACCGGCTAATTAACAGAGCCAGTGTTTTTCTGTGCTGGTTTGTCTTTCACCCTACTCTGGAATGCAGAAAAGCCGGCATGTCGGATCAGTCAAACCCACCGGGCTTTCTGTCTGACTGCTAAAAAGAGCCAAACAAAAGCAGCATTAATGCATGAACTGGCAAAATGCTGCACTTTGTTAACCATACATGCGCAAGCGGTTGCTCTGTATCTTGACGGAGAAATTTACTTTTACTTCACATTCCAATTAGTTATGCCTGAAATCAATTAGCTGACCTCTGAGGTGTACTACATTAATCAATTACTGCTGGTTCATAAACTGGCTAATTACAGCTCAGTACACTGTTATCTTTCATTCATTCATTTATTCCTCCAGAGTAACTTATCACTTATTAACTTATAAGTTATGATTTCTTTATGTAGACCTCACAGTTTGACACCTCAGATTGATTAATATTTCAATTAAATTCTGAAGCCAGATATACAACAAACAGTATTGCAAACGCACACAAACCTATACTGCGTTGCTCTCCTATCATGTGTGCAACAGACCTTCAAAACAGACCAAATTCCAACATGTTTTATCAGAAGGATCTACCAAAGTATTTGTGCGAATAGCCACAGAAATGCATTTATTTCTCACAGTGACCCATTGTTAAGCAGCAAATACATTAACATCTAAATAACCCTCTCCTCTTTGCTGACCCGAAAAGGTCAGGGAAAATGAATGGCAAGCTCAAAAGCAGAAGTTTGAGGCATGTTTGCAACAATTGCCCTCATCCACAATGCCCAGCGCCCTGTTTTGAACCTACGGGGTCAATGGTCATAGTGAGGTATGCACACTCGATATTTGCTCTGAGAGAGAGAGTGTGAAGAAAAGAGACGGGAAGAGACTAATTTAATGTGGAACACAGACTTCAATTTTATTTTCAAATTCCAAAACCCACCTCTACTAGAAAATATCCAGCAGCCCACATTAGTGAGAAAGTACAACACTCTGTTGGGTTTTGAGGACAATGTTCAGCTGACTTTACCCTACTTACAGTTTCAGTTTATCAGTTAATCTAAAACAAAACAAAATTGAAGAGAAACAATTAGGACACTAGAGCAATTTAGGAAGTTATAACTGGGAGGCCTCCAAATTCTAATTTCTTAATTAAAAATTCACTTTAAAATGCTTTCTTCTCATAATTCAAATCTTAAACTGGGATTACACTGTGTGATATTCAGCCCGACCTTGCCGTCACATAATTGAGAGTCATAAAGAATAGGTCAGTGGTCCTAAAATACATAATGTTATGTGCTCACCGGGGGACAATTTGAGTGCAGCTGCATCCCATGACAGCTAGTAACCTTCTGGCAGTGCTCAAATATATTCACGTATAAGTGCTGCTACAACATTCATGTAGAATCTAGCAATAGGATTACACAAATCTTATTTAACAGCCGCAACAAAGTAGTGCTATTCATCAAGTATAAACACACATTGGAATTAAAAGTGCAGTTTGCCGAATTGTGGCAGCAGAATGTCTGTAATGTCTCATTACATTTGGATACTCTGAAATCCCAACATTGCCATGACCTTCATTTTCAGAACAAGTACATATAAAATTTTTGATAGCAAAAGTAGCACCATCATATTAATTTAATCTGACATGAAGAAAACTGCAGAATTCAACAATCATTTTGTACAGAGATACTGGTCTCATACGGTGACATTTAAGATATTAGCCAAAAATCACTGTGTAGGAAATTGTGAATTTCATTACGTTTCTTACCCAATACAGATGCTCCCTCTGTTGGATACTCTGGAAACTGTCCTTCAGAGGGCACACTGACTGTTCTCCTCAGACTGCGGCCCTTGGATGATGAAGCAGTAGGGCTTTCATGCACCTCTGCAGGCATCTGGGGAAAGGTCAAAGGTCTTTAAAAAGAAGTCAGTTCGATGACAGCTCAAAACAATTTTGGACACAAACTGGCAGTTCCATACAACATTTCAAATTAAACAATTATAAGACTATATAAATTAAATCACTGTACCGGAGTAGAGCTGCTCAATTATGGCACAAATAATAATAATGGATGGAATTATGAACTATAATGAATAGTTCACTCAATTATCACTTAAATTCATTACGATAAAACGAAATAAAACAAAAAAAAGACTGGTATGTTTAATAGTGCTACCGTAAGTGGAAATACCTCTCATTAGTGAATAAAAATATCACTTGTTAGTGGTACAGTATTTAAAAATAAAAGACTTCCATTTGCTAGGGAGCATGAAGACTGGACCTTGGAGCCATTGAAAAAAGTCATGTGATAAGTCCAAAATGAACCTGTTCCAGAACAATTGGAGTGTCAGGGAATGAAGTGAAGCTTATTCCATCATGCTCAAGGTATAGGCCACTGGATGCCGTGTTATGATCTGGGGTTGCTTCAGATGGTCAGGTCTAGGCTCAGGAACATTATGTTGCAATGAAGACTGGGAAGTTACATCAGAACAAACCAAACTAAAACATGCCTGAAAAGAAATTGTCACCCAACCTCTATCTGAGAAAGAAACCAATCTCACCATTTATAAGGGAAACACACAAGTAAAACTGTCCTGGTATCTGTCGATCTCCATATCCCACACCCTTTCAGTGGGTGAAGAAAGAAAAGATGTCAGAAAAAGGTCTCACCTCTTCCTCGCGGTTTAGCAGGATTAGTTGGTTGTCAGTTAGAATGCAGTACTTCTTCTCCCAGACGCTGGGGTCTGAGAAGGGGGACTGGCCACAGGAGAAGCGGTGGCTTGGTGGCCCTTTCACATCTGTAAACAAGGAAAGCACAGCACTAAGCCCTGGGGGAAACAAAATCCTGAAAGACAATGCTCTCAGAATTTGCAACTAGCTCATATTAAAATAAATAAATAAATAAATAGAAAAAAACAAATAGATTTTTGTTTTTTAATTCATCTGAAAAACAGGCAATACTTTCATCATGGTGGAAAAATAAAGCAGGGGTGTAGTAATACCTTCAATGACAATACAATGAGCAAAAAAGTTATGGGCTGCACTATTTGAACACCAGAGTTACCGACATCTATAAAAACAAAAAACAAACAAACAAAAAAAAAACGTGTAGCCATTCTTTTGTACCAGTTGATCAGTCAGTGACCAGAATTGGCAGTTTTTTAAATCTTTATCAACCACAAACCGAGCGTCCTCAAACATAACCAATTCTTTGTTGAATGCATGAACATTTAAGTGGAGCAAGAGAAACGCATTTTCATGCTATCATTTTCATGCGGTTATAAAAAACCTCAAACTCTGCGAGCGTTTCAAACTCACTCATTACACGTTACACCAGTCTCTATACACGCATGCCCGAAGCCACACATGCTGCATGTGTAACTGCATGCTCACAACTGCCCAAGACTTTGGAGGCATTTGAGGAGGTAAATCATCACTGCTTCTTTATAGTCATAGAGGTGGTACACTCTAAAGCATTCACATAATGGCATCCTGTGCGGTACGAGTGAATTATTTGCCAAGTTTGCTTAGAAATAATTATGGTGGAAGATAAAGATATGTGCTGCTCAGTAAAAATATAGCGTTTTTTATTACATTTTAAGGCGATGTTAAACTGTGGTATTTTAGGTTTGTATTGTTAAATGCTGTGTATTTTTTGTGAAGAAGTGATGAAACTAAGGAATGGGCTACACTAAAATACTCATTTAAACATATACTGTAGTTGTGAAGAGATTAAATAAAGCTAAGGTATAAAATGTTTAAGTTATGACTCAACATTTATTTATTTTTTTTAAGGTTCCCAGTCTTAATATTTTAACAAAATCAGAAACAGACGTAATATTAAATCTGAAAATTTTTTATACACACTTCAACATGATCAACAATATATGCCTCTCTTCCGACGGTCACATGATATAGCATCTATGATGGTGAACCTACTGACATCTTTAGAACAAATGTAATACTACATTTTGCTGCCATAATCCAGTTTCACATTTAAAAGAGCATAGATGTTGAAGAGTGTACAGTCGTGGCCAAAAGTTTTGAGAATGACACAAATATTAGTTTTCACCAAGTTTGCTGCTAAACTGCTTTTAGATCTTTTCTAAGTTGTTAGTTGTTGTTTCAGTTGTTTCTGTGATGTACTGAAATATAATTACAAGCACTTCATACGTTTCAAAGGCTTTTATCGACAATTACATGACATTTATGTAAAGAGTCAGTATTTGCAGTGTTAGCGCTTTTTTTTTTCAGGACCTCTGCACTTCGACTGGGCTGCTCTCAATCAACTTCTGGGCCAAATCCTGACTGATAGCAACCCATTCTTTCATAATCACTTCTTGGAGTTTGTCAGAATTAGTGGGGTTTTGTTTGTCCACCCGCCTCTTGAGGATTGACCACAAGTTCTCAATGGGATTCAGATCTGGGGAGTTTCCAGGCCAAAAATTTCAACATTTTGGTCCCCGAGCCACTTAGTTATCACTTTTGCCTTATGACACGGTGCTCCATCGTGCTGGAAAATGCATTGTTCTTCACCAAACTGTTGTTGGATTGTTGGAAGAAGTTGCTGTTGGAGGGTGTTTTGCTACCATTCTTTATTCATGGCTGTGTTTTTGGGCAAAATTGTGAGTGAGCCCACTCCCTTGGATGAGAAGCAACCCCACACATGAATGGTCTCAGGATGCTTTACTGTTGGCATGACACAGGACTGATGGTAGCGCTCACCTTCTCTTCTCCGGATGCCCCAAACAATCGGAAAGACGCTTCATCCGAGAATATGACTTTGCCCCAGTCCTCAGCAGTCCATTCGCCGTACTTTTTGCAGAAGATCAATCTGTCCCTGATGTTTTTTTGGAGAGAAGTGGCTTCTTTGCTGCCCTTCTTGACACCAGGCTATCTTCCAAAAGTCTTCGCCTCACTGTGTGCGTGCAGATGCGCTCACACCTGCCTGCAGCCATTCCTGAGCAAGCTCTGCACTGGTGGCACTCCGATCCCGCAGCTGAATCCTCTTTAGGAGACGATCCTGGAGCTTGCTGGACTTTCTTGGACGCCCTGAAGCCTTCTTAACAAGAATTGAACCTCTTTTCTTGAAGGTCTTGATGATCCTATAAATTGTTGATTTAGGTGCAATCTTAGTAGCCACAATATCCTCGCCTGTGAAGCCATTTTTATGCAATGTAATGAACAATGATTTCAAGCATCACCCTCCTTTTAACATGTCAAGTCTGCCATTCTAACCCAATCAGCCTGACGTAATGATCTCCAGCCTTGTGCTCGTCAACATTCTCACCTGAGTTAACAAGACGATTAACTGAAATTATCTCAGCAGGTCCTTTAATGACTGCAATAAAATGCAGTGGAAAGTTTTTTCGGGATTAAGTTAATTTTCATGGCAAAGACTATGCAATTCATCTGATCACTCTTCTTAACATTCTGGAGTATATATGAATTGCTATTATAAAAACTTAAGCAGCAACTTTTCCAATTTCCAATATTTATGTAATTCTCAAAACTTTTGGCCACGACTGTATACATTTTTAGGCGCATACACACACACACACACACATACACACACACACACACACACACACACACACACACACACACACACACACACACATACACACAAACAAACACACACACATACATACACACACACACACACACACACACACACACATACACACACACATACACACACACACATACACACACACACACACACACATACACACACACATACACACACACACACACACACACACACACACATACACACATACACACATACACACATACACACATACACACACACATACACACAAACACACAATTAAGACCTGGAAAGACAGTGGTGAACCATTATCTTCAAGGAAGAAATGTGGTTAGAAAAACATCCTGAATGAGCGAGATGGGAGATCCCTTACACGCTTAAATCAAACTGTAAAAAATAAATAATTAAATTAAAAAAGTGGAAGTAAAAATGAGATCAGCTAGCAATCTGAATTTACTTAATGACAAGGTTTTTCCGTCAATGGATTTCTTCTTGCATGATGCTGTGAAAAAGTATTTCCTGATTTTTATTAATTAAGTAACACGTAACACAAGGTTTAACAATTTCACAAAGATAATCAGAATAAATACAAAATGTTTTAAATGATTATTTCATTTACTAAAAGAAAATGTCCAAACCTGCTTGATCCTACAGTATGTGAAAAAGTAAATTTGGGCAAATATTCTGTGGACTGGTAACAAAAGCTTCAGGACGTGCCATAATTGATGGCACTATGAATTCGACGCTTCTCTAAGTAGAATGACCGGCCATCAGTTGAGCTCAAGCACACCTGGGTAATGCTGTAGGACAATGATCCAAAACACCAACAAATCCACCTCTGAAATTTAAGGTTTTTGAGAGGCCTAGTTAAAGTGTGAACTTAAAGCTGATTGAGATACTTAAGCGGGCTCAAAAAACTCTTAAAATGTAGCTGAATTAAAACAATTCTGCAAAAAAGAGTGGGCCAAAATTCCTCCAGATTCAACTGCCAGATTCACTGCCAGTATCACAAACGGTTCAGTGCTGTTGTCACTGTCAAGGGTAACGCAACCAGTTATTAGGTTTAGGGGGCAATTACTATTTCACATAGGACCAGGAAGTGAAATAATAAATACAATTTTATTTTTTGCTTGGCTTATCTTTGCGTAATATTATTATTATACTTTTTAAAAAATGTTTGATGATCTGAATAATTTAAATGCGACAAATATGCAAAAAACAAACAAAAAAACATATAAAAACTAAATACTTTTTACAGCAAGGTGTATGTGTGTGGTCATTAAGTTCTAAGAATCTAATTGAATCATGAAGTCAGTATCTGAATAGACTTGAGAGCAGACTGTATCTTTACACCCGTATTTCATTACAACTTAGTCATGTTGAAATCATTTTAATGAAATGGGGGAGATGTATACAATACGATCTCTAGGGGGCAGTATTGGACAGTTAAATTAAAAACAGGCTTTTCTACTTTTTTTTACACATCATCCTGAGACCACAAAGGGAAGAAAGAGACACAAAAAGGGGAAGAGTCCGACCTATCCATAACACGCCCAAAACAAACCATACATACAGAGCTAACGGTGCAAGAGTAAATCTCATCCACGTACTGCATGAATAAACGTGGGTGTTCTAAAAATTCCTGCCTTGTTGACCATTTTAAACATTCACAGGGGATTTCTGTATATAGTATCCCCCTTTTCCATTCGTACTTCGACATTTTCTTGAATGTGCTGTTCAAATTTACCAGTGGGACTGACATCAGTCAGGGAATGGACTGAAAATGAGGTCCTTCAAGAAGCCTGGAGAACTATTCCTCAAGACTAGATAAAAAAAAAAATAATAATAAAAAAAAACACTGGCAACATGAGGTGCAGCTCAAGCCGTTTGCACAGTAATGTAGGTTTAAGTTATCTTACTGCATGTTTATTAAGCTAGCATGTTGAACTTAGCAACTTAAATTTATCCTTAGTCAAATGTTTAAACAGTAAAATGATAAATCTTCAGGCTAGTCAGTTAGTAGAATGGCCAGGATATACCAGAGAATTTGTGTGAATTTGCTTAGCTATATTAGCAAGCTGGTTAGCTAACATTACAGTGCGCTGTGTGCATATAGCTATGTCACAATGACAAAAGGAGTACAACAGGTCCACTTAAAACAATGAGTGAATGAATTCTGACGGGCTGGCCTGAGTGAGAAGAGTATGGAAGGAGAAGAAAAAAAAAAGAAAAAGAAGTCTCAGAACACAGACACAGTGGGAAGTGAAAAGGCTAAGTTGGTATGAATTGGACACTAACAAGGCTGGCACTCCGATTTGGCACGCACACAAGATGTTTTTCCATCTTCTGTTACACAAACATGGAAATAATGACCAAGTAAACATGCATGTTTTCATAGACACACTTACAGAGTAGGAGAGAGGAAGCTGTGTGAGAAATAGATACAGGCAGAGATACGGCTTCATGCCAGAACAGCATATGCTAAACATATGCTAAACAGCGTACTATAAAAAGCCTCTCAAACAGATCATACGGCATTCACAGATGTGTGAAATATTAGCAGTCCACAGCACGAGTGCCAACGCTTTGCTGGCGTGGTGTCACACGTTTGTTTGTAATAAAGTGTGTAAACAAAAAATGAGCTCCTGAAACGCTGTTTCCAGACAACAGCTGCTCACACTACAACTTTATTTCGAAATGCCAATAAATCTGGAAACTGTAAGATGGCATTAAAAGGGATTTTGTCCACGATAAAGATATTTTACTAACATGACAAGCTACTGTTTGTAAATGAACTCAAGTATGGAGTTCAGCAGAGCAAAGTAGAGTACAATGTTTTTAGAAAAATTCTTTTTAAACGCGTTCATAAAGGAAGGTCTGCGACCTCCACATCCTGCATTTAACTTCAACTTCTAGCTCTCAAAAAAAGGTTGTCCAAACTTTAGGTCCCCTCACACGACAGTTTCAAGGTCAGTGAATACTGATCGCTGTGTTCTTTAACCAGCAGCGTGAAGGATTCATTAAAGGATCTTTCTCTCTCCTGCAGAAATGCGGTTTTGAGTACAAAGGAGATCAATTTGGCAAAGAAAGTCTGTGGACACCTGACCATCATGCCCATGTGTGCAATTTTAAAAACTCCATTCCATATTGTGAAAACTTTCTACTAGATTTTTTAATTGTGCCCGTGCATTAGTGGACCTCAGGCAGTGACACGCATGACAGCATGGTCATGTGGGAACATGTTGGAGCCCCTCGGTTTCAGTGAACGGAAATAGTACAGGGAGTTTCCCCATGTTCCCGAATATGATCTCCAACCGATGTGATCACAAGATTAAAGAAAAATAAGGCCTTCCTCAGTAAGTTTGTAAGAGTTTGGTATGCTTGCAAACCATTCTTTGCAATTCATTACAAACCATTCTTAAAATGGCATGCTCTAATTTTTTTTTTACATGTCACTGACTAAAATCAAACTTTGTAGATTATTCAAAGGTTTTTTTTTTTATTGTAGGGTTCCTCTTTATAATGGATTGTGGAGTCCGAAAAAATAAGCTGAAATTTTAGCTCATTGTTGAAATTGACAGCATTAAGCTGTCACTATTGGAGCACTTAAATTAATTTAAAAAACACTTGTTTTGGGTAAATCAGATAAAATGGCTAAATCTAACCCTGCATATTAAACTACTAAATAGCATTCACTTATATAGGGTTTTTTAAAGTCCAGACTCCAGTTCGGATCCGGACCACACAGCAAGTCAATCTGGCTCCAGCCCACCTCAAATTAGGAAAGCAATAATAGAATATAATAAAGTGAATGGTTTCTACTTAAAAAATAACCCTAACCCAATAAATATTTCCTTTGTAATCCATCTGGATCCTGGTCTGAGATTAAGGCTAAACATGATAGTTTCCCCAGTTGATACATCACGGTCATAGAAACGTTGATTGCTGGTGAGTGAATGGTGTTTAACGTCAACATTTGATTGTAGGCTAACAGGTGCTCATTCAAAACTAGCATGGTAGCTAACGGGTCACAGTTACGGGAAAGCTAACAAGCCTTCACATTCTATTGTGTGGGCAAAAGCAAGACTTCAGCATCTTGTGTCAGCGTACATCATGTCCCCTGTGCGGTGAGGATGAAACGATGCAAATATTCAAATAAAAAGGTCAGTGTCTCCATCTAGTGACCACACCTTTTTTGTGCCAAGTCCAGACTTTAGGAATCTATGGAATGTAGGCTGTGCCCTCTATACCACGATGAAGTTAGTTTCATATTCAGACATAAGGCAGACATTCAGAATGGGCATTTTAAGAATCACTGACAAATGTTTGCACAAATGTAGCCAAAAAGAAAACCATAGAAGTGGTCGATAATCCTGTAAATCTCTAAGTTTTTCTTTTTCTTTTTTTTTTTTCTTTTCTTTTTTTTTATTTATTTTGCTTTAGAATATCAGCTCTGTTAATCCGGTTAGAAGGAGATAGCATTAAATGGAAAGCTAGTGTGCTATGCCGAATGCCTGTGAAGTTTTTCACCTAGAACGCAAGTACAATCTAAGCAATTCCACAACCCTGACGTTCAGCTGAGACTGAAAGGTTTTATCTTTAAAGGCTACAAAATATTTAGTACAAGTTTCATATAGCCACATGACTAGACCCGGGGAAAGAAAAGAGTTAAATTTGTATCAATAGGTCATAAAAACCCCTTTATGGTGATGGTGCAATGACAGCATGCTGACTCCTGGCATACTCTGTGGCTGTTCAGCTCTACTGAAATTCTAATCAACTAAATGGGAGTCCTGGACACTGCTGCATGTTTATGTGTGTATTTGTATAGCTGTGTTGGCTAAAAACAGTTTTGGTAGTCTATATGTGCCAGCTCTACACAAGAGCCACCAGTCTATGACCCTGGAAGGGGGGTTGAAATTCCCAAATAGCTTGCCCCAGGGAGGGCAGGAAAGGGGTTTGACAGAAATGCAAACGGCTGTGTGTGAGGGGGTAGACAATACCATCTCAGTATGTTCGACTAATCAGCAATATGGGTGTAATTAGAAGAGGAATTGAGCTGATTAACTGATTCACAGTGATTAGGCTGTCCTGCTTAACCAAGCACATGTAACAAAAGCAACTGATGATTACTTTTGTGAATCTAGCTAGCACTAGCATGCATAAACTCTATTGACTCAAGCTCTTCCTAGCCTTTCCTCTCCCTGCTCCGCAACGACCAGCACACACAGACACTGAAACATTCCTGCCATGTAAGTTCAGACTGTCTGCTTCATGTTTACTGTAAAATCAGTAGCTAAAATCAACAGCTAGACAGCGGATTTCACTACAGGACAGGTGGGCATGACACATCAGGGGGAAAAAAACAACAAAAAACACTGCAACTATGCAATCAAATTACAAGGTTGCCAGATCACACTAACTAAGTCCAGACTAGGCAGGGATAAAAACTTATTCACTCTTATAAAAACATCCCAAATAATAAAGTCATACTAGAACTCATTCTTTTTTATAATCTGTACAATACACATTTTTCCATCCCCAAATCACATAAAGCAGTTAGATTAGTAGTTTTTTTTTCCATCTAACTTTACAACATTGGAACTGAAGCCAGTTTTTTTTTCTTCTTCTTTTGAGTTTATTGGTGACTGGCAGCTTAAAAGGTGCCTTAATGCCATCTATTGGGACTGATTGATAAGAAGCCTGAGCGTCACTCAAAAATCATTAGAAGGAAAAGTCTCTGCAGCGCTGCCAGTCTGTTTGATGAGTTTGGGTCAGAAGTCTTTGACAGGCCCTTTTAACAATAAGTTGGCATTTGAGGAATATTTGTACTAAGATTTGGGTAAATTACATAATGAACATGTCTTTTTAACATGTTTCTTGTTATATTAATTCCAAAGTGACTTAAAGAGGAACATAGTGAAACAGGAACTGTATAAAAGAGAAATTACAAACCTCAGTCAGTAATCAATCTCTGCATTTAATCTCACAAATTCCACTGTAAAACCTTATCTGCTGAACAACGTCCATCTATAGACAGAGCTGATTACTCGAGTGATTTGTTCAAGCAACATGACATGCAACCACCTGTGTGCCTGCCCCTGCATTCTCCACATTAATATGCATGTGTATGACTGTAACAGACACCCTGGTTCAATTGAGTCCTTTCCCAGTCTCATGATAAGACCCGTGACTTGTGAATATGTGTACAAGAGTATGTGCATCTTGTCCTGCCCGGAATGTCTCTTACTTGGGGAGAGGCTGTGCCACCTGTCCAGGATGGGGTTTCATAGAGCAATGGTGTGCTAATCTCCACAAAACAGCTCAACAATATCCCCCAACACACACACACAGCTTCACGGCTACCCAATAAAGCTTGTATTAGAGTAAAACAATGTTCATCATTTATACAATAGACTAAATCAAGTCTTTCTAAAACTCTGGGAGCTGTGCTAATTATCAGCTAATAAACTGAACACCAGAGCATTTCCCAACAAGCAGTAGATTTTACATAGTGGTCAGTTTTAAAGAATGTGTTAAAGATTTCTCATTTGCTGTAGAAACATAAATCAGAAATCTTGTTCGCAAAGGGTTGAATGAGAGTCAGTGAAAGAAGAAGTAGTATCACATAATTGGACAACATGGAAGAAGCAGCTGTTGGGGAACCTAAAATATGGATGTTGTTGCTGGTCAAATGACATATTTACAAGCTGTAGGCCATGAGGCAGGATTCTATAGTGTTTCACTTTTCTTCGACAAACTCATAAATAATCATTTGTTCCTAAACCCTGAATATTTTATCAGTAGTTTTACACCTCAAAATCCTTTTTAGTTTCATCATGTTACTACATCAAATTCTCACAGCATTTTTGTGTGTGCGCGAGTATGCATGCATGTAGGGCTGAAACAATTCCTCGAGTAATTTGATTACAAAAAATTATCGAAGCAAAATCTTCTGCCTCAAAGCTTCGTTTAATCAATTTAAGAAGCTTGCTTTATGTTTTTGCATAATTATTTGTTGACAGCACTCTTTTGACACAGCGCGCTTCCGGGTGCAAGCCGCCAGTAAACACTAACGATGAAGAAGCGCTTACGTCACCCACAAAGTGGAAGGAGACGCAAACAGTTAGCTGTGTATTGATTTAAGGGAGTGTTGTGTTGCGGGCTGCAAAATGGAAGGGAGCAATAAATTTATCAGCGAGGCCAAGAGAAGAAGAAAGCATCAAGTGAAAATGACAGAAATTGTCAGTTAAAGGCTTATATTATGTCTGAGATGTAGCTTTAGAAAGTTTAGTTGCACAACTTAGTGTTTTTATATATATTTTTTTTTAATGTGTGCCTTAGTTTTTTTTTTATCCTTAAAGTCATTTGAAATACCTTTTTTTTTTTTTTTTTGCCGCTGCGATTACGTTTCCACCTTTCTGCACGAAAAAATGAAACACGTTTAAGCCACCTTAAAAATATGTTTAATTTTTTGCCGGGCCTTGCATAACTTCGCGGAACGCTGGCGGGCAGCTCACGGTGCCTCACACTGCATCTCACTGCGAGTCAAACCGCATAGGTGAGATAGGGGTATAAGCTATTCCTTGTATTGTGAATAATGCCAAGATTTATTTTTGATAAAATGCTGTATGCATTTAAAAAATAAAAGTTTATTTTTCTAAAAAGAAAACCAATTAATCTTTGTTTCTCTTATATATTTTACATTTGCTGTTTAATTAAGCAAAGGTACATTTATCCGATTACTCGATTAATCGATTAATTTTTTGGTAGAATACTCGATTGCTAAAATATTCGATAGCTACAGCCCTAAATGCATGCATTAGTGGTGACTACACATAAAAACCATGGTTTGTTATGTTTCTGGTACAGTGAAGTTATTCTTCACAAGAGAATGTTTATTTTGGAAATTGTGGAGATATGTTTATCTATCTACACACACAATAATAGCAATAATATCCACAGCAAGTAGGTCAAACAATTTCTGTTTAAATAAGCAACTCATGAATTATGCTTTTTATAATAAGCACTGTTTTTCACAGAGGTCACTGCTACTATTTTTGCACAACTTGGTGAACAATTCTTTCTTAGCAGAGTAAATGGGAGCCTTTGTGACATGAAATGACGCCACAACTCAAGTGAACTTGGTGGCATTCTTCTCAAGTCTGGATTCATTCATAGAAGGTTCATTTCACAGATAAAGTTTCTAACAGTGAAAATATTAATATTTATCTTTCTTGCTTTTAAAATTAAGGGACATTTAAAATCTCAGACCCGCGTACATCAGTTCATCTACTAACTTAATTAAAATGTAGAATTTAAGGAAATGGTCTTAAGGAAACTCACAGGAACGGTCAATAAAATTGTGCCAGGAAGCTATTTTAATCTACATCCAAATATCTATATCCTGTTGATCAAAAAGTGTAGAGAGAGAGACACACACACACACACACACGCACACATACATACGCACCACTCTAGAGAACAGAAGATGCTTTGTCCTGTACATAACTGCTTGGTTGTCACGACAACCTATGTACACAAACAGATTATCCAATGACAATGCTTACAAAACTCTTACATCATCAGGGTGTTGCTGGGGTAAGGGGATAAAACGGTAAATAATACACTGAGTGTATTGGTTCATTGTTTTGTATATGTGTGTGTGTGTGTGTGTGTGTGTGCGTGTGTGTGTGTGTGTGTGTGTGTGTGTGTGTGCGTGTGTGTGTGTGTGTGTGAGCATGATATGAGAGACAAGGTGTGGTACTGATACTTCCTTAATGCCCGTCACTGCCTGTTACTTTCAATAGGCTTAACACAGTTTGATCATCCCATATGAAAATGCTTTTTATTAAACATCTGACACATTGTTAGATCATATCAAAAATGGCCATCTGCTGTAATGTTACAGTAAATAACCATTAGTTAAAAAAAAAAAGAACATGTATATTTAAATGCTGTTCATATATTTTCAGTTCCTGCTGAGCCTGCACACCTCCTTCTGTAACTGTAACCCTGACCTCCTGATTAAGAGACGTCACATCAGTCTGGATCAGAAGCAGCTCTTCCAGCATCATCACCAAACCCTGGACTGTGCTCAGTTCATTCTCAAAGCGCACAGCTCAAAACACATCAAGTTCGCTTGGTTTCACCTTGAGAAGAACCGCCATCACCACTGCCATAGCCAAGAAAGCAAAGCAGAATCTCTACTTTCTGAGAAGAAAGTGAGGACAGCTAAGAAATTCATTGGGGTATCTCTTCCCTCCATCAGGGACTCTGACTCTACACACTGCATCTGCAAAACCACCAGCACACAACCTTTAACAAAACTCTTCATTATCCTGCTGTCTGGAAGAGAGTACTAAAGCATTTGGGCTCCCACAGACGGACTGTGGAACAGTTTCCTCCCATAAGCCACCAGGAGCCTCAATATCCAGGGACTGGACTGACACACACCAACACCCAGGTAAATGTCATTATTCTATGAAATTTTGCATCTTCTCATAAACTTGCTGTTAAAACCCTTGAAACTGAATAGTGGGGGAAGGGGACCTCAATATCACAACTATGAGCATATGCAGATACCATCTTTTCCTCTCTCTTAAACAATCAAGCTTATCCTAGACATTTGAAAAGCATGCCCACAGTGCAACCAACAAATGTTCTACTCCCCAAAAGGAAGACTCATGACTCAGTTGCCTGCTGCTTTAAAAAAAATTTTGACCAGCACCATTTAAAAATTCCAAATGAAATTTCAAGTGCAAATGGCGGGAGCAGACTCCAGCCCAAACCCCAGTTATTTCATAAATGTACAGTACATATACCTCACCACATATGCATGATGGTTCAGGAAGAGGATCTCTCTCAATTTTTATTCAAATAATATCAGTTCAAAGTCTCAAATTAGTCAATTAATTTAAGTAATCAGTTTTCAAGATGTTACTAAATTCTCATAATTAGTGAATGATCTGATTAAAAATTGCTGGAGTATCTCTTAAGCAGACAGATGCTGACTACAGAGTTGCCCATCATGATCCCATTTAGAAATGGCTATTTATCAGTGCTGTATGTTAGCAGCTTTAATTGCTATCTGGGGAGAGTGAGTCACTGTCTATAGAGAAAGAAAACGGCTGCAATTAACAGATCAGCAGATTGCTGAAGCTCTGTGGGAATGCATGTGTGTTGCCTCTAGCTGAGAGCTACACACAGGGGAGGCTTAGGGATGCTGGGATTTGTTGTGAAATGGCTGGTTGCAACAGGCAGATTGGTTAATCAGTAAACTAATGGAGGGAGGAGACGAAGAGAAAGGGTGCTACACATCACTATCCTAACGTAACCACACCAGCAACCGAACGAAGCATCTTGTATGAAACTGTATGCATCTTGTATAAGATTACTTTACACTCCTGAGAAAGTTACGAGATTTAGTTGAAATTTCGTCTTATTCTGCTTCAGACTATCAACTAACTTACAGGTTCCGGGGTTTGATCCCAAATAGAATTAAATGAAAACCTAGAGCACTATGTAGGGTGTACAATCTCTTGTTCCACACACTAAGTGATGCCCTTGATTAAGGGGTTAGAAAGGGATTTGGGAACACAGACAGTTCAGAAGAGATTTGAAACAACTTAGAAGCAGTTATTAAGGAGCAAAGCGATGTTTCAGATAAAGTTATCAGTTGTGTTTTTTGCTGAAAGTGCTTCCATAACTGGGTTTTAATGTGGGTTTTGGCAGGCAGCTGCTCTGTTCTCTAATACTGCAGACTATCCAGACCTACTTTTACCCATGTATGAGAATATTGCTAAGAACACCTCTGGAATAAACATACAATGTCTTTATGATTAATTAGGTACAAACAAGGATCTGAAGAAAGCAAGTAAAAACTGAATTAAGACCTCCTTTTATGCAAACTAGTAAGACAACACTACTACTACTAGTCATGTCTGGGTTGGATTCCATTCAAATTCTGCACAGATGATACACAACAGCTGTCTGTAATATAGCAAGCCTTCTTGTTGTTAAATAATAGCTGACAAAATATGTCTGGATAACTGGACAAACACACTGTGATGGCACCCATGGGTTTTCTGAGGAGCAGTTTTCAAGTTCAAATGTAGGAGCTCCAGTCTCCATCTTGGCGGGAGCAGACTCCAGCCCAAACCCCGGTTATTTCATAAATGGGCAAATAAGTCAATCAAATGGAGCCTGGCTTTTGTTGAAACATGCCTAATTACTTCAGTTACCACATGCTAGCCTTAAGCTTAGCTTTTACTGTTGATTTTTAGGCCAATGTTACTTTGCATTTGATTGAACTCCATCATCCACCCCACACTTATCAGCTCATGTCAACTCCTACATGTCTTGTGGTAAGTTAAACTACAATGATTCCAGTTAGCTGGTTAGCTAAAATGATGCATAGGAGCCAGCTAGAGTTTTGACAGCGGTCCTGCAGCTGTCACTCAAATTGGCCACACCCTTACTGTGCATAATTTTTACCACTTAATATAAGGTTAACTAAGGAGTTACATAAATATTTACTCCTACAGTTGTCATAAATGTAAAATCTAGTTATTGAGATCAAAACCGTTTTTTGTAACATGCTGTAAACATGCCAATACCCCTTTCTTAAACAGTTTATTTTACATGCTTTTAGTACACTATGAATTATTGGTTGGTGTTCTAAGAATATTGAAAAGTAAGTTTTAGGAACTTTTTACCAATTTGTTGCAGCCTGCTCTTTGTAAGGAATAGGGCGGACACAACCGAGAGTGCTGTGGGTTGTATTTCTGAATATTTAAATGGGTTGGGTTTTCAGCTGGGTGCTTTGGCTAATATGGTTGACACTGTAGTGTAATAAAAACAGGTGATGTGATCCAACTCAAAGCCAGTGTTAAAATCTCAAGAAAACGGAAAAGCTAATCAACTGGCAAAAGGCTTCAAACAATTGACATGAAATAATACAATATATTTAATACTAACTGCACTGGAGCCTTTGATGACAGTCAATTTAGCAAAAAATGTAAAGCCTCTACCGCAATCACGTAATTATGACGGCATTTGGATTTGCACACCGTATAATGTACAGGTAAAGCAATAAAAACTCCAAAGGCCTATGGCCATTCTCCTCTGATTTCTCAGAAATTAAGTTTCTGCTCACACTCATTGCATGCATTTAAATGAATCTCAACCACAAGTCAGTCAGTCATATATTTCATATTTCAAAGAAAACTGCACTCCTGCACAGGATGTAGTTTGGTCCGGGCTGGGTGGCTAAAGAAAGTGCTCTTTTCTCTTTTCACAAGTCTTTTCACAACACTTCACCAGCAATGTTGTTCAATATTTAAATATGTCCAGCTGATTTCCATGTCTCTGGCTTTTAGTTTCCCCCCAGCGTAGGAATGTGTATGTCTCCACCTCCCCAGTATCAACAATCAGGAATCCGTGAATTCTGGCACCAAGTCAAAAGGGTTTTGCGTGTTGTGACTATTATTATACAGCTTGAAACTACACAAGTGGTTCAAGTAGATGATATTCACTCTTTATAACACTGGAGCTATTCATGTATACTTGGGTGAAACAGGGACATTCCTCAAGCTATAAGAAGACATGGTTGCTTAATGTGTCCATAAACCCATAAAAAACATTGAGTAACACTTTCACATCCAGCCTTTCTCTAAACTTCCTATCAGCATCCTCAGTGTGATGCCTCTCTTTTGAAAAGCAGAGTTTTGAGATTTCTCATGACTTCTGCTGACCAGTCTTTGTAAAGATAATAATGCTTCAGGTGGTGTGGCTTCATTCTTTGTCTGCCCGTTGAAACACTTATTTGCATACTAAAAGAGCAGAGCAGCTTGCCTCCTCCCTCTGAGAGTAAGAAAAGGAGAAAGTTGAGCAATAAGCAGATATGGGGGATGGAAGGAAAAGGACCTGTGTCAACCTACCGACTGACAACCAACCCCAGGATAAGCCTTCAACATCTGAATTAAATTTATTATGTCAAAGCTGGCACTGGCATCATTCAGTTTAGTGAGTTTCACATACGCATTATTTTAACAACTTATATTTCTGGTAATTCTAAAGGGAAAAACCAGTTAGTTTATTTGGGGAAAATACTGTCGTCAAATAAGGAAGAGAGTTCACATACAGTGAAGTGAAACACCAATGATAAAGCGGACTACTGACACAAGTTAGAGCTAGAAGTTCAAATAAAATGTTATACTCTAAATAAATATCTTTTGTAAGGAAATTTAGTCCATCATCCTTTCAAGAGGTGTTTGTTATGCCCAAATAAAGATCTCTGTGCAAAAGAATGAAGCTAATAGTACTGTCACAAATGAGTTAATGGTTTCCTCCTGGCAAATAAACCCTATGAATTAAAGTCACAATAAACATTATTAAAGTAACGTTAAGGGTCAACATGGATCTAGGTGACAACACCAATGGCACACACTTAGCAATGAGATCACAAAGTTCCTACCAGCTGAAGTCTCTGTAGATTCTGGCTCCTCGCTAGTTATCCGAAGCCTACTTAAGCGCCGTGACATGGACAAGAGTATCCCAGAAAAAGGGAGGCCACTCTGTTTCCTCTGGGGTTCCGTTCTAATGCTGGTACCCGGTTCAGAAACTGACCGTAAATATGGTGCTCTTTTGTAGGCTGAGCATGGCAGGTCAGGTGGAATGTGTTCCAGTAGCATGCCTGAGCTGGTGACTCTACTGACATCAGGGAGGTTGGCAGGTAAGGTGTAGCAGCTCCTGTTAGGAAAGGTCTGATCTTGGATGAGTACAGGCTGCTTAGACCGCATCCTTCTCTCAAGAGTGTCCAAGGACTCCATGCGGGAAAACCTGGAGCGATGTTTTAGCCAAGGCCTGCTGAGGATGCTCCATCGATGAGGACTTTCTCCATCAATCAGGCTCCGAGATTGGTTCCTGTTAGGTAAATTGTCAATGGTAGCTCTTCGTTCCAGATTCATTTAAGCGAGTAAGCACACGAGACAGAGATTTACCTCTTCCCTCCTAATATACGAGCAAGACAACAAAGTCCCTGATTCCAGAGTTCTTCAAATTAAAAAGGCTCCTTTGTTTCAATGTTTTCTTCCATTGTACTTTTAAGTCGGAGTAAGCTGGTGTAACTAGTGTGACCTATTTATACGGCAAAATGTTAGAAAAGGACAATAAAAAGTAAAGACTCCACTTCGTCTAAGAACGCGTCCCCCTACACTTCCGCTATCACTTCCTGCTTTGAGCGCTGCTGCTTTGCTTCCTGAGAAGAAATGGGGAAAAAACCCACACTGACGCTTGCACATGTGATCCAATCAGACAGCATAACATCACAGCAGTGCCATTGGTTGACCTTTCAATGATGAAATTCTGCTGAATTTTAGGTTCAGAATGTTTGGTTAAGAATAGTAGACACCAAGAATCAAAACGAGTCATTATCTAAAAAGAGTCTAATAAAAAAAAACACATGGCAGAATAGACTAGACAGATTTAAGTTGTGGGTTATAAATGTTGCCACTTTTTTATACCAATATTTTTATAATTGAATGATGTAAACTGAAGATTTTGCTTTTTTTTTTTGCATATTTGAATAATATAATAATAATATTTGAATATTTCACAAGCATTGTGTATTTACGTGATTATTGATGTGTGATATTCTGATAATGTGTAATGATGTGCATATCTTTTATATACAGTATATCTAGACACACAAACACACATTTATACTCGTACAGTATACAGTATATAAATAAAACTCCAATCGGCTATAACATTACCATTAGCGTTAAAACTACTGGATTCCCCTTGAGCCACAGGGGGTGGCGCTGGTCCCTTAAGAGGTATGCAGTGATGTCTGGCAACATGACACTGGTAGTGGATCTCGGCTCTTCCATGGAGTGAATTTGACCGGCACATCCCATGGGTGTTTGAATGGACTCCCATCATGAACACAGCCAAGTGAGAAAAATGAAAAATATATGACAAACTAACTTGTACAGTAATAATGCCACAGGTTTTTTAAACAGCGCTTTAACTTCCAAATCAACAATATCAAGCTGGAACTATGCAAGTTGAAATTTGGAAATATATAAACCATAATCAAGCTTCACAACAACCATATGTCCACTGTAAAGAGCTAAATAAATGTGTAAGCAACCAACCAACATGCTAATCATTTCACTTAGCCACTATTTGCATCTTCGTGCTGTTCATTTCAGACAGGCCTGGCACGGTGTTTCCTCGTCAAGCCTTTGCAGATGCTAAAGGTGGCATCAGATAGCATTTTCAGCTGTTTGATACCTAGAATTTAAGATTGTAACACGATCACTGAATCTAAATTCAAAGTAAATCTACATGGCAAAGGTCACTTTGGATAAAGAAGTTGCAAATGAGCACATGAATGGAGCTGGATAAAATTATTCAACATGCATAATATATTTGTTAAAAAATCTCTAGATTTCTATGAACACAATACAAATCAGCAGCTTTGTGATATAAATCACTGGTACATGAGCACCTGATTTCACGTGCATCAGTCATGCTGGCTTATGCCCCAGCAATGAGAAAACTTCCTCTGTGCTCAGGCGCAATTCCGTCTGTTCTTCCCTGTTCATACCTTTCTTTCTGATCCAGAAAACTGTTTTATGTGAATGATTACATTGTGTTGCACTTATTGTCTTGTCTCTTTCAAGCTTCGGATACTTGGTATTTACCTAACGCACATTCATTAAGCCATGATAAATGCCGGCTAAAGCTGCAGAAATGTCCCTGACTTTCTCCTGCACTCTCCAAGCATAACATTACTGCTATATGCTATTGACTCTCCACATGCAATACTCATAAGATTTGAAGTGCTTTCACAGAACATGAAAGCCTTCCTACAATTAAACAAGAAACTAGTTCACACAAATATTTGAAGTGTTGGTCTAAAAGCCTGAGTGAGTGAATTAACAAAATATTAAAATTAATTTAGAAAACAGAAAATGATGCAAAATACCTGGAGGGGTATAATAATCAGAACACTAAACTAATGAGCTGTTATTTAGCAGTGTTAGAGCTCCATAAAGGTTTCATGTTAAGCCCACTGAAAAAGACCTTATTTGCTGTTATATTGTGCAATTATGAAGCCACATATATAACAATGTGGTGCAGAGCCCTTTGCGGCCTGAGACTCAAGAACAACAGTTTTAAATTGTATTATTCATGCAACCAGGGCCAATGGAATCACAAAAGTAAGAGAGAAACATAAGAGAACTTTGTAGAGTTATAAAACAGGCACGCTACAGCATTGTGACTGATCTCTAGAGGACATGTAATCTACAATCATGTTTCTAGCATTGATAAGAGTTCCACATAGTTGGCTGAGCATAGGAGGGCAGTGCTAGCTCAGTGGTTAAGACCTTGGCCTACTGATCTGATTGTCATGAGTTCAAATCCCAGCACTCATAAGCTGCTCCTTGGCCCGTGAACAATGTTCGGTATAAAGGTTATCTGTAATGTCCCTTTTGGTTCTGCAAATGAATAGTTTAAGATTAAATTCTACATCCAAATTTGCTTACTATGCTGATATGCTTATCCAAGATTATTTACAAAACAACAATGGGAAAGAGGAACGATATCACCATCATGGAAGTGTGTTAACTTATTATCTTGGCCAATAGCATCCAAGAACAGTGGAAGCTCAGTTCAAGAACATAATTTGTTCCTACGTTCTGGTCGTAACAAGATTTGGTTGTAGACCAATTCAGTTTTTTCCATAGGAACACATGTAAATAAAATTAATAAAGTAAGAAAAAGCATTAATTATACCAAAAATACAGCACTAAATACAAATACAAACTGTACAGGAGAGAGCCAACACTTCATTTTTACATGTACAGTTAAATGTACTGTGTTAGGGAGACTGGTTGACATAAATCAATGGAGGAGAGGCTTGGACACTTAGCACAAAATTCTTTTATCATTTGCGCAATCCACCACAGACTGAGCAAAACTGATGATCCGCGATGCACTCACGCTTTTATTCAGCTGTCAACGGCAGCTTGTGATCTAGGTTTCTGGCTCGTGTTCCGAAGAGGAGTTCATGAACAGAGACAAATTTTAGGCGAATGATTATGTTCAACATTTGCAAAAAGCAACTAGAGGAGCATGAGTAAAATCTATTCAGAAGTGCCATATACACCACTTGCACCAACAGCGCTGTAAGTTATTCTGTCTTGAGAGAACTCTGAATGGAAGCAGCTGTTATGTGCAAACGTAGGACCTCCAGCAAGGAACACGCTGAGCTATTTCCTTACTACGGTTTCCTGTTTACATGCCCTTTAGACCTCTTAAGGGCACAAACACAAATCTGGCACATGGGCTGTAAAGTCCTGGAAGAAACACAGATGCAACTGTTTGATTTTGACTGTCACATATTTGAACAAATATATTTTTGATATCATTAACCCCACGAAAACATTTACTATAGCTTATATTGCTTTTTTCCCCCTCAAAACAGATAACTGCAGATATTTCAATCATTTACAAGATTTAGAACCTTCTCATTCAACAACATGATAGCTAAAAGCTTGAAATCCTGTCACATTCAGCATTTCCAGCGCTTCATGAGCCCCCAGGAGAACTGGTGTCTGGACTGTAGCAATTAACACCTTGTTACAGCTGCAGTATGAACCAGGTGCTCGGAAGCTGGGTGTGAAAGTGGTCATTAAACACCAGCACCCTCTTGAGCCCTGCTGAAGGACTAAAATAGTCCTAGCCTTAGTGCTCAGGGACACAAAGAACATCATCTACTCATAGGGTCTGAAGCATGACCCCATTTTAGCATTTTAGCGTTTCAGTATGATTAATCTGGAAAGCAAACAAAGCTAGAGAAATAGCCTCATTCACAAACTTCGTGACACTGTACTAAACAATATACCAAGAGGACACACCACACCTGCTTAAACAACCATGCTACAATTCAAACAGTAGGTCATCATGCAGTGCCACCATTTATTGTGACAACATGTGGTTTTTGTTTAAAACTTCTGAGTAGTTTTTACAGACTGTCTAGCTTTTCATCATCACTTGATTTCCAGGCATTTCAGCATTGTTTAATCGACACATTCCTGTGCTTCTTTTAACAACTACTAAAAAAAGGAATCTTTTAGGAATTTACACATATAATTTACTTATATATTGTACTGTTTGGCCAACAATAAAGTTGCACCCTGTAAGATTTAATTCAATCACTTTTAGCTATGATTACGATACACACTGCTGTGGCCAGTTCATACGAGTGGCTCACAAAACCACTCTTGCACAGTTTGAGTCTTAGAATATTTCTTGTGCCATCAGGGAAGAAAAACTCTATTTACGTGATAACCTGGTCATTCAGTACATTCAGGTTCTCAATTGACTTCATTTTATTGCCACTTAACATTGTTTGAACTGACCAACTGAAACAACCCCAGATCATAATGCTGCTTCCAGAGGCTTGCCCACCGTGTATGATTCGGAGCATCGCTTCATGTAATTCCCTTCTTAACCGACAAGCACTAAGTCTGGATCACATGAACTTTTTCCATTGCTCCAAAATAGAATCTTTATGCTCCTTAGCAAATTGAGGCCTTTTTGCGTTTAGCCTCACTAATGGTGGTTATCTTATGGCTACACAGGGAAATACTCTCACCATTAAACTTAGCCATGTTTCTTTACTGTTGATTTTATTTTTTTATAGTGCATGTCTTTAAGTGATATTCATTCATTCATATTTTTTTTCTTAACCACATTTCTCTCACCAAGTTGACGGTTCAGCAATATCCTTTGAGATTTGATAATGTATTGAAGGATTCTTAACCCAGTTCTAGCAATTTCAAATCTCCTTACCCATTTTCTTTGCTTGATTCAGCCCAATAATTTAACCGCTTTTGAAATTGCGACTTTTTTGTGCCAGACAAAACAGTTTATATAAAAAAATAATCATGTCAAAGATTCAACAAAAGATGTACTTATTTTCTCATATTTATTTGCTTATGACATGTTTATAATACGAGTTATATTACTCTTAGTTAAAGACTATAAGGTTTACTCATATACACTTACATCAACAGTAATGGAAGTTTGACAGCTCTAGTCTATGGTGATTTATAGTGCTTTAGAAATATTTGGTATAGCAGTCAGTAAAAAAAAAGCATGATGTAGAAGGACACATTCCTGATACTTTAAAGTGGAGGAAAATGACACATTGACCATGGTCACTGTGCCTGCACTGTGCCTGCTTTCAGGAAGTCAGATGAAACAAAAATCTAAAAGACTGCATTAGGAGGATAAAATCCACATTGGCCAAATTAGCATTAGAGGGAAATCTTCTGTATCTAACCTCATTAAGGAATTAATCTCTTAGGTGAGATGATCTAAACCCACAGACAGTCACCAAGCTGACCGGTTACCAATCATACAGCTGTAAATGGAACAGTAGTAGTGATCACTCAAACATGAACAATTGGCACAATGTGTTTTTCCCATTAACAAGAGCAAGCCTCATCCCCAGAATAGGTGGGAGTGTATTTTTAAACTCATGAGATTAAAACTCTTATCTAGAAGCTGAACCAAGGGAAATCCTGCTACCCCCCACCAGTGGAGAGGCCATCAGGTCTACACTGGGGCAAAGGAAGGGACACAGTGAACACTCAATTTCCTTTCACAACCAGGCCAAAGTAAACAGGTTTAATACAAAATAGCTGCTTAAACAGAGTCACAGATCCAATAATTCCTAATGAAGAGAAACTCAATGGAGGTTAAAACAGCACTAAAGTATATTAAAATAATGTCATCTGTAAATGTAGACAGACATTCTGAGGGGAACTGAAGGAAAGGCCTTCATTTTTCCTGGAAGCGGCTGATGAGCCTTTGTGTGTTTTACTGCCTGTCCGGTCATGGCGTCAGAATGGGATAGGAAACGGATGAGAGAGAGAGAGAGAGAGAGAGAGAGAGAGAGAGAGACAGCACGCTCCTGCAGAGCTTTTATAAATCTGTTAAATGCACACCCCTGATAACAGACAAGAGGGCACCAGAAGTCCAGTGAGATGTGACCTTCACTTCACCACAACATTGAGACCTTTCCTGTTTGAGCACATGACGTGGTTCTCGCAATTAAAAAAAATTAATAGTGGAATCATTTCATAAGGCGCTACCTGGTGAAACACTGTACACACAGCCTCTAGACAGCTTGTCTTTTCCTTCTTTCCTGTCTGTTTACATAAAGGCGCCACATCAGTACAGCACATTGTGCTCGTCCCAGTGATCATCTCTAAGAAAGCTATTTCTCAATGCACCTACAGCTAATCAAAATGAAGACATTGTAAAGAAAACAATCACTTAAACCAAAACAGCATTAAACCGAGCAGGCAAACTACACTGCTGATACTCGCTGTACAATGCTACCTGCAGCATGGACAAGCGGAGACAAGACACACGCATAAACGGAGACAACAAACACACATCGACATGCGTGCAGACAATTGCAAAATTGTTGCAATTTGGCAGCAATCTTCATCTCCAAGTGCCATCTACAGACACTTTACATTATTTTGTACATTTGACTACTTACACAGAGCAAATATTTGCATATGAACATGCTAAACACTTCCTAAAAATGTGTTATTTTAAGTCATAAAGAATGACATTAAAATTATGCTTTACACTTAGACTTTAAACTTATGTTCCTTCAATATCAATAATATTCAGATAGTAGAGGTAGAAGAGGACACCTAGGTGTGCAGCTACAGAAGTTAGTGAGAAGAGGCACAAAATATTACAACCCACAACACATTTTTACATGGTACTGTTCACATACACTGATTAGCTATAACATTAACAAAATAAAACTAACATTTATTTATTCTCTATACCATTTATCCTGTAAAAATGCAACCACAAATATCATTTCCATACCGGGTTAACAACAACTGCCATCAGTGCTGTTGACCTACAGGGTGCTGGTGGAAATTGGGCTACTGTTGGTCAAAAAAGGAGAGTAGGAAGGTGTGTTTGAAAGTAGAGAGAGAAAAGGAAAGGCATGAGTTTAGGAGTGATAGTAGGGACTTTGAATGTTGGGACTATGACAGGGAAGGCATGAGAGTTGGTTAACATGATGCAGAGAAGGAAGGTGGACATACTGTGTGTCCAGGAGACAAGGTAGAAAGGTAGCAAGGCTAGAAGCTTAGGATCAGGGTTCAAATTGTTTTACCATGGTGCAGATAGGAAAAGAAATGAAGTAGGAGTTATTCTGAAAAAGGAGTTTGTTAGGAATCTTCTAGAGGTGAAAAGAGTATCAGAAGAGTCTGAAGCTGGAAATTGAAGGTGTGATGTTCAATGTTGTTAGTGGTTATGGCCCACAGGTAGAATGTGATTTGGAAGTGAAGGAGAAATTCTGGGATGAGTTAGATGTGAGAGAGTGGTGATTGGTGCAGACGTCAATGGACATTTTGTGGAAGGGAACAGAGGTGATGAAAATGTGATGGGCAGATTTGGTCTTCAGGACAGGAATGTAGAAGGACAGATGGTGGTGGACTTTGCAAAGAGGATGGAAAGTGAAGACTTTCTTCCAGAAGTGACAGGAACATAGGGTGACACATAAGAGCAGAGGCAGAAGCACTCAGGTGGACTACATCTTGTGTCGACGGTGTAATCTGAAGGAGATCAATGATTGGTAGGGGAGAGTGTAGCCAGACAACACAGGTGGTGTATAAAATAACCCTGGTGGTGAGGAAGGTGAAGAGGACAAAGGCAGAAAGGGGGATAAAGTGGTGGAAGTTGAAAAAGGAAGAATATTGTGTAGTCTTAGGGAGGAGTACAGGCAGGTTGGAATGGGTGGAGAAAAGTGTCAGGTGTGCTGTGCGATAGGGTATCAGCAAGAATGAAAGGAAAGGTGTACAAGACAATGGTGAGACCAGCCATGCTCTACGCCTTAGAGACAGTGGCACTGAAGAAAAGACAGGAGGCAGAGCTGAAGGTTGCAAAGATGAAGATGTCGAGGTTCTCTTTGGGTGTGACAATGATGGATAGGATTGAGAATAAGTTCATCAGATGGACAACCCATGTTATATGTTTTAGAGGTAAAGTCAGAGAGGCCAGATTGAAGTGGTTTGGACATGTTCACAGGAGGGATTATGAATATATTGGTATTGGCATGCTGAGGTTGGAACTGCCAGGCAGGAGGTCTAGAGGAAGACCAAAGAGGAGATTTATGGATGTATTGAGAGAGGACTTAAAGTTAGTTGGCGTGAGAGAAGCGGATACAAAGGATAGGGTTAGATGGAGGCAGATGATTCTCTGTGGTAACCCCTGAAAGGGAACAGCCGAAAGACAAAGAACATTTATCCTGTAAAGGAGTGTGAGAAGCTTTGAGCCTATCTCAGGAGACTTTGGGTACAAGCCGGAGTACACCTTGGACAAGGTGCCAATCTGTTGCAGGACACACACACACACACACACACACACACACACACACACACACACACACACACACACACGGCATGTACATTTCTTTGAACTTTGGGAGGAAACAAGAGTATCCAGAGGAAACCCACCAACATGATAATATGCACACAAGCGTCACCCATGACCCAACGCCAGCCCGTCCAGCCTGACCTTACAGAAAAGCCAATGTAGTACAAATTGCTGAAAAAAGAACATCAGCCACTGATCGAAAGACACGAGAACACCCAGTGCACCGCAGCCTGCTGCACATGAGTCCCAGTGGGCAAAGAGCCCAAGACTGCCGACCCATGTCCCAAACCGCCTAGATCCCAATGCAATTGAGCATCCATGGGATGCACTGGGCATACAAGTCCAATCCACAGAGGCCCCACCCTCCATCCAACAGCACCCGCTACCAACCTCCCAGTACCAGACATCACAGCATATTCCCTCAAAACCAGACCCGAAGGACAGATCTGCCCCTGTGGCCCAGGGGGAAATTACATAATATTAGACTTAAATGTCTTGCGCTAAAATGTTATGGCCAGACAGTATACAGAATTTGCTAATGGACTGCCTATTGTACTATTATATTTAAAAAACTGATTTTAATAAAATAAATACATTTAAATAAAAAATATCTGTAAATTTCGGCATTTACTGTTCAAAGATTCAATAAAAGTTTTAAGATCAACTGCTTAGAGGTACACGCCAACACCATACTGCCAAAATGAACACCAACACCACAGAGCTTAACTGATCAACAATGAGCCAAGAAGCTGACACAGGGCTCAGGTCTGTATTCAAACACACAGATGGTGGCACGCCAGAGTCTTTCCAATAATGATTTGGGCCCGTATTCACAAAGCTTCGCAAGCCTAAAAGTTGCTCCTAGTGATGAAATTCTAAGAAAATTCTTAGAATTATGACATTTTCTTAGAGTTTCCCCTTAAATTTAGGACTAAACCTTAGTAAAGACAAAAATGATTCATGAAACATCTTAGCCCTAAAAACAGCTCCTAAGGTAAAAATTGTTAAGAATAGAGAGAAGGACTTTTAAGAGGCTTAAGAGTTTCTATAGCAGAGGACAAAATGGCGGAAAAAATAAATATTCTCCAAACAATGAACGTAAGGCTAAAAGTAAACACTGCCCTTCCATCCAATCTGGTTTTCTTGTTGCTTTACTTCCTTCCATCTCTTTTGGATTGTTGCCTACAATCCAAAAGTACAACTTAAATAGACTGTCCTGCAATCATGTAAATTGGAAAAAACTGGGCCATTTTGCTCCCATCAATCTGAAATGGATTACAAGTAATAAAGTCACTATGGTAAATACATGTAAGAACATAAACATAGTCACTACTGTGTGGGAATTGGCTGCTTTCTAAAGTTTTATTTTTCAACATTTAGCTGTTTAATTATCTTTAAGATATTTAGCCTATAACAGAAACTTTGCATGAAGTAGCCTGTTGTCATTATACAATTTCTTCATACACAAACATTATGATTTCACTGTCTATGCTATTATCATGTATTCTATTTCCAGAAAGAGTGCATTTCAAGACCTTTGCACCTCACTAAGATAAAGGTTTTTGTACTTTCATTACTCAGAGTTGCTCTGAGAAGTTTCCTAAAACACTTTTAGTCTAGGACGCTCAGCTAGGACTTTTTGGCTAAGATAGGAGCTCTCTGAGAGAATTCTAAGAAGCTTTGTGAATATGGGCCCTGTACTGGTCCTGCCTCGATAACTCTGGGCAAGCGTGTCTACCTCCAGTGGCTAGCAGGCCTCCTCTGTGTTCATCAATTTTATTTAATTTTTTTCAGCGTTGAGATTTTTTCACTTCCCATCCTTCATCAGTTTATGTGCCCATCTCCAAATACAACTAAATGAGTTATAGCACCCCATGCCCTTTTATGGAGATTGGCAGGGGTTTTACTTATGCCAATTAGGTACTAGGCTACAGGATTCATCATTATAAGAACACATGTTGATGGTATAGGAACAATTCTGCATTTTAAAAAACACATCATTTAATCTGACATAGACTTAAGATTTTTTTTTAGGACCTCCCATCCCTCCACCAAAAAAAGCTATTGTTCCACCGAGATTTAGGGATGGCCTATTAAGTTGATTAATCTAGCATTATTCAAACAGTTAAGCACTGATCTTTTTGGGCTTGTGGCTTGCTTGTTAGAAAACACATAGGAAGCATGCAGTGTGCTATCCTGTTGGTTAAATAAGCTACTCAATAGGCAACAGAAGCGTGGTGTTTGCTCTGAGACCTGTCCTATTGGAAGGACATCCACGTGACAAACATGGCAGCAGTGGTGGCCTAAAGAGCTGCTGCATGTCTGTGGTCATTGCATTTATAGGTAAAAATACATTCTATGGAGATGCATTCGGTAACAGTTTCCCAACTGTTAAGAAACCACAGTTAACTGGAATTGAAATGCGAAAAGGAGATGATTTCTTATGAAGCCAGGTAACGCTGCCACTGTTTTGGAGCCTACAATGCTGCTTTTGTAAATGCAATAAATGTAGACACATCATGTCACTTATGGACAAATGCATGGTTTTCACTGCAGAAGATTCTCTTGGTAATAGAATTCACAGGACTTGAGTCTGCTTGATAAATTGCATACATTGCTCATTACATAAACATTATCATAAAAAGTAGTCTAACCTACATCGCACCACACGATGTTAGAAACAAAGACATGTTTGAGACTGGGCTTGAAGGAGGAAACAGGTTTAAACTTGGTTTGAGACCATGTGAAGTTCTTGTGACTACAACAAGGCAAACTAAAGACAATTAACTTGGTGCTTGAGGCCTTTTCCCCATAAGAGAAAAATATAATATGCAGTACATTAGCTGATTTTAAATCATCTAAGACCAAGATAAATAAAAGCCTCGAGTTTCCTTGATAAACTGAACTCATTACTAAGTGGTGCAGAGCGAACAGATAATCGGTGGGAATAACTGTCCCTGATAATTCTGTGATCACTTGTACAAAACAAAGACATACTCGACACACCCTTTTCTTCGTTCATCCTTAGTAACTGCTTAATGTTTTCTCCTGTTTAGAGTCATGATGGATCAATTGTCAATCCCAAACATATGTACACACACATTTATAGCCAATCCATGTAGTGTAGTCAGTCTACCTACTCACATGCCACATTAATCCTTAAAAAGCTTAAGGATATTAAAAAGTTAATTTAAACAATTTACTACAGAATCTTTACTCCAACATGAATAGCAAGTATTTTATGTGGAAAATTTCAAAAAAATTCTAGCAACAGTAGAAACTAGAGATTCAAGTTAAGATCAACAAAATAAATACCAAGCATGATAAATACATTCTCCTTGAAATGTTCATAAGACTTCACGCAGTCATGTTAAGATGATGAGCCAAGGGGTTGGCAAAGCTTTTTCCAAGTGAGGAAGGAGACATACAAAAGAGTCGAAGAAGAACAAGAGTTGCAGTACGAGCCTTATTGAGTTATTTCAGGTCTGGAATGCAGTGACGATCCCATTGGTGCCTGCCCACTGAGGTCATTCACAGAATGGGCTACTTACATCATAGCTCTCAATCCTGGATTATGATACTCCCATTGAACTGAAGAGCTGATGGGGTTTTAAGTGGAGGGAGGGGTGATGGGAAAAAGGGGGTTGTGGGGGGGGGGGGTGTCTTGGGCAGCAAGGACACACATCTTTAGAAAAGGTAAGGGCAGGAGTTTTACACAATCACGCTATTCACAGTTGTACCGAAACAGACATTCCTCCCCCAACTACTCCTCTGTAAGACCAAACACATTTAAGCAATGATGTTGTAAATACAGAGCTCCTGTAGTTTGGACAGAGAGGCAGTCACCTTTACCCACTAAAGGATCACTGGCCCATGCTTTTAACACAACCAGCAGTGTGAATGTGCCAAGAAATAGAAAAAAAACCCTAAATTGGACAGCATGGTTTAAATTTAGGTCCTACCACCTTTTGCTTTCCATTGATAAATCATGTACACAAAATGTCCACGTCTGTAAGGCACAGTTTAGGAGGGAGCGTTTCATCACAGCTCTCTATTTGCCCTCAGCTGCCCACAGAAACAATACCTGAGCTACAAAGCCCTAGCCTACGCTTAAAACCAAAAATGTTTACGTGAGATAAACACAGAATCCTACAAAGGATTCTGGTATCATGGTATCTATTCAAATGAAGCCATTCTTTCAGCTTCCCATGAACAAAAAAGAGGACTATAAATAGAAATAAACATTCTGCGGCATTCACCTCTCCCCCAGGAATAATATGCTGCAGATAATCATCTGTCATTCATTTAGCTCCCTTTATGAACATTCTTTGCAAAGAACACAACTTTTTAGTGGTCATCTCAATGAGTAGAATTTCATAGACAAACTAAAGCTAAACAAGTAAGAGATTGTAATCATTGGTATGATCTAGCGGTGACTCAGTTTGGTCTCAGTGCTACACCGGTTTCAATTAACACTGGTAGAATTACAAAAGCGATAAGACCAGTGTAATAACACCACAAAGGATCTGTAAAGATAGACAGACGTATTATGTCATTAAAGGAAAATGATTAACAAAGAAAATCTTCAGGAGGGAAAAAAAAAAAAATTTGGACACAATGTTTAAAGGTTTCTAAAACTTCATCAGAACATTAACACCGTCATTTTCCTAATTATGATGCAAGTCCTGCTTGCCTCCTTTAATCCAGTATGTAGGTTTAGGAGATTAAACAAATACACTTAAGTGGCAGAGCATCCACGTCTGGACACAACTAGACTTCTGTATTATTTACTTTATTACTTATTTATTATTATTTATTATATTATTTATATTTGACAAGAGAAATTTTAAGGTGCAAATGAATGAAGGAATGAAGGATAAGTCACATCTGTCATTGAACAGGTACCACAACCTTCTTCTGATGGTTTATAGTATTGTGCAACAAATGTTTGCAAACAGCAAACTTGTTTAGTTTGAAGACGTCAATACTGGATGAGCTGCTTTCAGCTCTGAGGAGGATTAAGTAAAAAATTGTGGAAAATGGAATGCTGCACATCGTAGTTGCACCAGGATTATTCAACACATGACAGGTTAAATCACACTGATTAACAGGTCCATAATCTCTGTAGCACTTCAATAAAATATAAAGAGTAATCTCCAGACTTTAATTCTTTGGAACTCCAGGACTTTCTTACGACACTGTTAATCACACTACACACATTACTGACCGGCCAATCACTCCAACAGCACATGATATAGACACAATTACAGAATAATCACAGATACAGAATTACAGTGAAGCCACGGGCCATGTTTAACTACACTATCTTCTCACATAAAACCCTGCGTCACGAAGGGATCCTTTAAAACAGATTTAACTAACCGAATCGTAAACATTATGAACACATTGTGAGCAATATGTACTCTACATCCAATCTTTCTGCTGAAGGTTGGAGGCCATTGTACCTGGTTTAGTTCTGCTGTTTTGCATTGTTCATATGAGGAGTCATTCCAGCTTAAAGCGTTACCAAGTCATTGTCTTCTAGGTCTTCCTCTGCCTCTTTTCTCTTGAATTTGCCCTTCTGGTAGTACTATTTGGAAGTTTCCATGTCTTGATTGATATATAAAGTTTTTCCTTTTTGCGATATTTAGCACAAGGGATCTTTTCTGTCCTGATAATACTTTAGTCCTTTTCTTTTTTTTTCTTTCCATGAAACGTTTGGATGCTTCTAATGCCCCACCTTTCACAGACATCAACTTGGTCAATAAGGTCACTATGGTCAATAATGGTTGTTTCGGTCATAGAATATAACAATTTTTAATATATATCTTATATATGAATATATACTTTTTTGCTCAGTAACAGTTGGGTAGTTGTTTAAAATTAAATACAATTCAGTACATCATATTGCCTAGGTTGTGCTGAAAAAAGGATATGTCACTCTGTACTGTACAATCCCAAGACCTATACATGTTTATTAAAAAAAAAGATAAAATTCAGGCACCTTTTGCAATTCCTATTCTTCTAGTTACTCCTTTGCCACATGCACCACCCACTGTAACTAGATATGTGAATTATGTGGCTTGCTCTGTGTTCTAATTTTATATTCATGGTTTTAACTTATATGTCTTGTTTTTAAATGTGCATGACTTTTTTTCTATATTAATTTCATTCCAAGATTCTTTGCAGCATTCTTAAATATGAAGATGTACTAACAGAAACAATACCGAGGTGAGCGTGTTCACAGTGAGGACAGGCTTTAACGCTATAACGTGTTGCTTTGTTGACTCAGAGGTGCTGCTAGCCGGCTAACATAGCATTTATATCAGTGTCATGATTTTTTTGTTTGTTTGTTTTTTGCTGTAATTATTTCCAGCTCTTCGAGGCAGAAGGCTTGTCCTGTACCCCGGCTTTGGGAGACATGTGGTGTAGATCAGATGGTTGTTAGGAAACACAACCGGTATAAAACTTACCGTACACACGCATCCATCCCTGTTGCTGGCAGAACGAGTCCATTAGAATGTCGTCGAGCACCGGGTCTACAGAGAGAGAGCCGCCCTGCACCGAGTCGGTCTCCATGCCAGGTACACTCCGCGGTATACTCACTCCGGCCCCGGACAGCCTGCTGTTAAAACCCCTTTCCACGGCAACAAACCGATGCCGACTGAACCGCCGTCAGCCTCGGGCGGTGTTTACTGACCATGGAGAAGTAGTGTAGCTAGCAGTTAGCTAGGCTCTCTCTGTGTCTGTGTGTGTGTGTGTGTGACCATCCGGATCAAATAGCAGTAAGGATATGTCTCATCAAAAAGGGCGGTTTTGTTGATATATGGAATGAACACACACCAGGCCAAGAGGCAGTGTGTCATCGAGTCAGAACGCGAGTTAGAGCTCTCCCATGTCCTCGGTGTGGTTCTGAGAGGAACAGAGGAGAGAGAGACGCGCGCGCGCGCTTTGTCCAGTCCGCGGTCACAGAGGCTACACTCGAGGCTGATACTGAACAAAACTAACACTCACTCATTACATCTGAAAATAAACATCGTGCCCAAGTCTCAGATTTACTCTACCAGCGTCCCCTGGATTTAGAACTGAAGTTTCTCCTGCCAAAGTTTTCCGTTCGGTGATGATCCTGAAGCCCTCCTGCTGCTGCTCTTCATTAATCCGCGCTTCGCTCAGCAGCTCCGACGGGCTCGGCTCTGTCTCTGCTCCCCGCGCCTGCGTGCTCGCTCTGAAATGACTCCGGCTTATTCACACGCGCGACTCTGAACTCAGACGTTACAGCCCTTCTCCAGTTTAAAAATCCCCTTCGATCACATGGCATTGGGATTCAGGGATGATTAGAGGATATCCGAAGCAGTCGATGTCCGAACGCGGACATGTTTCACGGCAGTGGACTGGGCGTTTCATTAATTAAACCGTTCTTCATACTCGTGTCACATAAAAACATTGTCATTTACTAAACCTTTAGGCAAATCTGATTGCTTTTAGATTTACATCGATAATAAAACACGCTGTGAGTTATTGAGCTCCTGAGACACCTGCTGGTTAACATCGATACACAGTAAAACTCTACAGGTAGACTTCTGGCGATAGCAGTAGGCGTAGGCTGAGGGGAGGCAGCACCTGGCGGCTAGACCATGTCTCTGCATTCAGTCTAAAATAATCCAATTTATATTTCCCGTATATTACACGAGACTTTCTAATTATTAAAGATACATTTCACATTAATAAAAAGTAGAAAACAGTATTTTACAATAGAGCAAAGAGTATTCGAATTTGTAAATCCCTCTAGTGCTTGTTGCAAAAAAAAAAATATATATATATATATATATATATATATATATATACTATTAATACCTATTAATAGTGTATTTGAACTTTGTAAAGAATGCTGAAAGTGCTTTTTTCCCATTTATGTATTTTAATAAAGGCTTTAATAGGCATTACATACAGTATACTTTTATGTATTAAAAAAGATACTTTAACATTAAATATTGTCATTTCAAAACAAGTGTATTACTATATATACTTTCCACATTTGCACTCTGTAAGGGTACACATTTTAGTATTTTTAGCCTACTTCTAAACTTGCTTAACAAAACATGTTTAAGCAAAATATACTTTTTTTGCACATAAAGGCTTAGCAGTTTTTAGTATGCTGTAAGGAAATAGAGGTATATACATGTTTCCTTCGCATACAGAAGCTTGTTTATTTAAAAATATATTTGTTAATGCAACTTAAGTGTATTATTAAATAAATTTTTATTTATATAATTTTTTATGTTTTTAACATAGTTCAACTAAAGTGCACTTAAATGAATGTATTTCTTCAAACATTTACACAATTAAACAACAATAAACATTGCTTTAACTGTTCACCTTAATTAAATCATTATTTATTTTATATTTATTTAGGCAATAAATAGGTAAGTTTATTTAAAATAGATATATTGACAACCATTTAAACCTAACTTATACTATATTGTTTTCCTATGAGTAATATAGGAAATGTTTTACATACATGTTCTACAGTTTAATTAGCATTTTCTCATACTTTAAAGATAAACAAAGAATAACTAATGGGTAGTTAGTTAGCATTTGGTAGCATTGACTTAAATTGTTTAACTTGTGTGAAACATTTTGGGTAGTTTACCACAAGCTTCTTACTGTAAGTTATAAAATGATAGGAACATGAAAATTTTCCTTCAATAAATCCATACAATCCTCTTTCCCCATGATGCCATATAATTTGTCAAGTTCACCAGGCCCTACTGGAGCAAAGCACCACCACAATATGATGCTGCCTTCTCCATGCTTCACGATTAGGATGGTGGTGTTCCGCTTGTTCTTCAGACAACAATAGTCATTATGGACAAACATTTAAAACTTTGTTTTATTGGACCAGAACACATATCCCCAAGAAGTTAGATGTGCAGTTTTAGACAATATTCTGTCTACAGTACCTTGCTGAGCAGTCTTTCAGGTTGACATAGAACTTTCTTTATTAAAGATATATCAATATCAATATATCAATACCTGGCCAAAAAAGTTGAACACTCTAAGATTTCATTAAGTGAACCTAGGGTTGGATTACAGCACACGCTGTGGCGGCAAGTTCATTGTGTGAAAATGATTCCTCATGTTGCCAGGACAACTCTTCCAAATTTGAGTCCTGGAATATGCCTGTGACACCAGGGGAAAAATCTGCACTGATGTGATAACCTTGTCATTCAGCAGGTCATCAGCTGACTTCATTGACCAAATGAACACGTCCAGATCACAACACTGCCTCCAGAGGCTAATACAATGGCCACTATTCATGTTCGGTGCGTAGTTTCATGCACTTCATTTTTTACCTGACGCAACATTCATGCTCTCTAGAAAATTCAAGTCTTTTTTTTCCTGATTAATTGCACAAACAAGTGGTTTACGTATGGACACAGGAGTTTAGTCCTCATCACATTACATGCATATGGAAATTCCCCTCCTTTCACTATTACTACTACATTATTTCTACTCCTTCCTGAGAACTATGATACAGTAGCTTGCATACTTGCATAGTATTGTTTGTACAAATGAATGTGGTACTCTCAGCCATGTAGAAAATCAGATTTTCCCATAATGAAAAAAGAAGAAGCACTGAATTTGAAGGTAGGCCTTAAAGTACATCCACACAGGCATCTTTAATTGACTCAAATGATGTCAATTAGCCTGTCAGATGCTGCTGTGACATAACTTTCTGGAATTGTCCAATCTGTTTAGAGGCACAGTCAACAGTAAACTTTTGATCCACTGAAATTGTGAAATTATAAGAATTGTGAATTATAAGTGAAATAATCTATCCATAAAAAATTGTTGGAAAAATTACTTATGTCATTTATAAAGTAAATGTCCAAACTGACATGCCAAAATTTGCCACTCAGTGGAGTGGTTGAAAATGACTTGTGCTATACCACATTTTGAACATTTCTTCAAAAATTTTGAAAAGTTAATTTGATGCAATGTGTTGTTTAGAATTATGGCAACTGATTGTCTTTTATTACTGTAAGTACTGTATATGCATAATATACCACGCAATAGTTAGATTGTGTACTGCCATTAGTTAAAAAAGTTTTAATCACAATATTCAATTTTTTCTAAACGGCATGCCATATATATATATATATATATATATATATATATATATATATATATATATATATATATATATAATTTATTTATTTATAAAATGTATAATACATTCTATAGACATGTTAAATAAACACATTCAATTTAAAAAAGCACATTTTCTTTGCTCAACACTAGATGGTGGAATTTTGTAAGGCCAAAATTTACTGGTACTCCTCCTCCTGAGTGGAACAGATGAGTGGGCACAGGCATGTGATATTTTGGTGACTTTGAGTGACAAGAATATTTAATTTCAAAAGTTTGTGAATGTCATTTTAACTACTTTAACAGCCAAGAAGACGTACTTGTAATGTTGGCCAACTAAAAGATTTGATACGTACTTAATTTGATAACTATCATAGTTACTGTAAAAGATTTGAAAAATAATATCATAATACATCACTGTATTCTCTTTTAAGTTGCTACTCTTCAGCATGTACAGTATTTCTGGCTATTCTTCTTATTAGGCAATATTTATAAAATCACCACAGCATATTGTTGTTGCCAGCTCTGATTGCAAAACCTAGCACAGATCTTTATTCTATATTACATTCCAATTTGTTTTTCAGCCTTACAGACTATTTTAGTCATGAACTAAAAGAAGGCAAGATATTTTGGGGTTGGGATAGATGGCAGACTTTTACATTTGTATCTGTAGAAATGTTTGAGAATGGCAACATTTTAATGCCTTTCTGGGGCCTGAGTTGAGGAACACAACACCAGAGTTATAGATTGGTTGGTTTGTTTCTTTAGGCAAACTCCTATAGGATGTACAGTATGTAAAATATTATAACAAAGTTTCCCGATTAGAAGGAGCTTAACTAGGGCACCTTTAGGCATCGGAGAACCCTTGACTCTTACCTTGTTGTCCAGTAAATCATAAGTAAAACAAAACCTCTCTCACTCTTGTGAGGGAAAGTTGCCATACTGTCTGTATATACTGCAGTCAGTCATAGTTACACTTTGGCATACATTATGTCCATAGCAACGTGGTTTGAAAATAATACGTGGTTATGGAACTAAGTGAAATCTTTCATATCATGTGTCATGAAGTCATTGAACAGAGTCATGGAACAAGATGCTTATCAAAGGGTAGGAAATTCTAATGTGTGCAAGCTTTTGATTTGTCTCATGTTTTGTTCGGGCCAGCCCTCATGCATTTTACTTCTCTGCCTCCTCATTCCTGTAGAGAGCTTTGAAGTCGTACTTTGGGAATGACACCATTATATTTGGGGATGTCCCGATATCACTTTTTGCCAGACAGAGTACAAGCACAAGTACTTCCATTTGAGTACTTGCTGATACTGAGTACTGATACCTTTACCTACTGTTGTCCTAGAGCATAACATAAACAGAACGTTTCGGAATGTCCCACAACTGAAGTGTGTCAATAAATACACCTGCTATTGCTTTGCTAGTGTGAGAAACCCAAAACTGCTCTCCATGTGAGGGGTACTCTCTATAGAGTAAAATCCTTATTAATATTTTTGATGTGCTTTTTTCTTCTTTGTTTCTTCTTTGTTTGTTTTAGAACAAGAAAAAAAAATATTGCACGCAGTTGTGCTTACTGGAAAATACATATACATTTTTCTGATCATTGTAATTAACAATGAAAACAGTACCTTCTCTTAGGCAGGACATAGCCTCCTCTCCATTTGTAGGCTTTCTGTGTGGTCTTTCAGTACCATGGCAATAGCTCATAAACAACAGCAGCATTGCAACTATATTGCCGATGTTGCAGCATCGAAATATACTTTGCAATTAAAGGAAGAAAACTTGATATGCTAAAATAATCGACATATCTATGAAGAATGACATTCCTTTACCACAATGGACAAAATATTTTTGAAAATGGTAGCTTTGGCAGCACTGTTTTTGTCATGTCACAAGAGACACCACAAAAACACTTACGAGAACAAGTAGATGAGCACGATATTGGACAAATACTTGATAGTACCAGGACATCCCTAGTTATACATTAGTTTTATTAGTTTTATATATTATAAACAAAAGGGAGTAAATACTTTTGTATATAATATACAAAAGTATTTACTCCCTTTTGTTGACAGGGGTTCAGCTATTATTGGCTGTATTTTTAGTTATTTTGAGGGGACAATAAATTTACACTGCTATACAAACTTTACACTGACTACTTTTCACTGCGTCAAAAAGTCATTTATGCAGTGTGGTCCTATGAAAAGATGTAACTAAATATTTGCAGAGATGTGAGGGGTGTACTCACTTTTGTGACATACTGTGTATATGTGTATTAATTTTAATGTGTGTGTTCCTGTAGGCTGACAGAACTCGCATTCATATATTTCGTGTTGTAGAGTTGCTGTCAGAGAATCATTTCTCATCAGGTGCTCTTTAACTCATGTTGAAAAAGATAAAAATGTTTTTTCATTATGATCAGATGCTTTAGGTTTGTTGGAATAGAAGGCAGATCTGATTGACATTGTTGTTTAAGACACATAAGCTAATGTCTCCTGGGATCTGTTAATTAAAGAATCGATTCACAACACCTATTTTTTTTTTGTTGCAGTAGCTTTGCCACAGGGGACCATTCGATCCGCACACAACTTCATACAGGTTTTACGCCCCATGCTTTTCCTCACACAACCCTCCTTTAATCTGGGCGTTTCCAAATTGCCTGTAGTGTGTGAATGAGCGTGTGTGCCCTGAGATGGATGGGCACCCTGTTCAGGATGTACCCCGGCCACATATAGACGATGAGTGAGTAAGTGAGGGTGTGAGTGATTCTGAGATACTTCCCATATGTTGCGTTGTCTGTGTCAAATGTCAACGTTTTTGCCCATCAAACCATCAGCTGATTCCTTATGTGAATTCCTAAAATAGTGTGTGTGCATAAGTGTGTATGTGTGTACACACGTGGACAAAATTGTTGGTACCCTTTGGTCAATGAAAGAAAAACTCACAATGGTCACATAAATAACTTTAATCTGACAAAAGTAATAATAAAAAAAAATTCTATGAATGTTAACCAATGAAAGTCAGACATTGCTTTTCAACCATGCTTCAACAGAATTATTTAAAAACATAAACTCATGGAACAGGCCTGAACAAAAATGATGGTACCCTTAGAAAATACTGAAAATAATGTGACCAAAGGGACAAGTTTATTCAAGTTGTGTCCACTAATTAGCATCACAGGTGTCTACAATCTTGTAATCAGTCAGTGGGCCTATATATAGGGCTCCAGGTCGTCACTGTGTTGTTTGGTGACATGGTATGTACCACACTCAACATGGACCAGAGGAAGCAAAGGAAAGAGTTGTCTCAGGAGATTCGAAAGAAAATTATAGACAAGCATGTTAAAGGTAAAGGCTATAAGACCATTTCCAAGCAGCTAGATGTTCCTGTGACTACAGTTGCACATATTATTCAGAAATTTAAGATCCATTGGACTGTAGCCAACCTCCCTGGACGTGGCCGCACAAGGAAAATTCATGACAAATCAAAGAGATGGATAATCTGAATGGTAACAAAAGAGCCCAGAAAGACTTCTAAAGAGATCCAAGGTGAACTTCATGCTCAAGGAACATCAGTGTCAGATCGCACCATCCGTCGTTGTTTCAGCCAAAGTGGACTACATGGGAGACGACCAAGGAGGACACCATTGTTGAAAACAAATCATAAAAAAGCCAGACTGGAATATGCCAAACTACATGTTGACTTCTGGGAGAATGTTCTATGGACATGAGACAAAAATGGAACTTTTTGCCAAGGCACATCAGCTCTATGTTCACAGATGGAAAAATGAAGCATATGAAGAAAAGCAAACTGTCCCTACTGTGAAACATGGAGGAGGCTCTGTTATGTTCTGGGGCTGCTTTGCTGCATCTGGCACAGGGTGTCTTGAATCTGTGCAGGGTACAATGAAATCTCAAGACTATCAAGGGATTCTAGAGAGAAATGTGCTGGCCAGTGTCAGAAAGCTGGGTCTCAGTCGCAGGTCATGGGTCTTGCAACAGGACAATGACCCAAAACACACAGCTAAAAACACCCAAGAATGGCTAAGAGGAAAACATTGGACTATTCTAAAGTGGCCTTCTATGAGCCCTGACTGCAATCCTATTGAGCATCTTTGGAAGGAGCTGAAACATGCTGTCTGGAAAAGGCGCCCTTCAAACCAGAAACAACTGGAGCAGCTTGCTCATGAGGAGTGGGCCAAAATACCTGCAGAGAGGTGCAGAAGTCTCATTGACAGTTACAGGAATCGTTTGATTGCAGTGATTGCCTCAAAAGGTTGTGCAACAAACTATTAAGTTAGGGGTACCATCATTTTTGTCCAGGCCTGTTCCATGAGTTCATTTTTTAAAAATATAATTCTGTTGAAGCATGGTTGAAAAGCAATGTCTGACTTTCATTGGTTAACATTCATAGAATTCTTATTTATTATTACTTTTGTCAGATTAAAGTTATTTCTGTGACCATTGTGAGTTTTTCTTTCATTGACCGAAGGATACCAACAAGTTTGTCCACGTGTGTATTTGACAAAACACTCAACAGAGTGAAAGGGAAGTGTGTGTGCTTTGTGATAGTACAGGAAAGTGAGGCATTGCAGGGAACAAGATCAGTGCATTGTGCAATAATGACACATTCCTGAATGACTCCTAGCCCTTAAGTCATTTGGACTGCGCTTTTGTCCTCGCCGAACTCACATGAAGGGTCATGTGAGCTTTTTGCAGTGTGCTTGATTTTGATGTCAACTATGTCAAATGGCTACAGGGGAACATTCCTAGTTAAAACCATTGAGAATCTTCACAAACAATGATCTAACACAGTTCCTCTTTTAATGTTGGCAGGGAAATTCCATTTAAAAATATGAGGAATATTTCTGCTCTTTGTTATCTTTCCATAAAAGATTACATGCTTATTTGGATCGTATATAATGTATAACAGTTGTAATACAATCTGTGAGAGAACCTACCCCCAGGATAATGGGGTATAGAAGATGAATGAGTGAGTTTATGCGAAAGATCAGACTGTCCACGTGGGGGCAACAGTGTATTGGTAAGCCCCATAATGTCCACAGACAGATGAGTCATGCTTTTGGGTGGGTGCTTTCTAAGCAGCCATACTAAAAGCCTTCTAGCTGTGTGTCTCTGACATGCTGATGAGCTTCTACCACAACAGGATAGAGCTTGTTTCTGGTTCCTCAAAAAAATTTTTTTACCTGCTTATCTCAATTTTTTTCCTTGCTACAAAAGTGCTAATTGTACAATTAAATTACATTTAATTGAAGTGTACCAGGCGGCACGGTGGTGTAGTGGTTAGCACTGTCGCCTTGCACTTGCACAGGGACTTATTTTTTAATTGATTTTCACTGCTAATGTAGAGAAGAAATGCTTATGTATGAGTGTAGAAAAAAATCTGAATGTAGCATTTATATATTCTATAAAATAGGAAATTAGGTTGTACAATTAAATATGAATGTACAGGACAAAGCCTCGGACACTGGAGGACTAGGATTCAGGAGGTTCTTCAGAGCATCCCATCTCTGGCTGTTTGGTAAAACTGGTTGATGCCACCGGTGTCTACATTGAAATTAAAAGATTGTTTTCATTTTCCTATGTAATAAAGTACATGTACAATTTGTTTCAATGAATTTGTATTCAAAATATGGACTTTAAAACAAATTGTTAATGTCTAGTTCTTTTCACTCGCCCAGTATACCTGATATGCGGAAACATGGAAACTCTCCATAGAACTGCCAACTCATAGCCATTTCCCCACAGCAACCACTGTAATTGAGTCTTTTTTGTAGCATCAGCGTGAAACATTAGATGTAATTGAGTTTCCAATTGCAGACTTTTAGATAGGAACATAGCAGAGGATCTGAAGTTGCAGGGCTGTAATTATTGTAAACTAATGTGCAGGCGGAGACAAAGGGAGAAAGGGGAAGCGAGAATGCAAGCAAAGAGTGTGACAACCACATGCTTCAGCACACATGTATCTCACTCTAAATACTACAAATCCCCTCTTCTAAAAAAAAAAGTCTTTAACCTTTTTGAAAGGCCAGTATCTACAATCAAATAAACCAGCAACCAAGTCCTTTAATAAGACTGGTCTAGTCAGTAATCACAGACAAATTTGTGCCTCATTGTCAGACACAGTACCTGTATCCCTGTCTGTTTAAAGCACTCAGGTTCAGCCTGCCAGTGTCCTTCCTTCAAACTGTTTAATCCATGTTTCACCTCACTGGAGTGCTTCTCAAAACAGCATATGTGCTCAGCCAAGGGCAAATAATGGCTCTGAGCATCAGATTAGTATTGCTAGAGACAAACAATGAGCAGAAGGCTTAAGTACAGAATGTACTACAGTAAATGGTAAAACATTGTGTACTGTATTCCTTCTGTAGAAAGCTGTGGGTTTGTTATATCCATTGAGGTTCTTGCATCAAACAAAAAACTTGTAAACAGATTTGGCCAAAAACACAGAGTAAAAGCCGGAAAAACAATTTTTCAGTCTTGATCAGTCAGGAAATAGAAAAGTCCCATTTTTAGCACAAAAGCATTTCCCACATCAAGAGCTCTCAGCCAAGCTCCTGCCTTTTAATTTTACTTTAATTACACTAGAATCCAGGGCTGACGTCACACACTCCCTCTGCTCCCCTTTTTCTTCCACTTTTGTAATTACTGGCTTCATTACACTGAATGCTGTCCTGTCACAGACTTCAAGCTGAACTGCACAACATTATAAATATGTTTGTGAGAAGGATGACAAGAACCGGCAAAGTGATTGAAGCATGATATCCCAAGACATTTCATATAATTTAAAGTTCTTTACCTGTTTGTCACTGGAATGTCTAGGTGATGTGAAATGCTACACACTGACTTTCATTGATTTTTAGTATATAGTGCTTGTGCTAAACTTATATCCTGCCAGTGACATATTATGTTTCAGATTGTATTTCTGTTTTTGAGTTTAGCCTTTTTTGAACAGTTGCATGATGGACTTGTCATGATGGTCATATAGACTTTCAGTCTATACTGTATGAACTTGATAATATTTGTATCAGTGGCTGCAATAAGGGTTTAACACCTCCTTGCTTTTTTGTCTTACTCTGTGTCCTTAGGGGGCTTTACTTCTCCGCAAGAGTCTAATAAAATACTTTATTAGCTCAAGTGAATCTCGTTTACCTGATTGGGCTAAGATATCGACTCCACCTAACTATAGGAAAATACACACTTGTAGTATTTGTACTATTGTAGTAGTGTTGAAATAATAATAATAAAAACATTGCTTCAGAGTATAGTCATTCAGTCATATAACTGAAGGACAGGTGCATGTTGTGCGTCAGTGACAGCCGAGTTTACATCACAGATTTTTTTGTCCTTGGTTTGATTTGGTTGCTTTGATTTGCTTTCACATTCCCTTTAAATCTTCTGACATTAGTAGATCTGTAGATAGATACATTATATCTGTGTGTTCATCCAAGTTATACAAAATACAATATTATGATACAATATTGTGATAAACAATTTATAGTTAGCAGTCTTGCATTCTAGAACTTGTAAGGATGTATAAGCTTGTTGCTTTGAGGTCTACCATTTACAGTCCTTTTTGGAAGCAGAGAACCCTTACTCTTACCTTGTTGTGCAGTAAATAATAATTAAAACAAAACCTCTCTTACTCTTGTGAGAGAAAGTTGCAATACAGTCTGTATATACTCGAGTCAGACATAGTCACACTTTGGCATGCATTATGTCCATAGCAAGAATTTTGAAAATAATATGTGGTTATGGAACCAAGTGAAATCTTTCATATCATGTGTCATGAAACAGTCATGGAACGAGATGCTTATCAAACGGTAGGAAATTCTAATGTGTGCAAACTTTTGATTTGTCTCATGTCTTGTTTGGGCGTTGTTAAAGCCCTCATTGCATTTTGATACTCTGCCTCTTCATTCCTGTAGAGAGCTTTGAAGTCCTACTTTGGGAATAACACTGTTATATTCATTTAAATGTGTGTTTTCCTGTAAGCTGTGAACTAAGATAATCTTTGGTGTTATAGAAAAAATATACTTACTGGAGGTGATAAGAATAACATTTCATCTTTTTTCAGGTGTTTTTTTTTATATCATGATTAGTCAGTATTGTGTGAATAAACTCTATCTTCTGTTTCATAATTGAAATGGATTTTAATAAGCATGAATTGCTATAAAGATGATTTAAATTAAACATAACCAAATGTAAAGTTATCAATCTCACATCACTTTAACTTCAAACACTTGATTAGTGTTGTCGGAATTGATAGTGGTTGGAAAATATATAACAGTGCTATTTTAAGAATGCTGCTTCAATGCTGATCAGACTGTGCAACCACAGAAGTCAACAGGAAGCTGACTACTCAAAAAAACGAAAAGTGTACTGGTAAAAACTCTTACGTGGGTGGGAAACGGTACACAAACAACTGCAAATACACTTGCAGTTGAATGCTCATATTCAGTTTCCATTACAATTAATTTGAAATGGGACATGTTGCTATGCCTCTCAATATGTTTACACATCGCCTTCTCTGGCTTGCAGTCTAGGTATATGACCTATAAACAATGCATGTTCTGTACACAGAACTGAAAACAACAGGTGTATTTACAGTCACAGTGCTACATTGCCTGTACGTCAGTGACTGTGATTAAAAGCATATACACCATATGGCCAGAATTTTGTAGACAGCTGACCATTACACCATTGAAAATGCATTTCAAATTCTTTGATGATTTGCTCCATGTGTCTACGAAAGGCTTTTCAGTAGATCTTATTGAGGTACAGCATGAGTAAGAGCAGACACTGGCTTTGGAGGTACAGTCAGTGTTCTTGTTTGTCCCAAATTTATGAGGTTGAGATCAGAGCTTTGTGCAAACCACTTGAGTTCTTCCACTTCACCCTGGATAAATCATGTCTTCATTTTCCTCACACAGAAACCTTATCATGATGAATTATGCACCATTGCCCTCGGAGTGCTCATGAGGGACAAGCTGATAATTATGATTTAGACATTTTCTCTTATGCTTTTCAAACTCATTTCCATACGTATTATTCTGAAAAGCTGCTTTGTGAGAATGACCATTGTTAAAAGGGCTATATAAATAAAATGTAATAAAAATGTAATATATTTGAATTGAACTATAGCATGCAAACACATTCTATACAATTGTGTACTTTCAATTTTGTGGCAACAGTTTAGAGCATGTTTACATATAGGTGTGATATTAAGGCGTCCACTTAGTTCAGGCCACATAGTGTATAACAGATGAGGCTGTAATGTTCACACATTACTGCTATGAGCATGCTGCTTTCTCCACATGATATCACAAGAAACACTCACTTAAACAAACACAGCACATGAACTGTGTGTTTTGAAAAAGTAGTTGTAGATTAGCACATCTAGCTAAAGCTCTATTCCCAGCAAAGTTATTGCATTGCAGCAGTCTAGCAGCAGCAATAAAAAATTTATCACATTGATGGCCTGATGGCTGAGTGTTCTAGCATCCTGTGTCTCTATCTCTGTCTCTTTCTCCAGCTTATACGTTTATACACTACCAATCAAAAGTTTGGACACCTCTTGCATTTTAGTGGTTAATTTTTTATTATTTTCAACATTGTAAACTAATACTGAAGACATCCAAACTATGATAGATCATTTATGTAATTATGTAATGAATAATAACAAAAAAGTGTTAAACATCCCAGAATATGTTTTATTTTTAGAATGTCCAACGTAGCTACGTGTAGTTTTGATGACAGCTTGGCACACTCATAGAATGGTTAGTCACTTAGAATGGTTCTCAGGTTTGTCAAGAGTTAATCTGTGATATTTCTGGCCTTCATATTAAGACAAGAAACACTCTGTTAAGTTAAATAGAAAAGACCATCATTACTTTAGGAAATGAAAGTCAGTCAGTCCGAAATAACCCTGGAACTTTCAATGTATCTCCAAGTGTATTCGGCAAACCCATCAAATGCTATGTTGAAACTAAAGACGGAAGTGTATTAGAATGACCAGCCTCAGAAACAGCTGATTAACAGCACCTCGGTTTAGAACTCATATAAATGCTTCTCAGAGTTCAGGCTTCAGGCATTTTTTCCAACAGGACATTGACCAAAACACAATTCTAGGTCATGCCAGAGTTATTTGTCCAAGAAGAAGAGTGATGGAGTGCTGTAACAGTTGACTTGGCCTCCATAATCACCAAATCCAATTGTGATGGTTTGGGAGGGGTTGGGCGATGGAGTGAAGCAACCAACAAGTGCATTCCAGGTGACTTAAAAACATTCTTTAACTCCTTTTCAGTGTTAAATATTACCAAAACTGTTTCCAGTTGATAGAGTGATATGCTAGGCACTCATAGAATGCCGCTAAGGCAAATATTCTAAATACCTTACATTTGGAAACAGGGATAGCAATGTGACAAGTAGCATTCAGCACACACTTAATAGGCAGAATTTTTTTTTTTCATTTATTTTTATGGTTTAGAATTTCTCTGGTTGCATAGTGTATAGTTGCAAGCTTGCATAGCAACATTTTACCAATTTACAAAACAGAATTATTAAAGGTTATAATAAAAATTACAAATAAATCCCAATCACATAAAATGATTTTATGCATTTTATGCATTAAAATCATTCAGACACATATCAACACATCTCACATAGTATATTTGTTCAGACTGTGACAACCCATAACACACTAAATGTGCTAGAATGACAGAAGTCCACACTGGGCTCCACTCCTGTCAGCCAAGAACAAGAATCTGATGCTACAGTGAATGCACGCTTGCTGACAGTTAAGGATGTGCTCTTCTGCTGTTGTCACCAGTTCAACTTAAGGTTCAGTCTGTTTTGTGTTTTGAACTGCCTACCATGTCTGTAAATATTGGCTGTTTGAGTTACTGCAGTTTTCCTGTCATGCTGGCCCATTCTATTTTTACCTTTCTCATCAACAAGGCATCAACAAACAAAGTGTTTAAAGTAAACAAACTTATAGACTTTTCTTAGATCAGTCCATGTGTTGGAAGCATTTACATACCAATTGCAGCCCTAAGCCATCATAGCTCATGTGTTCATATCAATTTGCAGTCCAAAGTGATCTTTATGGTTTTAAAAGGCATGGCACATTTAAGTTATTCATATGGGTCCATCCTCAACAGTAATAAGAAGAACTAGTATGTGTCTTAAGGAACTAGTATGTGTCTTAAGGGTATCATGTAAGTTACAGTAGCTCTGTTACTCTAACCTTTCTCTCAGATCAAAGCAGTCTGGCCATTCTCAATTGATTCAAGGAGTTTTGGTCCACAGGACTATCTCCCGCTGGATGTTTTTCCTTTATTGGAGTAGTCTGAATAATCTGGCCCATCTGACCCCAACAAGCCAAAATCACTGAGATCACATTTTTCTCAATATAGATGGCTCATGTGGACATTGCACAAAGATTTTATATACTGCACAGCTGTCATACAAATGGCTGATTTAAAAAAATTAATGAATATGTAGGTGTTACTAATAGATTTACATTAATAAATAATAACATTAAATATATGGCGTGTTATTCAATTAGGTATGTGGTACTTTATTGCCATTATATACTGGGCCTTTAAGTTTTGCACCCCTCTGCCAGTAGGCATGTTTAAACAGTTTTACAGTTGCAAAACCCAGACTAACACAGGCTAACATCTCCATTGGATTGTTTTTATTAGGCAGTTCTAGTCATTTATGTCCTTGAAGACTTTCACTCAGTGGCATATGCTAGACCCTTAAATGGATGTTTACTGAGGAGGGCCATGGGCCGAGGGGAAGGAGCTTTTGTTTTCATGCTAATCCGTTTGTATTGGCACTTAATTCTTTTCCTTTTTCTTTCAGACCACCTACACATTTTGTCCAGGGTGACAGCGACTCCAGTCTGGAAGGGCAACAATGTAATGGCCTGAGAAAGCCTTTCCTCTAAGAAGCCAGTAACTTCAGATCGTACTCTCCAAAAGTATTGGAACAGCACAGCAAGTTCCTTTGTTGTGGCTTTTGATACTTGAATTTCAAAACATGGATATGATATATCAGAATTCAGAATTCAGGTCATGTTTTTTCATCTAGGTCTATTAAACAATTTAGAACATTGCACTTTTACTGTATGTAGTACCCTATATACATAGTAGCAGTTCAACTGGCTTCAGCGGCATAACTGTGCTACGACCAGTTAGAGAGGAAGACAAGGTATTCAATTTGCTTACAGTTAGTAGAGTACCCGAAATTGTAATTTAGTTTTGTTTGGTAGGTCATGTTTGAAGACGTGTGTAGGCTTGCTATTTCATGGTGCTATTTTTCTCTTATACTTGTTTTAAGGAACAATGTTTTACAGACTTGCAGTTATTCCTGATAAATCAAGGTTTATAACATTCTCAATAGTGCTGTTAAACAGGTTTGTTAAAATATGTACAAGTTGTAATACATTTTTCATGCAATATAACTTAAACCTGTCTGACATTGGTCTATGTTGTAGTTTGTTAATTATTTCCAGTACTCTGAACACACAGAGCTATCTGCTTCTGATTACTCTGAAATGTACACTACAGTGGGCAGTTACTTATAAAAACTTTAACTCTCTCAACAGCCTTCTGACGCACTCAGCTGAGCCAGACATTGTTTAGATCTGCTTGTTGTGTCAGTCACACCCAGTTAGATATGTGTGAAATGTCAATATTATTTGTAACATGAACCACAACCACAGGATTCTTCAGCCAAAGCAAAACCTGTTTTTTGCTGGAAGTCTGGACTCATAAACATTATAACTGTGACATGTAGTGGCTGGTATACTTTAGGTATTGATTAAGTCAGTAAATAAGTAAATAATTAAGTCAGTCAGTCAATCAGTCATTTCCTTTTATGTATAAACACATTCAAAACAATGACCATTAATTACAGTGTGGCACGAGTATACCAAGTATTTTCCACCAATAACTGCTCTTCACTTCTTCAGACAATAAGCTTTGCAATAAGCTATATATATATATATATATATATATATATATATATATATATACACACACAGACCAAAAGTTTGGACACACCTTCTCATTCAAAGAGTTTTCTTTATTGTGTTCTTTAGCCCAAATAAGTCTCTTCTGCTTGTTGCCCGTCCTTAGCAGTGGTTTTCGAGCAGATATTCTAGCATGAAGGCCTGATTCACACAGTCTCCTCTTAACAGTTGTTCTAGAGATGTGTCTGCTGCTAGAACTCTGTGTGGCATTGACCTGCTCTCTGATCTGAGCTGCTGTTAACCTGCGATTTCTGAGGCTGGTGACTCGGATGAACTTCTCCTCTGCAGCAGAGGCGACTCTCGGTCTTCCTTTCCTGGGGCGGTCCGCATGTGAGCAAGTGAGACACTTTCAAAGTTTTCCCAATTTTTCGGACTGACTGACCTTCATTTCTTAAAGTAATGATGGCCACTCGTTTTTCTTTACTTAGCTGCTTTTTTCTTGCCAAATTTTTGAATGAGAAGTTGTGTCCAAACTTTTGGTCTCTCTCTCTCTCTCTCTCTATCTATATATATATATATATATATATATATATATATATATATGTATTATGTGCGTTTAGGAAAATATTCTTGAGAGAACTTAATGAAAAACTCTGAATATATTGAATGAAACGTGAGAATATTGAATGGATTCCGAATATATTGATTGAAAAATATATATATTGAATGAAAAGTCTGAATATATTGAATGAAATGATGTCATCGAAACACAGCGCCATCTTTAGAAAGATGAGTCGGCGAGAAACTTGGTTGCTGCAATTGTGAGAAATGAAGAGATGGTGAACACATTGATGAGTGCGTGTCCGGCCCAAAGTGGTGGCACAAGCCGCACTCAGTATCAGACTACGGATGAAGAAATATATTCGCTATTTCACCGCGGAAGACCGGTGTTATGCGCTAAAATGCCCCCCTGCCACGGATTGCACCCCTACATAATCTCTATCAAATATTATATTACAACATAAATTTATAGGTTTATTGTTATCAAATATGATATAACTATTATAATTAACCCTTGGCACGTGACAGGTGTCGAGACCATGAATACAAATTCTCATATAATGTTTATTTTGTGGCACATTTATTTTACAGGGATTTGTCATGTAATACAAAAATGCTTGCACTAAATAAATATTTTTTATGAAAAATTTAACGAAATGATTTTTATTATTAAATAAGCAATATCAAAAATACATCTTGTATATAAAAAATAATAATTTATATTTTTTCCCTATACTACATGTAATTTTTTTATAATGCTTATTTTATAATCAAATCCATTTGGTCTAATTTGTCATTTCTAAATCATAAACCTAGAAATTTTTGTTCTAATATAATATTCGATGGAGATTAAATAGGGGGGGCAATCTGTGGCAGGGGGGCATTTTAGCGCATAACACCGGTCTTCCGCGGTGAAACAGCGAATAAATTTCTTCATCCGTCGTCTGATACTGAGTGCTGCTTGTGCCACCCCTTTGGGCCGGACACGCACTCATCAATGTGTTCACCATCTCTTCATTTCTCACAATTGCAGCAACCAAGTTTCTCGCCGACTCACTCATCCTTTCTAAAGATGGCGCTGTGTTTCGATGACGTCATATATATTCAGACTTTTCATTCAATATATCAGTTTTCAATCAATATATTCAGAATCCATTCAATATTCTCACGTTTCATTCAATATATTCAGAGTTTTCATTAAGTTCTCTCATGAATATTTTCCTAAACGGCATGCCATAATATATATATATATATATATATATATATATATATATATATATATATATATATATATATATTTTTTTTTTTTTTTTTTTTTTTTTTATTGAACCTCATGTTTATAAAATAAATAAAAAAATACACAGTCTGTAAGTTTCTTGATAGACTTGGGTTTAAGAAATATATAGTAGATGTTGCATTAAAAAGGGTGGGATGCAGAGAGAAATCAAGAACATAATAGTTGTATATACAAGTTACATGTATGTATATGTATGTATTGGCACTTTTTCCATCCTTGCCATTCTTCCTACAACTACTTTTGATAGTAAAACTGAAAAATAAATCTATTGTTTTAATAGATTATGATTAAGTTGTATTTCTGCTTCTGTCTCTACAGATTGAAATAATAAATAATAACAACTGTTAATCTTATTATACATCTGTTAACTTGTGACAACTCCTTCTGGACCTTAATTTAAGGTGTACAGAGTGTTTCACAGATACTGTAACCTTTATATCCTTTAAGGAAACAAAAAGACACACCCAGAGTTTGGGTTGGGTATTAACCACGTAACTTTGTTTGATTGCGTGTGTTTATAGCAAGTCTGTGCAAGCCAAGATATGTGTGACACTATAATGCAGCATACAGCAAGTTTCTCTGAGTGGGGTTTCCTCACGCCTTTAGCTTCTGTGCGTCATCACAGCGTCTCTCCTGGCATTTCACAACCACCCACAAGCGTCTGAGATCCTTTGCTTATTTTGACATCCCATACATTCATTACTGCCTCACTATCAGGCCTTAAAATCAATAAGCAACCTCCACTTTCATACACATACACAGTGAAAGTAAAATTCAAATTCATGAGATGACATTAGTGGTTCTATGTCACCCCATGAAAGAGAGAAGACTGGAAAACCCTCAACTATCATTATAGGTCAACTTACTTATCATTATAGGTCAAGTTGCTGTCATTTTAAAATAGTTTTATATTGTTATTAGTTAGCTTTTACATTCATGACCCTTTGAGACAATTGTAAAGATTATACAAACTGACTCATAACAAAGCTGAACTAAGATGGCCAAAAGAATGTGGAAACCTGACCATATATGCTTATTGAACAACTAATCCCTAAATCATGCATTAACATGATCGGGCTTCTTTTGATTTTGTTGGATGGCTTTCCAATAAATTTGGCAGCATGATTGCATCATATGGGCATTATGGTTTGATTTCCCCATGCTTTTGCCCATAATTAATTTGAAGCTATTGCAATCAGCTCTTCAGCAGAAGATCATTAAATCCCATATTTCTGTGGAAAGCACAACATAGAGCAATCATTAGTCACCAACATTCTCACTAATAAAACATAGTTATTGGTATAATTCGATCTTCAACTGGCCTAAATGTATATGATATGCTTTTGGGTCTTATTAATTTGTGTACACAATCACGATTTCTAAAGTGACTTTCATGTGATGCTCCAAACTTCTCATTTCTTAAGGCAAAACAAAACAACAATATTTTGCTCATATAAAGGACACATTTTTATTTTGCATGTTTTTACAAACATAAACCTTATGTTTATGTGGTTAATCTTTGCTGAGTTTTGAATGTTATCCACATGTTTATATGTTCATATGCAAAATGAAAGTGTGTCCTGTGTTACACAGAGAATGCTTATTCATTCGTTCAGCTTAATCATGTGAGACTGAAGACCCTTCCTTGTTCACCCATCCCCAGGAGGTCGGTGACAGATGGGACCTTACCAACAGCTGCAAAGGATTGGGGGTATGGGAGGGGCAAAGGTCAGCCCATTACACAGACAAAACAGCCACACACATCCCCACATAGAATCAGCACATGGTTTAGACCCTGGCAATTTAATACGGCCCCACCGAGACTTTGTGTCTGGATTGATTTCTACCTCATTGTTTTCTCCCAGTTGCTTATAATGTAAATTATTTAACTTGTACAATTTTAGTTTATATGGGAGGCAGTTCAAGCTGATGATGCTAACCTGGACCTCGGGACATCTTGGAATAACATCAAAGATTAAAGGACTTGTTTTCCAATTCCTTCTCCCCTAATGTTAGATCATGTCTGTTTACCTTACTAGAAGGTAAGCCTAGTCTGGAAATAACATAAAAATTATGGGATAATATACATGACTGATGACGTTAGTAAGCGTTTTTAGTTTTCTCCCATAGACCAAAGTCATGTGCGAAAGACTGATTAGTATTTCCAGATTGACTAAAGTGAATGTGTGTGTGTGTGTGTGTGTGTGTGTGTGTGTGTGTGTGTGTGTGTGTGTGTGTGTGTGTGTGTGTGTGTGTGTGTGTGTGTGTGTGTGTGTATGAACCTGTGCCCTGCGATTGGTTGTCACCCCATACTGACTTTTGAGCTTTGAGCTCCCTTTGATGGACTCCAGGCCCTACACAGGATAAGCAGTATGAAAAATTAGTGAATGAATGGTGGATGTATGGATTGATGGATGGATGGCTCAATGGATGAACAAATGTTTCTGCTTAGTTTTGGTGTATATATGAAATACTGTATGTATATTCATATTATATAATATTTCATATATAGATACATATATTTCATATCTTCCATACGTATGGAAGGGTTTTCAGTTCAGGGTTCATATCCAGAGACTGAGATGATCAATGGAACATTTTCTGATTTGAAATCTTGATTTAAATGTATGGTTGAATCATTATATCATTATATTGAAAGCTCTAGCCATGGCCAAGGGCATTTTCTATAAATAAAAATGCAAAGAGAAGTTGTGTCCTTTTGTCACTGCTGGTGTGGTTTAAAAATAGTAATCTTACACACCTCATTAAGATTAGTAGGGCTTGGCGTGGGCCAAAAAAAGCATAGGTCAAACCACCACTTCCTCTCAGCTCAACTTTCATCATCTCAAATTGGGTTGGGGCACATTCCTGTTAAGGGGAGAGAAACATCAGTATAAATAAAAAAAATTTTTTTTTTTGCTATGAGGTTGCATTTTAAAGCAGTGTTTGAGTTCCTGAGAAACAACTGACCCAATTTACTTGTACAAATGTGCTGATAAATATGGTATACCTTGGTTAGCTGTACACTGACTGGTTAGCTATACTGAAATTGATTTCACATTTTGTACTCATGCACAAGGAATTAGAATACCTATCTGGCTGTCTAGGCCATTTCATTCTTGCTGGTGTTTCATAAAATCTGTCCTATAAGGAAAAGGCATTTAACTGATACTTACAATGTGTTTCTGTCACCAGGAAAGAGGAATGTGAGAGTTGGAATGAGAATGAGAATTCATGTCATTCTCTTCCTTATTGTTTTGCCATACCAGTCATGTGTCACACTCAGGTTAGTCACATCTCAATCATTTTTAAGTTATGAAAGGCTTCACACAGAGTCAGGTCACAGACATCAGTAAGAATAAAAGCACCATAGAGAAACATGTTATTAGCCTTCAGCATTCAATGGAATGATTCTGACTTTTGGCTTCAAAACCAAAGGCATTTTAAGTAATGGCTCGGTTATTTCTTGCAGTTTTATGTGAATGGCTCCTCAAAAAAAACTACATAAAACAGTGTAAAGTTTTTTGAACTCCATTAACTTCCAGCACATTATTCAGTTATATTATAAGTATAAATTATTTAGTGAAATTAATAGGAATTATCTTTAGTCATATGTATGATCTACCAGCAAGTCCTACTCTTATATTGAAAAAAATGATCTTCAACCAAAATATGATTTTAAAAGGGCGGTAAAGCATATGACATTTTTGTTAAAACATTACGTTGACTATTGAATTATATAGTATGTATATATATATTGAATTATATATATATTAAACTGGCCATTTTGACCAGAATACATAACAGTCATGCTAAGACAGGTGCACGCTTAAACACGCCCATGGGCAGACATTTGAATAGTTGTGTTTAGCTAAATGAAAGGGTGCAATGGAAGTCTGCACACTTTTCCTTTTGATTGACAGGAGAAGCAGACTCTCCATTGTATGTGCATTGGTGCAGGGCCCCTCTGTCCCCTAGACACATTGGAGAAACAGCAGATGGAGGTTAAACCCCTGCCTCTTGCCCCAGACCTCTAGACACAGTTTGTGAGTTTGTGTCTGAACCTCTTTTCAAATATCCACAAAAGCCTGGGGCCACCTTCCAACTGGCACACGACAAAACCTTTTTTTTAACGTACAGATGAAAAAAGTGTACACATAAGAGAACCTAGTGTTTTAAATAAGTCCAATGGAGGTCACATGAATTCTACACATCGGAGGTCACTTGAATACTAACAACACACAGCTGTTACTGATTGTGGACCAATACTTTTTCAGTTCTACTAAGACTCGGCCAATAGAAAATTAATGATTTATGATGTATAATAATTATATTATTATTTATATAACCCTTGTCTTTCAGGCCAAAAGCTAATTGTCTTTGGTTTGTTGGATGCGTCTAGATAAAAAAAACAAAGACAATAAGTTCATATTTAACACGTATATATTGAAAACAACTCATCCATACTTATAATTCAATAGAATTTTATTTATAAAGCACTTTTTACCCTGTTGTAAAGCAACTTTACTGAATCAAAAATTTATGGGAATAGGTTCGAAAAAATGTGAGAAACTTGTTGCTGATGAGCAAAGCGAGGACAATGGTGGCAAGGAAAAACTCCCTGAGGTGACAATAGGAAGTAACTTTGAGAAGAACCCATCCAAAAGGAAACTTATCCTCATTTGGGTGATCAGAAGGATACAGCAATGAATGTAATCTTCATTCATTCATTTGCTTTCCATAACACAAATCCTATGTAGGATCACTGGGGCCCTGAAGAGCTCAGGATACAAGGCCAAGGCTGCCAACCCACTGCAGGACCCCATCATGTACAGCCCGAATTCCAGAACAGTTTTTAAAATTTGAATAAAACTAAAACTAAAAGATTGTTAAATCATGAGTCGATACTTTATTCACAATAGAACAAAGATAACATAAATGTTTAAACTGATAATTTTTACAATTTCGTGCACAAAATAATACATGCTACAAGTCTCATAAAAGTTTGGATGGGGACATGTTTCCATGGTGTAGCATCTTCTCTCCTTTTCAAAGCACTTTGAAGACGTTGAAGTCATGAGTTTCTGAAGTTTTGGCGTTGGAAATTGGTTCCACTCTTGCCTGATATGCTGTGTGTGTGTGTGCGTGCGTGTGTGTGTGTGTGCGTGCGTGCATGCGTGTATGCGTGTGTGTGTGTGTTTGTGTGTCCTTATTGTGAGAACAGTATTCTGCCAGATATTGAACTCCTCCCAGTCTCATTATTATCTGATAGGTATTGGTCCTCTCATGGTGGTATCATTAACTAATTTGTCAATGGTGTTAGTAAAGTGAATGGAGGAGCAGTCATAAGTAAAACTGGAGGAGAGGAGGAGAATGAGGACATACTCCTGGGGTGTGCCAGTGTTCATAATGAGAGTGGATGATGTGTTGTCTCCCATCCTAACATTTTGGGTCTGTTGCTAAGGAAGTTCAGTATCCATGTGTACAGAGAATTATAGTGACCAATATTAAAGTATATTGTAACTAAAAGGTCTGATCTTTATTAAATTTAGTATAAACTGCATTCTGTTCATGCTTTCCTCTTGTTGCTTTTCAGCCTGAGTAAAGTGCTTAGGCACACTAAATAAATGTGGAGTCAGGTATTGTCTCAAACCATTCATATATTTTTTTTCTGATGCGCATGTAATACAATCTCACCACTTACAGACCGTCAATGAATAAATGAAACAAAAACTGAGTGGATGTAAATGCATTCGCTTGTGAATTCCAGTAAAGGTTTCTCTGTGAGCAGAGCAGGAAGTCCATTCACATATGTGATGCATAACCTAATTCCTGTGGCCGAAGACTGTACCTCAGACGAGTCAATGACGCCGTTCTCTCAAGCTGTCATTGATCTTCTGTCAGCCAACTATCGATTTGGTATATGAGGCAGAGGTTTCAGCAAGAAATATGGCTGTTCTCAGACCTGAATTATGTACTAGTTCATTTTCTGGTGGAAAAGAAATTAGGTGCTTAAATCAGATAAAATCCACCCAGACTGCGGACGTTTAATTACTTCCTTGATTACCTTTACTTTAAAAACATTTGAAGTAAGCCTTTTTTCATCAAGTTGAGTCATTTTCGTCTTTTGATATTTTGTGTTGTTAATAATATACAGTTAAATAATAATAATAATAATAATAATAATAATAATAATAATAAAACCCTATTGATTCTATCCCAACTATGAATACCTCTGCATCACACAAGGTGAAATGACCTAACTGTCTTGTTCTTGTCGATCTTTATGGAAAAACAAATCAACCTGAACCTTACAACTAACTGCTTTTAGATATTATATATTATACTAATTACAACTTGCTGCCCCTATCTTTACAGTATTACTTTCAAACTCGAAAGAAGTTTTTTTTGTATCTTTAAACAAATGCTGCATTTGAGAAGCAATGTCACTTAGAACTTGAAAACCATGACTGTTTCCATAAAAGGGACCCGGCCCTGAACTGTGGATCAAGAGCAAGAGCATCCTGCAATGCAGCTAGTTATATGAGACAGGGAAGTATAGTTAGCTGAACAAAAACATAGTGATACTGCAGAAATGAATAAATGTTTTCAATCAGTTTCATGTTCCTTTACTCTTTATAGTTATAAGTATAAACATTTTCATATATTTCATTGATTTGAAAGGGTACCAAGCAACTTTGTCAAAATAGTGATGCAAGCATGCTTAATGAAAGTGACAGTTACAGTAAGTCACCTGGTTAGTAGTTTAAATCCTGCCTTAAATTAAATCTACCATGCATTCTGAATTAACACACATATATATTTTTTTGATATTTTATTTTATTTTGTCTCTTGGTGATTAATTGCTGCACTGTACACTATACAATATTTGGACAAAATTCACTCAAATCGTTATGCTTAAATTATACGCACCTCATATCCCTGTCCCCAAAATGAGGTAATTAACAATATGATGATAAAGTAGTTGGTCAGTTCTATGGAGAACTTTTCTAATTGATGAACTGCTAGGTGTAATCATGTTCAATATTGAGGATTACAGTATAAGACTTTGCATTTTGATGTTGTTGCAGCAATATCATCATATTAGGAATACAAAACACAGACATACTACATGCGTGTTATACTATATGACAATGCTTCATAGCACTGCTGTGCTAATACTAGAGATGCCAGTATGACGAACTCAAAGAGTTTAATCAGTCATTGATTTATGTAAGCAGTGACTTCATGTACCCCGCAGGGCTGTGACAAATAAGGTCCAGCTCATGCAGGTCCCTCCGCTTTCCCGGATTGCTGTCAGCAACACTGAGGATCCTATACATCTGCTGGTATGTGTGTATATCTGCTGACGTTTTCTCTTTTGAATAATTACTGCATGTGGCATATGGCCAGTGAAATGACAATGTTGCTGCTGCTGCTGTTGCCATGGAAACCAGGTTCTTGGTGCTTCTTTTAAATGTTCTAACAAGCTGTGTTAACACTGACAGCCAGTGATGAAAAAGGACAGAAAGAAACTAGGGTAAAAGTGTGCCAAATAAAATCAGGGGTTCATTGATGCCTGGCACAAGTGGCTCCTTTTCAGTTTGAAGGATGGAAGGTTAACTAGCAGTATATTTAGTTAGAGTAATTAAGTCTTCTTCTTCTTCTACATTAAATATGTTTGTTTAAAAGAGTATTCTTCTCTATGTTAGGCATAGATTTGGTACAATGAGTGGATACCTATTTCTACTATTCACTACTGCTGATTTTTCAACAAAAACAAGCAGGCAAAGAAATACTCACTTACATTGTCTATACGGCTTAATCCTGTATACAGGGTCACAGGGGCCTGGAGCCGCTCCAAGGAGACTAAGGGCACAAGGAGAGGAACACCTTGAACAGGGTGCTAATCCAACGCAGGGCACACACACACACACACACACACACACACACACACACTACGGACATTTTGGGAATGCCAATTAGCCTAATCTGCCTATTTTTAGACTGTGGGAGGAAACTAGAGTACCCAGAGAAGGCCAACCAAGCATACGGGGAAAAATGAAAACTCCATGCACAAAGGGGAGGGAATCAAACCTGGTCAGGAATCAAACCCAGACCCTGGAGGTGCAAGGCAACAGTGCCTCCACTAAGCCACTGTGCCGCCTTCCAAACAAATACACATGCTAGAATTTCTTTACCAGTACTCTTTAGGTTGCATCAAATAAAAGCTAACAACTGGTAACATTTCAAATTTGTAGATTTGATTAGACTACAACTTTTTCATTTGGTATTCTGACACTCATCCTGATGCATGTGGTGTTTAATGTTTTATTTTCTATTTTCTTAACATGAGAGAATGCAAAAGAGCTTATCATTCCCATGCCACTATATAACTGATTTACAGATTCACTCAAAAACTGGCTCCTAAAACACCAGGCTTGACACATGCTTGGCTCCCTCTGTTTCACAAACCATTGCTTAGGAATGCCACTGGAAATAATCACTCACAACACATGGCAGTAAATACTAATTCACCCACATTGTGTGGTTTGTACAGCAAGGTTAACAAGTAAAAACAAAATAAAAATTTGTATTGGGGTGATTCTTTTAAAAAAATGGTAACAGTTAAAAAATAATGCACAAAAAATCATATTAAGCTTTAAATAACAACATGCCACTATGCTAATAATATGATTGCTTGTTTATTTTCTTTGTAAACATACATGTTCATGGTTGTACAGAATATAGACTTTGTATCCTGCTTTCCAGCATCAACAGTTAAAAAGTTAGCCACCCACATTAACATTTTCCAAGCTTGTACAACTAGGTTCTCTATGTTTGAAGAGGTGACAGCTGGTTGTGTGAAGAATTCTTGTAGTGTGTTATTTTACTTGGGGTATTTCATTGATTGTGTAGCGTCTCACACCTACAGGCTGTAAAGTTGTGAGAGATGGTAGTTGGGTAAACACTCTCACCCACCCAGGGTGTCAGTTCTTACAGCTGGGCATTTACACTCCCCACATTCAGTGTGACTTGCACAGCATGGGTTATTACCCTGGCTCAGCATGCATGGGCTGTCAAAACAACAGTAACATCCTATATGAGGGGCCAAAAGACTGGACTCCACTGATGTGTACATATGATTTAAATATTATATTAATGCAGAATAAAACATTCTAGTGGCACAGAAGGTCATATCCAATTTCCAAAAGAAATGCCTAGCAACCATTTCCCTATTATTTCCATATTTAAAGTCTCTATGTAATTTTCATTTTAAAAAGAAGCTCAACTTTCTTCTTTGGCAGGAAACCGCAGATTGGTTGGACAATTACACCAGATATTAATATAAACATTTGTTTGTTAGGGCATGCCTATTCCAGAGTCAGTCCCTCATTCCCTGCATCAGGTGCTTTCTGGAGAAGGGAATATGAGTAGAATGCTAATGAAGAGAGAGTGCAGGAGAGAAATAAGCAGCTGAGGTAGTAATATGTGCCTGGAAACTTAATAAAGGCCTCGCTTACAGTGCGTGCCTTGGGTTCACACACACACACACACACACACACACACACACACACACACACACACACACATACACACGCACATACACACGCACATACACACGCACATACACACGCACGCGCACACACACGCGCACACACACGCGCACACACACGCACACACACACGCACACACACACGCACATACACACGCACATACACACGCACATACACACACACGCACATACACACGCACACACACACGCACGCGCACACACACACACACACACACACACACACACACACACACACACACACACACACACACACACACACACACACACTCATTCTTTCTCACTCTGACCCATGGCAGTGAGACCAGTGCTGTGATTAATCGCTGGTGTGTGTTTGGGTCACTTTGGGACAAACTGAAAAAGATAAAAACTAAAAGTGGATGGGATTTTTGTTCCTGGTGATCAAAGAATCTCTGGGATCTGCACATCCATAATACACAAACCATTGCCTTAGGAATGCCACTGGAAATGATCTGAAAGTGTGACCAAACTAGTCTGCTGTCTGCCCTCACAGCACACTGCAGTGAATACTAATTCACCAACATTGTGTGGTTTGTACTGCAAGGTTAACAAGTAAAAACAAAATAATAATTTGTATGGGGGTGATTCTTTCAAAAAAGCTGGCAACAGTAAAAGAAATAATGCACAAAAAGTCATATTAAGCTTTAATCAGCATGCTATTATGCTAATAATATGATTGTGTGTTTATTTATTTATTTATTTTTTTTAAAGAAAAAAAAATCATATATGCTATACCAGATAGATAGGTGCTGGTTATACTAATACACAGAGATAAATGGTAATGGATCTGTCAGGCAGCAGGTGGACCATGCGGCTCAGCATTATGAATTGTGTTTCGCTGGTGCAGCATTTATGTGATGGATGTCTTTGTCACAAAAATTAACCACAAGGCTAAATGTTTAAGCTTTCTGTTGATTGTTGATGTGTTTATACTTCTTTAAGTACTTCTTAAAACAAATACTTCTGTAATTGTTTCTATAATAAAGTCAAAAGACCGTGTGTGCAGAAGCACAATTCATTAAAAAAAAAATCATGAAACATTAAATTTCATCTAGCATAAAAGTTTGTAATGTGTGTATAGAGGACATAGAAAGAATGAAAACCTTTTGAAAGACAAACTTTATTTATCACATATATTTAACAAGTTAATAAATTCGTAAAAAACTCATAAATTAAAAAATAAAAACCATTAGAGAAGAAAATATGGATAGCATGGTTAAAAGGTGGCTCATCACCACAAATCACAGGCTCTGTGATTGGGCGTTAGTATCGTGTCAGACAGATGTAAGTGATAACATTTATTTCATAGCAGGTTAGAGAAAAAACATGGAAGGAAATTTTTAAGTCTTTGGGCTGTATTATTTGCACAACTTTGAACATTATGGAAACTGATTCTTACTTGGCCCTAGCTTGAAAATCAAAGGTCACTGGAAATAACCTGAACCGGAAGTGACACACAAAAAGAATGTTTTTGGCAGTTATCCAGTCTGTCCTGTAAGCTATCTATGACTCGCTAGTGATATCCCACTTGGCTCTGTTTACATAGGGTCCTTGTTATTTCACTGGACAAGAGGCATGAGGCAGTGAACACCTGCTAAGTAAACCCATCCAAGTCTAGTTATTTATATGTTCATTTCAATTTTAAATGTCACAAACATAAATATAATATTATATTAATTAAAACTTAATTAAGAACATCTAATACCAGTCTAGCATCACGCACCAAACTTTTTACAAGAAGTTCTTAATTAAGTAATAAAAAACAAATATGTAGTAAATCAGAACATAAACACAAGGAGTAGCTGACGGGTTAAGCACCATGGTTGAAGACCATACAGTGGATCTTTGGCAGTTCTACCATGTAAAATTATGTACATAGTTTTATAGTGTTTTATACTGTGATACCATTAATTAATATAAACATGACATTATTTTACTTTCCTTTTGAGGCAATAAGCAGAAGCATTCAAAGTTTGAAGGTGAATAGGTTATGGGTGATTTGGGAGGTTTTATGTTGAGGAAGAACACATTGTTACGTTTTTTTTAAGTATCTGTTCAAATGCCTGTATATGAAGCAAACTGAGGTAAAGTATTCAGGAAGTTGACTTTCTTCCTTTGTTCATCTCTGTCTTGCTTTCTATCTGTTAGCCAAAGTCTCCACAAGGGTAGACTGTCATTTTTGGGTGATGCGATTTTGTTCTGTGAGAAACTAAGTGGCTCATTTGTCATTTGATTCCATTAAACTACAACAAATATTCTGGAAATTCTATATGGCATGAATGACACAGAATATGATCTCCACAACAAAAGGGAGAAGTACCCATACAGGAAACACTGAGCTTCTCTGTGTGCACCTACACAGTGTTTTTACAGGCAGAAAAGGGAAATTACTAACTACACCATTTTAGCATAGTATTTTTTAAGTAGACTTAACATAAATGACGCAGTCTAAAGAAGAGGGAAATGCGCTACCATTGACAGCACCATTGCAAATATGACTGGCACACTCCTACTAACAACAATGACAGCACGCAGAGTAGTAATTGTGTGCTACAGGTATCTATGAATAGTATAAAAGTCTGTAAATTCCCCAGGAGCTGATTTATATCTTTATTTAAAAGTGAGTAGTTATGGGTTTTCAGAGCAGGGGGAGGTTTTGAAGAAACATGCCTGTGGGTAACCATGCCTTAACAGCAAAACCCAGCTGGTGGCCATCTTAAATTCCAAAGCTGAAGTCTCACAAAAAGAGCACATCTGTTCTGTCTACTTAAGAATCAGTCAGAAGACCAGAAAGGTTCTTTCTTGTCCACCTTATTTATAACAAGCACTATAAGGGATTAACATATGCTGTTATGCCCTGAAAGAATGGGAGGTTTCACGTTTGAAACCCACTGAGGTACTGACAATGTAATCAAAGGCGGATAGCACATACAGATATCCCAATAGCATATAATAGCATTTCAATAACCAATAAATAAATACATAAATAGATAATTGGATACAATGCAGTTTCAAAGTAAAGACTGAATAATACTCAATGAATTAACGACTGCCTTTTTAAATTAGACAACCTGTAACTGAAAAGGCAAAAGCCGTCTGATATCTGATGTTGAATTAATAGCATTAAACCATTTAAAGTATTTTCTTATTAATTATATTTGTAGGATGTTAAACATGTTTAAACACAAGAAAGTCAGAGTAGCACATCTGGTTGTCAGCATACTGGAACAATCTGGAGGAAAGAGTGTGGGAATTCCCCTTACCTAATGCTCTGGAATGCACCACATGACTTGACTTATTGAGAGAAAGAGACAGCATCATGTTTCTGGTTCAAGTATTTTACATTTACATACATCATATTTACACTGAATACTAATTTCCCATCTCTTTCTGCACTGTTTTTCAAACTGCACAGGATGAGGTCTCATTATGCAATACGGTAGCTACTGTATGTGGACGCAAGACATTTGCATTGCATATGGTCAATAGCTCAAAAGGTGTCCTAATAATCATTTTTATTTTCTATTTTAAAAAATTTAATTTTTATTAAATTCATCATTTATTTTCATAAATTTAGGAAAAAAACATTTATCACAATTTGATTTATAGACCTGACCAACTGCAGCAACCACAGGTTATAACACTGCCTCTAGACACTTGTACAGTTGGCACCATGTATGATGGGTGTATTGTTTCATGCACCTCCTTTCTTACCCTGATGCCCTATCACTCATTTGACCACATGCCCTTTTTCTATTGTTTCAAAGTACAAAGTTTATGTTCCCTAGACTTTTTTATTATCCAAATTAACAAGAGGTTTTCTTATGACTGTGGTGCATAGAATGTTCTGGTGCTTTTCTATCATAGCCAGCATTGACTTTTTTCAGCTATTTGTGTTTTATTCATTGTTTTTTCTCTGGGATTGAACCAGACAGGCAAGGTTTTAGTCCCACCTGACATAATGAGCCTTTTTTCCTGGTGGACCAAATGCAAAATGAATCTAAAAAGTTATGTTTTGCACCATTCTTAGTTACTTGTGAATTTTCACCTACAAACTATACAATACAAACACAAACTATTACATGTCTAAGAATCAACCTTGATGATGAAAGAGGTCAGAGAAGAACAAGCAGATTAATTTAGATATGTAAACCACAAAACACTTTTTCAGACCAGAAAAGCTTTTCAAAATGAACATGGCCTCACACACAGTCACTAACATTAGGTGTGGAAAATTGATCTAATCACTGGTTATCCTGAAGATTACATTGATGATTGTTGCTCTTTCAATAAACCAACAGTCAGAGTCCAAATCAGTCTCTAAACATGCAAACTAGTCTGATTTCCTATCATACTAATGAACGATAGTGCCAAAGAGTCTACATTCTTATTTTCCTACACTGATTGTACTGTATATGAATCAGTTCATTCAGGCCATGTTTTACTAATCCCTTGGCATCCCAACAGAGGCTTTAAAAAAATAAACATAGTGTCCATTATGTGGACGTAAAGCCTGTTCTCTCCAAGTCTTATAGCCATTTACTGGCTTCCCTTGGTCCACAATGCCCTGCTTATTTGACTCTGCCAAATTTTCAGACCTACTGCCCAGAGGAAATCAGTGTCACACTGTGTTGCCATCCACAATCCCTGCTTTTGTTAAGAAACCCCCAAAATGTCTCACACCCAAATTCGCCATGTGAGCTCGGTCCTTGTCTTGGAATGTGGAGGTTTATAATAAAAAAAAAAACGCGGCTGTTACATCAGCCCACACACAAGTAGTCACCTTCGTAAAGTTCTTATGAAGGGAGATTCATAAGCATTGTGTCTGCCAAAGATGTAAGGAAATGGCTGTGATCTAAATAGTGACGCTAGTCAGTGCCTGCATCTATTTATAAATCATTTCCCTAAAGATGGTTAAGATAAGATGTAGGTGGGCCAGGCTATAGATGTAACACCAAAGGGATTTAAAAAATATTGTTTATGGGAAGCCTAAGTGTAAATAATTTGCGTAGGAAATTTAGTTTCTGTGAAAAACATAAGCGATGACTTGGATCTCACTACCACTACGTCACTCAGCAGTGACTCTCTTCACGCTCACCACACAGGTTTTTCAGGAGTGGGGGAGCAAACACAAGGAAACAGAGGAGTCTGAAATAGAAAACACACATCCTTTCGACCCTCCCTTTTCCTTTTTCATGACGTCCTTCCTCAAAGCATGATTCACCCCTCTCTCACCACTACTTGTGTTAAGAAAATAGCTTTATGTTTTTCTTTAACTCTTCAATCCAGAAAAACAAATAAACATTAAAAATAAAAAGATCACTGACTAGTACAGTAAATATTTACTTAGGTTAATTGATATTTTATGCATATTAAAAGAAATAGCAAGATAATCTTTAGATTATCTAAAGGCCAGATATTTGTATAGGCAATGAACAACTGTCATGTGTAAGTAACAGGACAATAATTAACAATTAAATTTCAATAAAGAAAAACATAACTTGCAATGACCCCAGAAGTTTTTTGACAACTGATATAAATATTATATCAATAGTTCTAAAACCTCTTCTTTAAGAAACTAGTTGTCAAGAGATGTTAAATCTTCATGTCAGCTGACTACTGACTCGGTGCAATTCTGGTATGGCAATGATATAGTGAAGTAGATTGTCAAATATTTGCATTATACTACATATGATGTCCATATTTATTGTACTGTTCTAGCAGAAAGCTAACATATATGACATTAAAATGTTTAAAGAGTTGATCAGACAGCAGTTTGATCAGTCACCTTACACACCACCTCTCAACAGAGCCACATGCTTGTGCCCAGAAACTCATTTGATTATTATGCAGAAAAATTGTTATTATACTCAATGAAATATGCATCTACTTCAGGCTTCATTAATATTTGATGACAGCCACTGTCTCCGATATCATAATAAATCAAAGCATACTCTAAGGCTTGAATTTTGCTCTTGCTTTGCGATTGCTTAAATGTCCTCCAAAGCCTTTGAATTAATCAACCTGTGTGTGGGAACACTACTGTGACATTGTCCTCATTAGTTGAGAGTACATTTAGTACGGAATTTATATAAAAGCCACATCATATTTGACAAATATATTTCTTACAGCAACAACAATTTTTCTTTGAGTAACAACAGTTTTTTAACAATACAAAAAAGTACAGTGTATTTTATTTTATAGTGTATTTTAAGCAGTAAATGTTTTTAAATTTTCCCTGTGCTTAAAACGCCTAATTTATAGCCTTTTCCTTCTTAAACCAGCATATTCCCTGTTAATGATTGAAGAAAGTTCATAAATACCTGAAAGGACTTGCTAAAGTTATTGTGTAATGTTACAGATATTCTGGTTACATTCTTGTACTGCACCTTTAAAGTCACAGTACAACTGTGTAAATGAGTGTGTATTTTTTAGGCAGTCTTACCTTCAGAAATTTTCTTTAAAAACTAAATCCAGATCCTATGATTTTGTTGACGTAGCAGCATACATGAAAAGAAAATAATTATTGACATTGCCAAAAATGTATTTGTGTTAAGTTCCTAGAGAAAGAGCATTTAGCTAGAGAAGTCTCTCCATTACAGACTTTCTATCTCTGCTATTTCAACTCATGATGTTAAAATGCCATAGAGGATTTGAGGCTTTATTGCTGATTCATTTTTAGTGTAGTACTGTATCCACATCTAGTTCATCCTATATTTGCTTTAAAAAATATCCCATTAGATGTAGGACTTTAAATTAAGGATTGAATGTTAAACAATCCAGTATGACAAGTATACACACCAATAATATAAACTGTATTTATACTTTACACTGTATATAAAAACAGATAGGTCAACGCTCCCTATTTGCATACTGTACATTTCTCCCTGCATGGAGGATTCATTTACAACTCCACTGCTGCCTTTACTGTTTATTTTGAAACTTCTGCCTTGCCCTCCCTACCTACACTAGAATTACTTTCCTTAATAACATCTGTCAACAACTGGTGATCAGGGATTAAGATGCTTAATCTGATGACAGCTTCTAGTTCTTTCTATTTGTCCAAAAGATGGGTCTTCCAGTGAAAGTACTTTTTGGTTCACAGAATTTACTGACATGACATTAATATTTCCTTATTAACTGCACAGAACTTTTTTTTACATTGTAGCTGAAAATGGAAATAATAAAAAAAGTTTGTTTAATTAAAAAAAGGTTTGTTTTCTAATGCATTTTGCTCTAATTAAATGAACTAAGCCAGGTAATGGCAATGAGGTATACATTTTTAATTATTTATTGTATGATTTGCAAAAATAAATAAAAAATCCAAAATAATGTCACAAAGAACTGAACAAACAGCCCTCTCCAGGAGTCAGTTATACTGCTTTCTATGCTTTCTTGCTATTACTCAAAAAACAAGGTGACTGTGCAGTAAAAAGACAGATTGTGTGTTCTTGTGTATTGTGTGGGTTCCGAGTAGGGGGAAGATCACAGAATGAAGCTAGAAGTATTCTGTACCGGTGACATTTAGATTAACCTATATAGAAGGTGGAATTTCCCCCAAATGGCATATAGCATGGACTAGGGAAGAACATTTTCTGAAGAAAATGTGTGTGGTGCTTGCCGTGGCAAAACTTGGTCCTCAAAATTACATTGTTTCCTTTATTTCTCTGTGAAAAGCAACATTCAAAGTGCTGGTATAGCTTTCAAAACAGCATGATTAGCATGTTGCTAGCATTATGCAAATTACTGTATATTAGCATGTTGCTAGCATGATGCTAATATTGATTAGTATATCGCCAACATGATGCTAGCATGATTAGCATGTTGCTAGCATGACTTCAAATTGGTTAGCATGTTACTTGCATGATGCTAACACAATTTTAACATGTTGTAGATCTTAGCTACCAGATATTAGAATGTAGCTATTCACTGCTAGCATGTGTAGCATATTATAAGCCCTCTTTGAGGGCATGAGTCAAAAAACTAACCCAATGTCTATTAAATGTTCTGATGCAGAGATAAATGTCTTGCAAAATATAGTACTCTGTTTTGTTGCTAGGGAGTGACTTGGCTCCTGGTAAAGAAATCAAAGGCTTCTGTCAACTATGAATGATATAAACCAATACCCACCTCTCCATGATATACTGTCATTAGGATACTCCTCAATGGGTTTGTGTTGCTAGGGTACCATTTTTCAATGGTTGCTAGAGGCGTGGCTTATGAACATTATGATAAACGTGAAAGACTGATTGTTTGCCTGAGTTAAATGAGCCATTCCCCGTGTCTCTATAACACTCTGATGAAAAGATACCATCTAAGGCAAGTCTGTGGCATTTTGAGTCGTGAATGTCCCTGCCCCCTGGGCAATTAATATTTAATGTTACAAAACAAATAGAAAAATCATAGCACCACATTCTCAAATAAGTGAAACAGCCTTTTCCACCTGTTTACCTTCACCATTATATGTCAATGGGGCAAATTATTGCACCTCTTATACCCTCTTGGGCACTCGAGGTATATTCTGACACAGCTTGCATTGGCAATTTACCACCCACCCCTTAAAAAAGTCATGTCAAGCACCCCATTCCTGAGCAGCATGATGTCAAAACAAATCGAAAACAGACCCAAATTTCATGGGTCTATAACAAACGGTATGGGATTAGGTATGTGCCAAAGTCCCCATTATATGTCAGAGGGGTAAATGTGGGCACCTCTTGTGTGGAAGAAGAAGAAGAAGAAGAAGAAGAAAAAGTCTGTGAGATATTATTAGTAGTGCTTTTAATAAAACTCATGTGTATGATTGTTGAACCAGTCTTATATTGTCCTTTCCTGTACTAAAAATGTAAAAAGCAAAACAAACAATATAAAGTTGTAGTTATAGGTTTTCACCTTACATTTCTCTATATATTTCACTCATAAATAAAAACGCTGCATAATCACAGCTACAAAATGTTTTCGTGCACCTCACTTTGTGCTCTGGGGCATTTTAATGCTGAAATTTTAATATTTCAGAAAACAAAGCCATTCTGTACAACTTCATGACAAATGAGAAGAACCACACATCAATTTAACATACATATTTAACATTTCATGGAGTCAGTGCATTGTTACAATCAATACATTTTAGCAGTGTTTTCAGGACAGTGGAACATGACAAGCTGAGGCTGGTCAGCAAACAGCTGTTTTAGCTGCTTGTTTTTGTCTCACTGATGTTACATTATCTTTGCTGTGGTAGAAGCTGTGAAAGAAAAGCAGTAAACCTTGTTGGGACATGCTTTATATCAAAGTAGGAATGTCTAAGGAGCAATTTCTGTACAATATTCCAGGATCCATTCAAACAATTTTACTTAAGTATCGTAAACATTATTGGAAGGAAATATGTTTAGATGGTCAGTAACAACTCAGGAACTACCAGAGCACAGACCTGCCATGAATTGGGACATGCTGCAACACCAGTGTCATTGTCTATAATCCAACAATTTTTTCATGATCATGGACTAAATGGCTACAATTCAAGAAATCACTTGTTCAGTGTCAAGTCGACACCTTCAAGCCCAATCTGTTTACAACATTTTACTATGAACCACAATCATAGTAAAATCCTTCTGGATGAAAGTTTTGATTAGAGAAACTACTAGAGTAGTTGAAGGAGTAACGGTGAGACATTCAATCCCAAGGGCACTGTAGCAAATATTAAGCACATACAGTGATCCTTTCCCAAATCAATGATTCCTTTTTAATTTTTTTTTTGCTGAATTTGTGTTAAAACTTTCACTTGGATGTTCAAAGTTGCACTGAGTAAATACAGCTGAATAAAACCAAAGCTCTCATTTAAGGCTACAAAGCAATACATTTTATATGAATGATAGAATATAAAAATTATTTAATTAAATATTTTAAGGGGGTGATTGACCCTGCATGTATCAAGTTTACCCTGTTGATTTAAGAAATCCCTAAATTAATTAAACAACTCCACTTATAGTAGGCATGTATTTTTAAGTTTGAAAGTCCAGACACTATGTAGTTCTTGGAGTTGTAAACGCTGCAACAGGGTAGCCTAAAACATTGTTGATAATGTTGATGTCCCATCAACACCTGAGTCATCAGATTATACCCAGGAATATGAACATCCCTGGTTACTTTAAATATGAACACAAAGTATTTTATTATTCTGGTCATTTGGCTTATAAGAACTAAACATAATACAAAATCATTCTTTAATTATTCAAAATAATTTAGATGCAATAAGATTCAGACATGTGCATTTTAACAAACTTTATTCCCTTCCCAAAATTCCATACCAATACATAAAAAAAGTGATGAACATTTACACAGTGATACGCCATAGAGTCACATAAATAAATAATAAATAAATAAAAACATAAATACATATACAATACATAAATGTGCCAAAATTCACCTGAAAGATAAATGACTCAATCATGGGATGCAAAAAAAAAAAATAAAAACGAATCCCTTTAACATATTACAGTCAGTGTCACAGTATTCAGAACAATGTCATATGGTGATGGACGTAAACAGTTGGAGGCACAAACGAAATACATATTACATGACCAAGATCTTGTACCAGGCAAAAGCTTATAGCAAGTATTTGTAGTGCTTACCTCCATCCATTTAGACACAATCAAAATCAAACTGAACGCAGAATAAAGAATAATAAATGCTCCACCACACAAGCCCTTTCTGAAATCTTTGTTATTTGAGCTTAAGATACAGAAGGGCCATTATTGCACAACCCAGAAGAGGTCCCTCAAAAAAGGCACTTTACTCTCCCTTCATACCTCAACATGAGTTACAGCTGGTCCAGCCACAGATTTCAGCTACTAATCCCCCCAGGTTTAAAACTAAATCACTTTCCTTAAAATGTGTAGAATCTCCAGCTTTCCATGCTTGATGTGTACTATAAAGTGGAAAAGTCAATATTAAATAAAGAGTAAGGCAGGTGATCAAAACAAAAAGCCTCATCCTCAGCACAGGAGTTCTCTTCATCTCCTGGTCACTTTGTTGTGTACAATGTGAAGTCAAGCTGGTAGTGTCAGTGTGATGTGTTAAAAAAAAAAACAAAAACAAAAAAAATCCAAAATGTGCACCATCAGTCCAAGGAGGTCAGAATACATGTTGGGAGAACTTTTTTGGTGAAATGCAAGCTTCTCCAGATATGGTTTCAGTCCTAGACCTTTATGTTTTAGTCCTTTTTTGTGGTTCATTTATGTTTTGTTGTAGTGCTGCAGCAGCTGTACCATGTAATGGAGTCGGTGGCGTAGCTCAGAGGAGCAGCCGTGCTCACTGAGGGTCTTCAGAGGATATGAGGAGGAGATCCGTTCTCGACTAATATAGGTCAACAAGTACTGCTCTGCTGATTTCGACAGGATCACCTTGGTGTGATCAGTGTAGAAGTTTACCTGGGAGCAAAAAAAAAAAATTATAGCTGTAACTATTAAGTAGAATTTTGGCTCTTTAACCAGTTGACAATTTCTCATCGGTCACTTAAACAAGATGTGGTTTGATCTATTTTTTCTATAAAATATATATGGATCAGACTTCCTGCTAATCTAGAGAAAAGGCTCACCTGTAGCAAACCATTGTTAAAAAGCATTACTAAAGCATGGTCAGTCTTCATCCACTGCAAGAGAAGGGGACAGTCAGAAGGAGATGGCTGCTCATCACAACCCAGATCTCCACCCTGCAAGGACAAAGAGAATACTTAATTTTAACTTCCAGTGCCTCGTGAATTCATTTACTTACAGTGCAAGGCAATTAAAAGTTTAAATTAGCAATTGAAATGAATTTGCTGAATGAATGAACAAACAGTTCACCTCCATGAGGTTCTGCTCCATGTAGTTGGCCATCAGCCCCACAATGTGTTTCTGGCTCTGGAGTTGTTCTGGTAGCGCATCAGCTTGGAAAGTGAAATGTTTATTGTTGGTTAAACAATAACGAACTACCCTGTGGAGAAGGGAAAAAAATGCTTGGTTATAACCTAATTAAGTAAAACAAATCTGGCCATTTTAAACACATTTGTGATGGCTACAATTAATCTAATATAGTTCTGTTTGATCTCTTCATTTTTAAACGAAGTACCAAACTGTAGTATCAAAAGTTACCTTCGCTGGTCACACAGACTCAGATGAGTGCCTTCGTTAAAGAGCACACCAACATTCTGATTGGAGAGCTGGTACCCAAAACCATATTTGTTGGAGTAGTCCACCCACTTTGTCACCCAGACGAAAGGCTCAGGCTTTGTGACGCATGGATTGTTCCTAGATCCTGGAGAAACAATCATTCTACCATTAATTTCCTGACCATTATTCCATAAATGTGAATCATGTTTATCACAAGCCTTCTATTTGTATTCATAATTATCACTTCTTGTTATAGTGGAAAAGAACAAACCTGCTGGCATGGTAGACAAGCAGTTAACGAGAACCTTCATGGCAGCCTCAGCCACAGCAGTAGGGGTCAGTGCATCTTCACATCCTGCACAGAGAAACATGAATAATTAACCATGAGACAATACTGGAGTCACTTTGTGTTGTTCATGTGAAAATACAGACTATACAGCATTACTAAAACCCAACACCACATCCACAGGAAGTGCAATGTACATGTTGTATGTATAATATGTAAATTAAGAAAGGCACACACCATCAGTACTGCTGGCCACCGTGCCTCTGAAGGAGCGGGAGGTGGATTTTTTGGACTCATCCTCAACTGGGGTGTCTAAAGGTCGAGAAACAGCCAACTGACCTGCAGGATTTGCAACCTACATATGAAAACAGAAGATAATTTTAACCAATGAGCTGCAGTTCAAACTATTAACCACAGAAATAGCAATTTACTGTTAACTGCTGTTTAAATACTGCTTCGTATTCTCAGCCTTTTGTAATAATGAAGTTAGTTTTTAATCTAGTGAAGCTCTTTAAATAAAAGTTCTGCCAAGTCAGCTGATATCTTACAAGTACAGTGTGGCTTTTCATCACAACCTTCTTATGTACCTTCTTAAGACTGTCTTCTGTCTTTATAATCAGACAGATACCAGATATCTCAAATAAAATTTGCATGAAGCCATTTGAATTAATGCAGAACAAAATGCTTATCCACCAAAAGCAGAATTAACACGCACTTCATTCACTCCCACTGTCTTGTAGCTGATCTGACGACTGATTGAATGTTTCACCATGCCCGAAACAAGCTTGGAAATGTCTTCCTTGTCCTCGCTGGAGATTTTCTCTGCTGAAAGTCAACAAAACCAATAATTTAGATGTTGGGATAATTAAAAGTGTTTGGTTTAAAAAAAACAAAACAAAAATAAATAAATAATAATAATAATTAAAGCCAAGCTCAGTGCTTAGAAGCCTTACCTTTGGACTTCTTCTTGCCAAAGAGGCTCTTGGCCATCTTAGTGAAGAACTTCTTAGCAGGGCTGGGTGGGTTGAGCTCTGGGACCATCACACATGCACTGGGTGGAAGTTTGTCTGGAGTGAAGCCCTGAAGAAGAGTTAAGAGAGTTAGGATGCCATGTTTGAGATGGGTTAAATAGCACTGACTTAATTAAGCAGATTTTTTCAGCACCAACCTTGCTGAAATACTCATGAGCCAGAATCTGGTCGAGGGTGAGGCGATCACTGGGGTTCTTTTGAAGAATAGCAGAGATCAACTTCTGTGCAGCTGCAGAGAGTGATGGAGGAAGTGTATACTTCACTTCTTTGATGCATTTGTATGTTTCCTTCAAGTCTAATGTTTCAAACGGAGGGTTCCCACACAGAAGAGTGTACCTAAACAGAGAAATAGGGCATCGTCATTTCCACGGTATTTCCCACAGTAAGGTTTTCGATTTCGTTTTATATGGCATTTAATATTTAACTAAATAAAGCTTTAGTAAAAGCAGGCATTTACTTACATCACACAACCCAGTGACCAAACATCTGACTCAGTCCCATGTCCTTGACGATTTAACACTTCTGGTGCCAGGTAATTCGGAGTTCCACAGATAGTTCTGCAAACCAGAGTCGGTTAACTCTTTGCAAATTGATGGTCTCGGCCAAAACTATGAATTACTTGACCAGAAAGACAATAACTTACTTTTTTCTCTGCTCAACAGTCTCCAGCTTTGCTGCCAACCCAAAGTCTCCTAATCTCAATTCCATATTCTCATTCACAAAGAAATTGCCTATTAAAATAAATAAAAAAACATTTATACAAAGAAAGACTAAATGCAAGATAACGCTGTGCAGTTATACAATGAACTGTGGAGAACTGAAATCATGTTACCTAGTTTGAGGTCTCGGTGGAGGATGCCTTTGTTGTGGAGGTATTTGAGGCCAGAAATAATTTGCCTGAGGTAGTAACGTACTTCAGGGTCTGTCAGGGTGTGTCGAGCTTTCCAAATATGTGCCAACGACTGCAGCAAGGAATGCACACAATCAACCTTATTTTATCTCCTGATGCAGTTATTGGTCCACATTACTTACTTATTATTAGGATTATGAATATTATCATTACCAAGCACTTCACATCTACTAGTAAGGGAGCTCACCTTTCTGCTGCAGAGCTCGAGGAAGATGTAGATGTTGTCCTGATCTTCAAAATGATGAGAGAATTTGACGACATGTTTGTGCTGGAGGGTTCTGTGCAGTTCGATTTCGTTTGTTATCTAACGAAGAACCACAACATGACAACGGTGAGAATGATAAGACAAAAAAAAAAAAAAAAAAAAACCTGATTAATCCAGCAGGTTTGTGTTTACCTTGTCCCTCTGGTGTGGCTTGGACACTCTGCTTTGTGGGATTACTTTCACAGCATACATCTTGTTGCTGGAAAGATCGGTCATCTCATAACAGCGAGCAAACCCTCCCTGCAACAGAACACACACACACACCTCTCTGTCAGAGATCATCTCAGGGTGAAATGCAGTTTGTTAGTGTAAAAATAAATGGTTTGATTCTTTTTCCTTTATGACCCGAAATCAGGGACCATGACAATGCACTTTCAATAATCTGAAAGCTTAACATGAAGATGCTCCTTAATGGCTGACAGGATGCCATTGTTATAGCAGTAGACTAGTCTCAAACATTACAGCGGTTAGTCAGTGCTGATCAACGTTAACACACACCAGACCACCAACAACAGCACACAGGCCGGAACATCACGTCTCCTCGACAGGAAAATGGCTTCCAGACCATCTTAAGAAGTGATTCAGACTGAAGTACCTTTCCCAAAAGCTTTCCTTTTGAGTACGTTCGTCCAGTTTTCGGATCCACCACCACCTGCGCCAGCTCCACCCTGGCTTGTTCACACTTATTCCGGCTCGGTTTGTTCGCCGGCGCAGGCGAGGAGCGCTCCGGAGACGCCTGGAACAACTCCGGGTTCATGATCTGACAGGAGTGACGCTGCAGTGTGTTAAAACAAGACGGATCCATTCAATAAAAACACGATCCACGATCAACAATCCGTATCCGTCTCAGTAATCCAACCGGCAGACACCTTTAACAGCTCATCAAACACGCCCGGGCACGCGTCTCCTAGTATATAAGCCGCAGGTGACGTCACGATTCGGGCGGGACCGAGTGGGCGGAGCGGAGTTTAAAACGATAATGTGATTTGTTATCGTCAGACGTCCATCAAGCTGTGGAGGGAGACGAAATGAAAGCAGTTGAAATGATGAATGAAACCCGCACTGATCCAATCGCTGAACATTACAGCGATACATAAGAAAATACCAGTCTGCGTCACAACGGCATCTTTAATCAATCATACCATTAATCAGAGGTATTACATCTCTTTTCAGAAGCGTGGCCCGATCCAGTCTTACTCACTGTGCGATCCAGTTTCGTTCCCCTTTCTTGGCAGTACAGCCTATCAATTTCTTTCAAAATCCCTGGCCGCACAAAACATGAATGAATCAATAGCGCATGTCATGTCGAGCGCATGTGCTGCCCCCTTGTGGATTTACTGCGGTTACAGCCCTACTGTTACTCGACGCATTTAAACGCAATGTCCAATTTCTGCCCGGCAGCACGATTGTTTAACTCACTCACTTATCGTCTACATCCTGTGGCAGGGGGACTTGGGCCAATGCCAGACGACTTAGGACATGAGCCGGGGTACGAATCCTTTGCAGGGCACTCACACACTCTCAAGTTGTTTCACACACTACAGGCAACTTGGGAACGCAAATGAGCCTAACCTGCATGTCTTTTGGACTGTGGGAGGAAACCAAAGTACACAGACGGAACCACCAAGCACTGGGGAGGAACATGCAAAATGCTTGCACACGGAACTGAGGCGGGAAGCGAACACGGACCATGAAGGTGCAAGGTGACAGTGCTATCCACTTGTTTGTATTTTATTGTATTTTTTTTTTAATATACAAAAACATTTCTAAACACAAAGTAAACTCTAAAATGGATGCACTGTCTTTTTAAAAAGTGCCCTACATACTTGGCTGGCTTGGCCCGTATATAAACTTCTTCTTCTTCTTCTTCTTTTTAAATGCTTTATTCAACAATTGCACAAGTTACATGAATATTAGTCTCCATTACAATAATAACAAAATGTGCATTTTACAGCATTTGCAGGTGTTTTCAACATAAACAAGACATAAACAAGACTCACATCATCACATTTTGCCAGGGGAAGTATGAATTTACAAAAAGATATCAAAGTGTTTACAAACATTCACAGTTTTTGTTGCCTTTTGATTAATGGAATGCTTAATCGAGTTGAGATATTGCTTGACCTCATAATTAAAAGCAAAAAACGATGTTTTGGAATGTGCAAACTTACACTTATGAATGTAATATTTTGCCAGCAGAATAATGAGATTAATAATGAAAGTTTCATTAGGCATAGTTTTAGTTGTGTTAAGGTCATACAGGCCAAACAGAACATCCTTCCATAATAACTTGAAGTCTTTCTCAATTTTTTCTGCAATACAATTACAAATGTCAGACCAGAAACTTTGGACAAAGGGACAGTGCCAAAACCTTCACAAAGCTTCTTAAGCCTAAAAGATGTTCCTAGTGACGAAATTCTAAGAAAAATGTAGAATTATGACATTTTCTTAGACTTTTCCCTTAAATTTAGTAAGGATAAAAGTGATTCACAAAACATCTTAGCCCTAAAACACCGCCCCTAAGGTAAAAATAGTTAAGAGTAGAGAGGAGGACTTTTAAGAGGCTTAAGAGTTTCTATAGCAGGAAACAAAATGGCAGAAAGAAGAAATACTCTCAAACGTAAAGCTAAAAGTAAATGCTGCTCTTCTGTCCAGTTTGGTTTTCTTGTTGCTTTACTTCCTTCCATCTCTCTTGGATTGTTGACTACAAACTATCCAAAAGTGCAACTTAAACAGACTGTTCTGCAATCATGTAAATTGGTAAAAGCTGAGCCATTTTGCTCCCATCAATCTAAAATGTATTACAAGTAATAAAATAATGTATTCTATTTTTACAAAGAACACATTTCAAGACCTTTTGAGGTCAGAGGTTTATTTATTTTTATCAACCAATCACAGTCCTTGAATTGCTGCATGATCCCTAGCAACGGGGTCAACCGCACCTCCTCACTAAGATAAAAGTTTTGTACTTTCCTTACTCAGTTGTTCTAAGAAATCACTTTTATTCTTAGACTCCCAGTTAGGACTTTTTAGGCTAAGATAGGAGCTCTCTGAGAGAATTCTAAGAAGCTTTCTGAATACGGGCCCAGGGTCTGTGTTTGGTTACGACCTCCAGAGTCTGTGTGCTCTCCCCGTGCTTGGTGACTTTCTTTCAGGTGCTCCAATTTTCTTCACAGTCCAAAGACATACATAATTGGCATTCCTAAATTGCCTGTAGTGTGTGAATGTTGACTGGAGGTCCTACCACGATCGTACAATGAATACATTGGTCTGACATATTGATTACAGATTGATTTTGCTACAAAGCAAACAAATCCCCATCCATCCATCTAGGAACCTCTGTAGTCCAACTAGGGAGCGTGAAGGCCAATCGTGACCACTGTATTTATTCCCATTTTCTACTGGGTAAAAACTGTGGTAGAACCTCCAGGCAACGTTCACACACTTCCACCAAGTTGGGAATGGCAGTTAGCCTAATCTGCATCTAATCTCTCTTTGGACTGTGCACACACCCTGATGAACCTAGACCCTGGAGTTTTGTTATATACTGTATTATAGCATACTTTCACAAAGTAGTGGAAGACAACTTGTCTGTGCTTAAAAGTGAACAGCCACTGGAGACATGAAAACTGAATTTGTCAACATTTTATTTTCCATGGTCAATGTATGTCAATGCAAAAATATTGAAAACCAAATCAAGTGGGCAGCATGTTAGGTTTTAGAAGCAAATAGATTCCAACAGTTTTTTTTCTGATACTCCTAAGAAACAACAATTGCAGAATTATCAAACACATTTATAGACATGCCCTAATAAGTATTTTCAGCCATACTGCCTGCTAACAAAAGCATATTAAATAAGAAAGGCAATAACACAGCAATGGCTAACAGGTGAAAAACTGATCAATGGCTAGAAGTTAAATTCATCTCCTTTGGCTTTCTTCTCCTGTGACTCTGTCCAGGCCTTGTTGATAGTGCGCTTCATTTCATCATCACCCTCTGAGTAGATTTTTTTCAGCATATTCATCAGCCCCTCTCCAGGATCTGCATTTTCATCATAGTTGGGCTTGCTGAGGAGAATGCATGACATATTGGCATCACATTACATCAACTGTTATCACATTTAAATGAGAAACGAATAAAGAAAAAAAAAGCAATAAATCAGAAGTCAGAGTTTGAAATTGCCACAAGAGTGGTTTAAAAACATCTATGAGGGATGGACTCACAAGAGATACACACACACACACACACACACACACACACACACACACACACACATATTACGTAAACAAGTATTATACTTGTTTATTATACTTGTTACGATGTTTTTTTTCCTGAAATGACAAAGTAGAATCTGAATTTCTTAAATATAATCATGCTAAAAAATGATGAACATAAAGGATTACCCAAATATTATTAGTTAATCTCTCCCTTAATTTAGTGCTTTGTTCACATTTCCCTTTACCAACACGAGACATTTCCTATAATGCTCATGACATAGAACACAATCTGAGATCACTGAATGTCTTTACATGCCTTGTGTCTCCACAACCACTGTAGCCTCTGTGGTCATTTAACTGATTTGTGTTCATTTGGGTATATGTTTTTCGATATTCCTCTGCTGGTTGGCCACGGCAGTTGTAGTTTCTTGCAGAAGCAGATTCTCTTTTATTTAAAATCCCCAGGAGCTTTAGGGAGATTTTTTTGTTAGTTCTAAAATTTGAGCATTGTTTAGCGTTGCCTACTTCTAAGGAGATATATACTGAACAAAATGCAATTGATAAAAGCACTATCCAAATAATATTGAATTGAATATCCTGAACAAAATGCACAGACAGAGGACATATATTAACTGGCCATGATGATATAGTTTTGATGCTGTTAAATACACTACTATGGTAGTCTAGAGTATTATGTCATACTTACTCTTTTTCCTTAGACTGTTTCTCCACTTGTGTAAAACAATCCCATTTCTTTGTTGTCTTCTTTTTGCACATGACAAGGACCATGTCTGTTTTCACCTGTTTTGAAATAACACCATGAATGATTGAAGAATACTGATAATACTTAGTTATTTCATTATTGGAAAGATTGACACACCTTTCTACTGCTTTCCTCCACTACAATGGGGAACAAAAGATTGTTGACTGTCATTTGATAGTTTTTCCCCTCCACATCTTTAACAAGAACATTGAAAGACCTGTAAAAGACAGAAATTGCTTCAATATTTAATCTCAGTTGATACATTTATGCAGAAGTGGAGTGTAACTAATTATGTTTACTTTCTTAATGTAATTAAGTAAAGTGCTTAAGTACATATTTCACATATCTGTTGAGTTGATTAGTAGGGAGATACTTTTTTACTTTACTGTAGTACATTGTACTGTACAGTAAATATCTGTACTTTTACGTCACTACATTTCTGCGTGTATTGCATGAGTCTAGGGCTACACTACATGAATTCAGGCTTATATAGGCTTCAGATTCCTCCAGACATGAGACACAGTATATCAAATGTTTGATTTTTCCAGGCCAAATTTGACACTGTGCCGTTGTGTACATCGGTCATTGACTCGACCAGGTAATGCATAATGTCTATAGATATTGAACATAGAGGAGGTGGGATTGCTCCCCCCCCCCCCACAAAAGTCATTTGGTCAAGAAATGTTTAAGGACAGATCTACCCTGAACAATTCTGAATATTAATATGTATTATTAGTATGTAATTTCTAACATCTGAACCTCATCTGAATCTGAGTGAACCTTTACTGTTTGAATATCTACCATGTTGATTTAAGTTCACTTTGGCTATAGGCTTACAACATTACTCACAATGCTTTCTGCCTACCTATTGATAGTAATGAGTTAAATTCAAGTTCAAAAGAGCAATGAGGTAGTGCTTTAATCCTTTAGTCTGTCCAGCTCTCTCACCTCCTTATCTATACAGTCTGTTTAAGCAGATCAGTTTCCCAAACGTCAGCTTTTATGCGAATAATTCTGTTAACATCATTGTGGACCTCATATCTCAGACCGCAACCTGGCTGACCTGACCGCTGCTTTAATTTAGTGTTACATCTACACTGCAGCTGCACTGCATTCTGGAGACGAGTTCAAGATTTGCTGCCATCATTATTTCTACATTGTATTTCTTAATAATATGATATTGACATAAAAATAGTGAGTGAGAGTGAGATAGATAAAGATATTCTTCACGAGTCTTTCTTCAGATCATAAGTCCGTTACACAAAAAATTATGGATATAGTCAAATTGTAATTCCTCTATAAAGCAGGAGAAAAAAATATATATACAAGGTATAAAAATATGCAAAAATGTGTAGTACCCATGTTTTGTGTAATTACCGTACCTATGTTTTTATTATTGAACATTCCTAGCAGTTAAAAAAAAACTGCTAGGAATCTTGTTCATGAGAGTATTAGGTAAAGCTACTAGTACTCTTGAACTACTAGTACCTTGTCAGGTAAAGAAAAATCTATCTGCTAACTTAACTGTAGTTTATAACAGTGGTTCTCCGCCCTGGTCCTAGAGCACCACTTGCTTGCATTTATTTGATACAGCAGGAAAAACACTAAAATGTGCAGGAACTCTGGTCCTTCAGGACCAGCGTTGAGAGCCACTAGTTTATAACAATCAGTTACAGTACTAATTATGCTTATCAGCAGTTTGACACATAACATACCTGTCTGTAAAGCTGACCTGAACATTGTCAGCAGGAATTGTATGCACTCCTTTTAATGTGATGTACACTTTTACAAATTTTTCTGACTGGTCCCAACCTATAAAAGAAAAAAAAGGAAACACTGTGTTTATTAATGGAGGTATTTAGACTGGTGTAGTGGAGGGTTTACTAGGCATAGGAATTCAGTTAACAGTACAATTAATGTATACACACCATAATTGTTTATTTTGACTGTGTATCCCTTGACTGTTGTGTCTGCTTTGTCTCCAGAGTCTCTTTTTGCTTGTTGATCCCTCTGTTGCTGTTTATGTGCTAGCTCTTTCTCAATCTTTTTCTGTTCCTGTGAGAGAACATCCTGCACCCGTTTCCTCTCACACATCTCCAGGAGTCTTGTAACTTCTTTTAGGTCACACTCAAGTCCTGTGATCTGTACAGCAAATTAATTAATAAGCGACATAGTCAACTGCAGCCAAGGCTAATGTAAATTATGTTTATAATCTTAGACTATAATCTAAGATGAAATAATTAAAATATACTATACTATTTATAATATAAATCTGACTGTGTTCACATGATATCGGCTTTGTCTCTATCAGCCACACAGCTTCTGAGAAACATGACTCAGAAAGTCACTACTAAGACTTTAAAATTAGTATTTAAATGTTAAATCTATGCACATAAGTATAAGAAATGCAACATGAGTGATGGCTACATGCTGAAAGAAGTTATCTGCAGCACATCATAAGCAACGTTCCCTCTAATGTGTCCTCAACTTGGCTTACAGTAAAAGACAGGCAGGAGAAAGATGTATGTGCATTCAAATTTAAGTCATTTTAATGCCACAATGGACATTATTCTGACACACAGAGTGTGTTTGGTGATAGTAGAAGTAATTTCATTCACTATGATTCTGGACTATGTGCTTAAACTGCTAATATTTATACTCCAAAATGCACAGATTCCTCCCTGCTCAACTCTATCAACTCATGACCCCACTGACAGACATGTTTGATGCGTTTTTTCCGCTCGGGAAGCTAAACTGAAAAGTAGTCAACCAGTTGTACCCTAAAGCCAAGAAAAAAAAAAAAAAAAAAAAACTCAGTACAATAGCACCTCAATCGGTCTAATTCGCAGTGATTTTTCTTATCTGAGCACTGGGTACGCCTATGTGCCAAAATCATAGCTCTAGGTCTTACATTCTCTTCCACTCATACAATTTTAAAGCAGAAATACATCAAACATGGGTGAGTTTCTTAAAATATTTAAACATTTTTTAATTTTTAAAGTTTTTCTTTCATGGCCACAGAAACAGCTGCTTAAAGGCATAAATATGTTCAGATCAGACAAAGTTTCTTGTTTTTATTACAGTAAATGTTTTATTTGTGTTTTTCATTTGAAATCAGTTTTCTCAGAAATGTAAACTTTGAAAACTGATCTGATATTTGATATTAAGTAAGTGAAGGGATATCACTGATATAAAGCCCCTGACTATTATTAATAGTAGTATAGACCTTTACAAACACATTTTGGACTCATACCTGTGACATGTGGACATATAGCATAACTAAGATTGAAGATTCTAGAGACTTTATTTGCCACTTGTACACATACCGACAGTATAAGTACACTGGGTTTTTTGAGCAGTGATAAGAAAAGATAGATAAAGTAGAATGAACATATAATACAAGACTAAATAGAAGAAGGACTTAAGCTACGGCCTTCTAACAGAGGTTTACAGTGTGGTGGTGAGACTAGCAATGTTGTGCAGTTTGGAGATGTTGCTGCTAACAAAACTACAGCAAGTAGAGCTGGAGATGCTGTGATTTGCATTGGGAGTGATAAGAATGGACAGGATTAGTAAGGAGTATATTAAAGGGACAATGCAGGTAGGACATGTGTAGGAGGGGTGAGGGGTACATCAGGAGGAGATGTTAAAGATGGAGATTTCAGGCAGGAGGAGAAGAGGAACATTCAAGAGGAGGTGAGACAAGGGAAGATGTGAAGGACAGAGTTAGATGGAGACAAATGGTCCACTGTGTAAACCCCTAATGGGAGCAGCCGAAAAAAAGAAAGAAAAGAAGAAGACTATAACACTATAACAATTATTTAGTAAACTAAATAATACTGTGTACTGTAATGTGCTTGTTCTGTGTTTGAAAACATGATTTCCAGATACTAAATTATTACACATTACATTTACAAATTGCAGATTGTCATAGGTTTAATTACATACTTGATGCCAGTCCTTATATGACACTTTTTCAAAATACGCGAAAAAGGTCAGAAAAGATCTACAGAATTTACCCTGTTCACTTTCGGTTTTCTTCATTAGCTTTAGCATTAGCATCACTATAACTAGCTAATAACGGACTGAATCAGTAACACTAGCGGGTAAACAGTTCAGCACAGTGCAAACTGACAGCCAAGTAAGCCAACAAAAAAAAAACATCACGCACACACACACACACACACACTCTAATGAGCATTCAGTGCTTGATGGTGAATAATAACACTCATACCTGCTCGCTGAGCTCCATGACTGCTCTGATAATCTGATTATTTCTGTCTGATCGGAAAGGTGCCAATATTTACACTAAACAAACAGTTTTACACAAATCACTCTTATATTATATGTAGCTGTGGTTATATATGTATAACATGTGCAGCTGCTGTTCTAGAAGGATTCTGCAGCTCAACTTCCGGTCTCAGAGCAAAATAAAAGTCACTTCAATATTTTGAGTCCAACCGCATTAACACTCCAACTAACACACACCAATACTGATACCCATCATACACACAAAGTCATTTGATCTCTCTCTCTCTCAAACACACACACAATTTCAAAATAAAGGCACGGCCCATATTAAAGCAATTAATATATTAAGCAATACTAAACACCTGATATTAATTTTATAACTGCTAGAGGGCAGTGGTGGCTCAAATAGTTAAAGTGCTGGGCTACTGATCAAAAGGTCAGGGGTTCGAGTCCCAGCAGTCCCTAGCTGCTACTGTTGAGCCCTTGAGCAAGACCCATAACCCCATCTTTTCATTCATTGTTTAACTGCAGTTGGAATGCAGTAGGTTGCATTACCATCAACTGTTGGTCTCATTCTCCCTTATCTTCCTGGTCTAAAATTTTTTCCAGTCAGGCCTTCCTTAAAATAATTGTATGATTTTGTCTTGTTTTGTGTTTTGAACTCTTTGTCTGTTTTATCCTCCATTTCATACACAATATCTTCTCTACATGTTTCCTCTTAGTAGTTGAAGTACTGTAAGTTGTATCACTGCTACCTATAGACCTCTCTATCCTCAGCTTCCATGTCCAGGAAGTGAATTGAAGCCAGTATGTCACAATTTTCCAGTCCGGTTCTCCACAAATAAACATTAAATGCGTCCTTCCCTGTTCAGTGACTCCCAATTCTGCTACCCCTATCTCCTCCAGGGATGCTGTATCTTGGCTGACTCTGCACTCAGACCCCAGCTTCCTAACTGGGGTATATGAAACAAATTTCAACATGCTGTAAAGTTCTAAAGTTCATTTGACAAATAATTGAATCTTAATCTTTACGTTGCATTGAATTCTCACTGTCTATTTAGTTTTGAAATGCATATTAATTAGCATATAATGTTACATTAGCAATAGCCACCCAATTTAAACCACAAAGTGTACATTTTCTTTCTCATGCAAAGAAGCAAATCATTCTTTTTTTATTATTTAATAATTAACTTAAAGAACAAAAAGAATTGTCATAGATGTCATTACTGCCAAAACCTCTAATTCTTCTTAAAAATTTGCTTCTAGAAAATCTTTAAATATATATATTTGTTACTGAAAAAAAGTGAACTTGAACCTGTAAAAATACTAAAATAATTGGTTTATCTGATGATTCCAGTGAAAACTCCACATAAATCCTATTGAAGTATTTAATCACTCGTTCTCAAGATCTTACACTTGATCGTAAGCACATATGAATGAACAGATAACCTTGTACACCTTCATACAGCATTTAGTGACTAATTAAAGCAAATAGAAAGTTTTCACAATAGTCTTCATGACACCTGTCACAGTAGTGGTGGGTATGTGTTTGTGGAAATTCAAGATTTTTGTTTTTGTTTTTAATCTCTTTATAATTGGAAAACCTAAATAAAAGTTAGGACAAATACCTGATTGGGTTTTAGGGAGCAAGCTTTATTATGCACAAAGCAGTAAAATACTGCCCAGATTATTAAGACAATTTAAAGTACAATATCTTCAAAAAAGGAACATGGAAAACATAAGCACTGAATGGTCCACTGTTACGTTTTCACCACATTGCTCTCTGTATGCCTGACATCTGATTGTGGTCCGCTAGATGTCTGAAAACAATGCGGCTCAATCGCCACCGGCGTTTCACTCCGCGGGGTCGTGAGGTAATCACACATCTGTTGCGAATACGAACTGGACAACTGTCTCGAGGCAATGCAGCAATTTCTTTATCAGCTACCTCCTGCAGGAAGAAAGTGTTGTCTGTGTCAATTTCTCGTCTCACAAAAAAACTATTAGTTTGAGAGTTTATAATTATTATTTTTTCAAACATTTGAGATAAAATTCAGTAAAGTGACTAGGAAATCATTATTTTTATACACAGAGGTACTCTGTTAATATCTGCAGTATTAACATACAGTCAGCTGGAAAATATGAAACACCTTTATGATCTCACCATATGTTTGTAGATAAAAATTTCTAAAACCTAAATTTTTAGGTTTTAGGATCTTAAATTTTGCAAATATTTGCCTAGCGAAAACAAAGCTGCTAATCTGAGGGGTGGGTGTTAGGGGTACAGTGACTTTGGAAAATGTGTACCATTAGTGAGGTTTGGTTATTAAAAAAAGGTGGTGTTAACCTCATTTGACCCAGATACAGGGAGAGAATTTAGCAAGTAGAAGAAGCACCAACTCAATCTGTGACAGGCTGTACCTGTAACTCTTTGGGTAAGAGTGTGTTCTTTCTGATGGCATTGATCCGCAGTCTTGTGTCAGCATACTCATACGCCATCTGTCTTCTTTTCACATCTCTCAGCATTCTCCAGTCAACGTAATAACCTCGGACCTGCTCCATGAGTCCCTGTGAACTTCTGCATGCCTGCATAATAAGAGCATTCAGGCCAGAGCGCATAAGAACATTTTTCCTGGAATTATAAATACAGGTACTTATAATATTTATATATATATACACACACATACATACATACACACCCCTCACATCTCTGCAAATATTTAGTTACATCTTTTCATAGGACAATACTGCATAAATGACTCTTTGACACAATGAAAAGTAGTCAGTATAAAGTTTGTATAGCAGTGTAAATTTATTGTCCCCTCAAAATAACTAAAAATACAGCCAATAATAGCTGAATCCCTGGCAACAAAAGTGAGTACACCCCTAAGTAGAGGGTGTACTCACTGAGCACAATTAGTCATTTTCATTTTCCTTCCCCTTTGTCATGTGACTCATTAGTGTTACACTGTCTCAGGTGTCACCAGATAGCAGGTGAGTTAAATTTGGTATAAAAGCTCTTCCACTCTCTCAACCTGGCCACTGAAAGTTCAACATGATACCTCATGGCAAACAACTCTCAGAAGACCTGAAAAAATGAATTATTGCTTTATATAAAGATGGCCTACGCTATAAGAAGATAGCCAACACTCTGCAACTGTGCTGCAGCACAGTGGCCAAGACCATCCAGCGCTTTAAGAGGACAGGTTCTTCTCAGAACAGGCCTCGCCATGGTCGGCCAAAGAAGCTGAGTCAGATCCAAAGTTTGGCTTTGGAAAACAGACGTATGAGTGCGTCCAGCATTGCTGCAGATATTGAAGGGATGGAAGGTCAGTCTGTCCATGTTGTCCTAGAAGGAAGCCTCTTCTAAAGATGATGCACAAGAAAGCTCGCAAACAATTTGCTGCAGACAAACTAAGGACCAGGATTACTGGAACCATGTCCTGTGGTCTCATGAGACCAAGATAAACCTATTTGGTTCTGATGGTGTCAAGTGTGTGGCGGCAACCAGGTGAGGAGTACAAAGACAAGTGTGTCTTGCCTACCGTCAACATGGTTGTGGGAGTGTCATGATCTGGGGCTGCATGAGTGCTGCTGGCATTGGGCAGCTACAGTTCAATGAGAGAAACATACTGAAGCAGAGCAGGATCCCCTCCCTCCGGAAACTGGGAGCAGTGTTCCAATATGATAATGACACCAAACACACCTCCAAGATGACCACCGGCTTGCTAAAGAGGCTGAGGGTAAAGGTGATGGACTGGCCAAGCATGTTTCCAGACCTAAACCCCATAGAACACCTCTGGGGCATCCTGAAAAGGAAGGTGGAGGAGCACAAGGTGTCAAATGTCCACCACCTCTGTGATGTAGGAGTGGATGAGGATTTCAGTGGCAACCTGTGAAGCTCTGGTGAACTCCATGGCCAAGAGAATTCAAGCCGTGCTGGAAAATGATGGTGCCCACACAAAATATTGACATTTGACATTTTCACTTAGGAGTGTACTCACTTTTGTGAGACACACTCACCTGAAGGATTATTAGGAACACCTGTTCAATTTCTCATTAATGCAATTATCTAATCAACCAGTCACATGGCAGTTGCTTCAATGCATTTAGGGGTGTGGTCCTGGTCAAGACAATCTCCTGAACTCCAAACTGAATGTCAGAATGGGAAAGAAAGCTGATCTAAGCAATTTTGAGCGTGGCATGGTTGTTGGTGCCAGACGGGCCAGTCTGAGTATTTCACAATCTGCTCAGTTACTGGGATTTTCACGGACAGCCATTTCTAGGGTTTACAAAAAATAGTGTGAAAAGGTTAAAACATCCAATATGGTGCAGTCCTGTGGGCGAAAATGCCTTGTTGATGCTAGAGGTCTGAGGAGAATGGGCCGACTGATTCAAGCTGATAGAAGAGCAACTTTGACTGAAATAACCGCTTGTTGGGGAATGGGAACCCAACAAGACAACCCAATAGAGCATCTTTGGGATGTGGTGGAACGGGAGCTTCGTGCCCTGGATGTGCATCCCACAAATCTCCATCAACTGCAAGATGCTATCCTATCAATATGGGCCAACGTTTCTAAAGAATGCTTTCAGCACCTTGTTGAATCAATGCCACATAAAATTAAGGCAGTTCTGAAGGCGAAAGGGGGTCAAACACAGTATTAGTATGGTGTTCCTTTAGGCGAGTGTATATATATATATATATATATATAGATAGATAGATAGATAGATAGATAGATAGATAATAATAATGACAGAGTATGTTAACCTATTCAAGGAAAAAAGCAAAGCAGTAAATCAGCATAATTTAGCCTTATTGTTAGACCACTGTTACCAGCCTATGAAAACCTAAAATATATCTGAAACAAAACAGTGTCAAGGACATGTCTAATCCATGTTTAAGCCACTCTTAGTGACATCCATAGAAATGTGTCAGACACGAAGCTTACTTATTGACACAACGACTGAACAACTTATTATTCTGCGCATTCCATGTATAAAAATATATAAACTATGTACTGTATAAACATCAAACAAAAAGGCTAAATCTGAATAGCTGAATACCGATGTAAGAGACCTAAATCAAAGTACAATTTTAATAATATATGGCTTAATCCTGGGGAGATAATATCATATCATAATATGTGAAAATATTTCTATTACTTCAAAAATATGCTTTACAATACAGTAGGTGTGCTAACTGCTGATGGGAATGGGACATTAGAAATGGGATGTTAGAAACAGTTGCCCATATTAATAGCATTAATTATGTTTCATTGATATTAATATTTTAGCACTAAAACATGCTGAAAACATTTAAAGCCACAAAAGTAAAAGAAAGCCTTGCACCTGGACTTAGCAGACATGCTTCCATTAATAACAGAATATACCCATAGGATTGCCAACGATTATGTTACCTTTTTGTAATATGTACTGGTAAAATGGGCTAAGCTTCATATCCAGTGTTACATGTCATAACGTTAGCAAAGTTGAGGCAAAGCCAGGGCACCATACACCCTAGAACCCCTACGCAAATGAGCACAACATTACAGCAAAGGTCAAAACACAGAACAGAACTTAAAGCTGTACAATCAGGAAGATCAGTCTGTTATAACTGATATATGCACTGTGAATATTTTTTACTATTTTTATAACATCAACTAATAATATAATATAAATAATATTAACTAATTATTTATTGTAATAATAATACATACATGCTATATACAACTTTTGCAAATATCTTACAAGTTTACATGTTCAAACGGCATATAGAATAATATCCGGGGGTGTTCAAGTCAAACCGGTTTGATTAGATTTATCACTGAATCAGCGTACCAAATTAAAAGAGAAATAATGCAATTTGCAGATTATGCAGTGAGTGTGTGTGTCTGTGCGCGTGTGTCCTTCACAGACATGTCGAATTCCCCATCAGGTTCTAGTAGTTAGCATAGCACATGCTTATACGGTACATGTTACAAAGCCACGTATATCTCGTGGTTTTCTTTTGTGAAAGCAATAGGCATAGTTTGGTACACAGCAGCTCTGAAACACACCTGAGGTGACATTACCTGTTTAGTGAACTTGAATGAAGACTGAAGTAACCGCAAACCCGACTGTAGCATTGTGCACGCAGACATGTTACATTTACTCGTCTAGCCGCTCACTGCCTGGTTTGACTTGAACGTCGTTACTGCCATCTAGTGGCTGGGACTCAAACACGTTCAGCAATATGATATATTATCGTTAGAGCAGTAAGCAGTTTAAATAAAAGTGATATATGTAAGGGAAGTCAGCTTAAATCAGTGATAGTATTCCATCCTCATGTCTGTCTTTCTGCAACAAAGATTATTTTAAAGTAGATTATTAAATCTGGCACATAACTGGTCATAACATCGCTATTTCTATTTCATTGCTTCTGTTACTTGAGGATTTTGGCAGCTTGTAGGTGAACTACCCTCGTTTGTCTACTCTGTCTATACACTGTAAACTATTGCGTTAATTGGCTCTGTTCAGTGACGCGTATATCCACACCCACCTCGAAGGAAGAAAATGTTACATTAGTTTGAAAAAAAAATTGCTGCTAATAACCTCACTTAATTTTGACAACATTTTGATTTCAGTTCGGGGCAGATTTAACTTCAGCTAAATGTTTCGTTAAATTCTGTGTAGCCAGTTTTGCATAATGCTGTGACAAAATTTGTCTGGAGAGACAGACAGACTGGTTTCAGGTCCTCCAATGTATGAAACATAAAGATATCACTGAAAAAGCGAGTACAAAAATGTAAAAACATTTTTTATTTAGGTTACACTGCCTAGCAAAAAAAGTCACACACTCCAAGATTTGATTCAGTCACCTTTAGCTATGACTACAGTGCATAATGTGGTGGCCAGTTCCTCATTCTCCCAGAACCATTCTCACACAGTTTGTGTCCTGGAATATGCCCTGTGTGATACCTGTGTCATTCAGTACTTTCCGGTCATCAGCTGACTTCATGCATTTCCACTATGCATGATGAAGGCATGCTTCATGCACTTCCCTTCCTACACTGCTGCCTCCAATCATCCCCCCTCCCCCCTATTGTCATAAGGTTTCATTTTTATGCTCCCTAGCAAACTGAGTTTGAACTTCAAGTTTAGCATATTGAACTTGAGTGTAAATTTCAGGGTTTAGGCTACTCAGGATGCATCTCATGTAACCTGAATCAGGTTTAAATATGATTTAAATGTATCATACATATTTAATGTATAGCATTTATGATGGTGAAATTCTTTGCAAATCATTGGTTTATTGCAATTATTATTTGTATATAAAAATATATTTTTTATGCCAGAAAGTCTTCATGACAAAGGAGTCCTGTTTGTATTTAAAACTGTATATATCAACACAACATTTCAACACCTGTGGATATTATTTCACATGTCACATTTAATTCATTGTTTCAGTGCAGCTGACACATTTCATCAATTTACCACCTTTCAAAGAAAAGGTCTTAATTTAAGAAAAATGCCTGAGCAAACTTCCCTTTGTGACCAACAGTTATACCGAACACATGATTTACTTTTTATCCAAAATACAATAGGTTCCCAAACTCTCTATTGATAACAGAATAAAGAATAATAAGGAATAACAACAACCTCTTAACTATTATGAATTCACTGGTTTTGGGTCTGCAAGTAATTTTCGGCAGCTCCAATACAGTACTTTGTTTCCATCACGGCCTGAAAGAAACCATTGATTCCTAATCCGTGATCATGTGTTTAAATCTGTGTGTGGTTGCCTATATACAAAGTGTAACTCATTTTACTCACATAAATAAGGAATAAGGAACAGCTGGAAGTAATGAGCAAAAGCAGGATGTCTGGAGCCAATTTTTGGTCAGTTTAACGCAGCATTTTCCGAAGTTGTCGGAGAAAATCTGACAGGTTATGGTCATGTGCATTGTGGTGCATTGGAAATGCATGTCATGCCGATTGCTTATAAAAAAAAGTCACAACATATAAAAACAATTTGAGAAAATTATTTAATAAACAAATTGCTAATGACTCTCCTACTCCTTATAAAGACTATTATTACTATAAAAAGTTACATGTTTTCACATCTAGATATGTGGTACTGTAGTTAGGATTATACCTTATACAATATTTTATATTCACTATAAAAACAAAAAAAGAAAACTAACATTTTTTATGCAACGTCCTTTTTTTTGTTTTAAGGCCCATTTAAACTCCTACATTTTAAATAAAACCACCTACTTTTATTTTACTTAATGATCTTTTGTTCATATAATACATTTATCATATAAAAAAAAGGTTAAGTTGGCTGCATGGCAATTTTAAGTTGGCGTAAAGGTTAGCTCTGTGGTCTCAGTGCAATGAGTTTGCATTTACCCATGCTTAGTGGCTTTCCACTGTGTGCTCTGGTTTCCTCCCACAGTCCAAAGACATGCAGATTAAGCTAATTGCCATTCCCAAATTGCCTGTAGTGTGTGAATGTGCCCTGCAATGGACACTGTGCACACTGTTCATTCTGTAGACAACTGAAATAGGCTCCAGGCCCCTGTGACATTGAACAGGATAAGCAACAAAGAATAGATGAACAATTTTATGTTTAACATATTCCAACCAAGAAGGACAAATAGTTTCCACTGAGATATGTGACATCAACCACCCTATCTATTTCATGAACTGCTGTTTTCACACAGTAAGGAGGTGGTGTTACTTATCCCTTCCCCTGAAACCACAGTCATCTTGGTCAGAGGGGATTTGAACTAATGATCTCAGGCCTATAAGGCAAACACATGGTAATTTGATGCCGAGAACCTTATTTCAATGCGGAACAAAAACAATATTTCAATATTAATATATCAATATTTCACTGGTCTAAATAATTTTCAAGACCAAGCTCCAGATCAATCAATCAATCAATCAATCAATCAATCAATCAATCAATCAATCAATCATTGTTAATATTTTTAGTTCCTAGCCCCACCACAATTTCCAGTGCCAAAAGGGTTGTCTTGTCAACTAATTTTTCCCTCCACTTTAATTGGATTATTTATTTTATATTCATGACATACTGTATAATAAGTCTTTTATGCTCTGTAACACTATATGTCTGGTCATGGATTCATCAGCTAAATATAGGTATAAATGTTTAAATGTAAAATGTAAATGTTTAATGTGTATTACCACTCAAAGCACTGTACAGTATAATAAGTATGTAAGTAATGTAAGATATGTATAAAAGTTTACCAAATAAATTCATTAAAAATATTTGGATATATAAAATTCTTTAACCTTCTTTTGTGGTGTTATAATGTTGTGCAAGAATTGGCCAAGAGGCATTGATCATCAATGCTATTCAAATATAATATTTAAAAATCCAAAGAAATTGAAATCATAACAGCTTTAAATCCATTGCAGGCACACTACAAAGAAGTGCAAAATTCCTAAATTCTTACACCGTATTGGGTTTAAATTTATATAAACCTTATGCTGGTCTGTTTGGAGATGTGGCAAACTTTCTAGTAACATCTGTATATATGGAACACAATAGTGTCATTATAGATCCCTAAACCTTTACTAAAAGCTGGTTAAGGAGTCATTCATTTGTTTATTTGAGACTTTGGATAGTCAGGTTACAGTAAAGTGCTGTAAATCATTAGAGACCACCCAGTTTCTTATTCACCTATTAAGTTTCTTCCTGGCCTGCATATTCGTCCTTGTATACAATAATACCAAATAACGTTCAGGAAAATACCTTTTAAACAGTATGAATTCACCGTTCACCAGAGGTACATTTATCTCTAGACAACACTTTGTTGCACAATCTAGTTGAAGTGCCAACAAGCCATATGTTATATAACTTCACAGACTTGACAGAGATATATTTTTTTTATTATATATTTTTATTATCATCTGATTTTTTATAGATATTGTCATGTGCTATAACGTACACCACCGTGATTCTCAAGAGCTCTACTGGTTTTCAGAAAATTATAAAAACAATAAAAAATATGACAACGCGCTCTCAGTAGTGCAGGAAAAAACAAATAGCAGGATGGCAGCATCCAGCACTAAAGACCTCTTTGCAAGAGGGAATACAGAAAGCCTCCTTCTTCACTCTCTCTGGCTGGTGTGGCCATTACACACTGTCCTTATTTGACCGTGTCACTTTGTTTGGCCAGTCGTCAGTTTTGGGCCACATGAACCTCCTCAAGGAGTGGTGGAGTCACAACAAGCTCTCTGTCAGCCAAACTAAAGCACTGATTATTATTTCAGAAAGAGGAGAAGAGCATCACTGAGCAATGAGATGATGATGGAGGAAATGGTGATCAGTTTCAGGTTCCTACCAGCTCACTCATCATGTAACAAGTAATCATGTAATCAAAAAAGGGAAAACAACACCTCCCCTTAAATGTCCCACATCAGCTCCTCTGCAGTAACATACAGTATATGGGTCCACAGTGGAGAGCAGCATCATGGTCCTTTATGGCAGCCACACCATTGCTGAATGCAAAGTCCTGCGTGTGGTGACATCCACCCAGGACATCACTGGTGCTGCCTTAACAAAACAAGATGTCTGAGGAAAACAAGCAGCATCACCACTGATCCTCCACTTAGCATCCTGTTTCAACTGCTGCTACCCGGAACGAGCTACTGGAACTACTCAATTGCATTATACCATAGAATTGAAAAAGAAAAAGAATTTTTTAAAAAAACCACGTGGTTAAGGCATTAACCACTGACCACATATCCCCCATCAGTTCCCGCTGACCACTAAACTTAAATGCTGAAATATCAATGATGAATATAGTTGCAAGCAACGATGACGGGCCCAAGCACACTGTGCCATCGCACAAACTGTGAGTTATTTGAGTGTGTTAAGACCTCGAAAAAGCCATCGCCACCCAGTTGCACCGCACAACCTGCATGCATCACACACTATGCAGGGCTAATGTCAGTGTGTGTGCGTGCGTGTGTTACTGTAAAAATTTGTAATATGGGTGTATGTATGTGTGCATGTGTGTGATGTATGAGTGTGTGTGTGCGTGCGTGCGTGCGTGTGTGCGCGTTAGTGTGTGAGGGTTAGTGTGTGTGTGAGAATGAGGGAGAGAGGTGTGTGACGTGTAGATGTAAGTCTGTGTGTGACGAGTAAATGTGCTTGTGTTTGTGCTTGTTTGTGTGTATTAACATTAGTGATGTGTGTATGTTAGTATGTGTGTGTGTGAGTGTTAACATTTGTGATGTGTATGTGTGTACAATAGGCCGCAGATGCTGGAAGAAAAGCCTCACACTATGATGTTCCTGAACATGATGTCACTGAAGGTGTCATTGTAATGTCACTCAATATAATGCCACACAGAAAGTTATTAATAATTTTTCTGGGTAAGTTTAAGACATTATCACGGCTGACCCGTTTGAGATATCAAAAATCCCTCCGCAATTTTGCATCCTCTATGTCTCTTTGGCCCAGTTTGGTAGCTTTGATTGTATAAATTCCCTAAAAGGAGTATATCAAAATCCATCGGGTGCGTTTTTGCAAACAACTCAAAATAACCGGCCTCCTGTTGAGTTTAGCCCAGGACATGCAGCGCGAAAGTTTTTCGGCTCAATGAGCTCTAAATGTGTACAGAGTTTCGTGTGCCTACGTGGAAGTGTGTATGAGTTATGGAGCAAAATATCTTGTGAGGGCCCTTGAGGCCCTCGAGCTACGGCCGTGGCCCAGACTCCCAGGCATCCGAATGGCAGCAGATTCCAACCTGTCTGCCAAGTTTCATGGGTTTTTGAGCATGTTAAGACCCCCGAAAAGTCCAAAAGGGTGGAAAAAAAAGAAAGAATAATCCCTAGGAAAACAAGAGGGTCCTGCGCACCTTATAGTGCTGGGGCCCTAATGCTTGGGCCCTAAATATGAAAGCTGGAGCAAGTGAATCAGTAGAATTTACTGGAACATAAAGCATTCACTCAATTACATTTTACATTTTTTTTTACATCTGTGCATTTTTTCCAGATATGCTAATTAGAATCTTCATACACTTTTCATTTTATGTTTTAACCATTAATTTTTTTATTGTATTTGTGTATGTGTTTACTCAGCTGCAGAAACTTACTTACATTATTTGAATTTATCTACTTATATTCAGCATACATATATACAGCACCTGCCATATATGGATCATTTCAGAACATTTTGTGATTATTAGATTTAAACTTTAAAATAATTAAGTGTCTAATTGTGGCTTTCCTGATCACGACAGCTTCAGGCTACAAGATGAAGTTTGGTTTTGACCTTAGTTCATGGCCTTGCTGACCCTTGCAATGTTTTGATACCGGGTACAGCTGTTTAGGATTCCCTTGAGGGTATGACAGAATAGGTTAACTGTCTGAAACATTCCACTTTCTCAGACCATATCAGTAATCAACTACTGTCTTCTTTGTTAATTAAACCATAACTCATTCAGATACTACATGATGTTTTATCCATTTATTTCTGATTATATTATCATTTCATTCTTAAACATCTGTTTTATGTTAAATAAAAATATTATGCAACCATAACTGTTAATCTCATTAACAACCAAGAAAAGGACAGTATGAAGGGCAAAATGTGTTTCAGTGCATTTTAAGCAGCATCTGTGAAATCATTCAGTAGGACCACCAAGGTTAAAAGGAAGTGCACTTTTGGGGCATAGTACAGTATGCCAACAAGGATTACAACAAGGCTATTAGTCCCTTTTAAAATAATAGGACCTCTTTACTCTAATAGGTTTATTGAGCCCCTATATGTTAAAATGATTATAAAAGAGGTACAGATGCATTTCTATTTCCCAGGTTTTGCTAATTAAATCATCATTCACAACTAAAATCCTACAAGGCTGCATAATTCCCATGAGCCATTACACATGAAAGGTTTTGAATGTTTCAGAAAGGGATAGGGTTTGAGATCATAGCACTCCTTATAACAATATACTGTAATGTATTTGTAATGTGCCCTCTTGCCTACGACCTCATTACAGCTGTGCTGATATTCATGAGCATTCCTCTCATGTGATTTTGCTTAATTACATCATATATCACACAACATTCCCATCTTTTTGTCCCAACAAGAGCTTTAGTCAGGTCAGGCATATTGAACTGTTGTTCAGTGGGGTTGAGGTAAAGCCTCTGTGCAACTTATTCCAAATGAAACCATGTCTTCATTCCCCTTGCTTTGTGCACAGGTCCATGGTCATTCAGTAAAATGTATGATGGAAAATCGTAATGCTACAGCATATAAAGACATTCTGGATCAGACATCAAAAAATGGCGAATCAAGAAACAGTGAGATAGCCACAATCATACATGCAGCACAATCCCATTTAATATTCAATATTAACCCTCTTGTCTTCCTAAGGAACCCCCCCCCCCCCAGCATATGCATTTTCCAGCATATGGGGCCTATTGTACACACGTACATATCACAAATGTTAAGACTTACGCACACACACACACACACACACACACACACACACACAAACACACACACACACACACACACACACACACACACACACACACACACACACACACACACACACACACACACACACACACACACACACATCACAAATACTAACACTCTCACATTCACACAGACACACACACAAATGCACAAACACACTCACATCTCTCTCTCCCACACACAGACACAGACGCACGGATGCATCACTCACATACACATCACAAATGTTAACACTCACACACTCACATCTCTCACATGCGCACACACACATGCATAGAAGCACGCATGCATGCACAGTTGACATGACAAATATTTAGGGCCCAAGCTAGGCCTATTACGTCATATTGTGTGAAGTGTGCAAGTAGAGAGTATAGAGAGAGAGAGAGAGAGAGAGAGAGAGAGAGAGAGAGAGAGAGAGAGAGAGATCTGAATCCTAACATAAAATTCAAAGTTTTAGCTCAAAGGAAATTTTATTGACCAGAGCTTCTAAAATTTTAATTCAGGTCCCCTGTTCTAGACAATCATGTAATTCCACATTTGTAGCAAAAGACGTTTGGAGAAGAACCACATATGGTGTTCATGAGTGTCCACATTGATTTGGGACTATGCAATTGATTATTTTCTGTAAATATATGAGAAAATAATTCATTGACATGAATTGACTATAAACTGTCAAATTAGATTTTCTCTAACAAATGGAGACATTTAACAATATTTGGATGTCAGAATAACACACACCACAACTTATGAGCAGAAAAACATTTTAAGAGATAAAAGCTTTACATTTGTATGTGTATTATTTACCCAGGACATTAAGTGGGGCCTGGGCACTTTATATTTACCAGTGACTTTATACTTACCAGTGTCTGTTTTCATTGCGCTGCAATGGATTGTGTAATATTCAGTACCTTATTATATTAAAGAATTATTATAGTATATAACTATTACCTTAGTATTTTAAACAATAATAAACACTGAAAGAAAACATCCCTCAAATCATCATACCTCATACTTTGCTTTAATTTAACCATTGAGTGATGAATATTTTATTTAAAAAAATGTATTTAAACATTTGACTTCTTGAATGTTGTTTTAATTTATAAAAATGAGCAAAAGTTCTTAAATTTCTAGAATTTTTTAGCTGATCCTAAAAATAATCCAATTTGTAACCAAAAAACAATCCAATCTAATAATATGATCCAAACCACACGTTTTGTGATCTGTTGCATTCCTATTAAATATATGTCGTAAGTTGAGACTTATGGTCATAACATATGAGGTTATTCATAGCTCCACACTTCAGTTAACATGACTGCAGTTGTTTATCAGCACATAATATCTCTGCTCCTATAGAGTGGCTTTGATGAGAAGTCTACTAGCCAATAATACACAGCGCTCTCCAGTTGGAATGAACCAAATACTGTAAAAAGAGATTGGTGTCTGTGTGCACTCAGACTTCAAATGAGAAGATAACCATAAAGAAAAGCACATTTGACATCAAAATTGTATTAGTAAAGCTAATTAAAACACCTACTGTGAAAAAAAAAAATTCAGATTACAGATTACAAAAGTTTGAGGGAGCATGAGCTGCTCAGTTTGAATAGGCACACCCCCTCTGATTAGAACACCTTCCACCTAAACTGTACTTAAGAGTACACTTTTATAAAGTAAAATGTGAGCCAGTTTTGTTTTATGAAGAACTGAACTAGTACAATTACAAGTATATTATAGAACACTGATATTAATATACATGTTATGTACATAAAGTAATAGTTGATACTTGAAGTTTACTTAAGATTACTTAAATAATGTACTTAAAGTATAATTTTTTTATGAAGGCCAAAAAATCCAAACAAAACTATGCAAAAAGAATGCAAAATTGACTTTGAGAAAAACTTTGCTATGTCCAGACCTGCCAATAATGAACTAAACAAAGCAGGTGTGAACCCTTATTATGTTTAGTCATATGCTGCAAACCTATAGTGTAGCACTTCATAGTTCAGATGGATTATTCAATTCAATTCAATTCAATTTTATTTATATAGCGCTTTTAACAATTGACATTGTCGCAAAGCAGCTTTACACAATAAAAAGAAGCAAGTTTGTATGCAATGTGTATGAATCAAAATGATAAGATTGTCCCTGATGAGCAAGCTGAGGGCGACGGTGGCAAGGAAAAACTCCCTGAGATGGTAATAGGAAGAAACCTTGAGAGGAACCAGACTCAACAGGGAACCCATCCTCATCTGGGTGATAACGGATAGCAGAGAATGATCAGCATAATAATGTGTACTGGAAGTTCAGTGTAACAGGAGATGTGTTAAAATTTAAATTAAAAGGAGTCCAGTTTGTTCCCGGAGGCTCAGGTAGACTGTAGGAGATTCCAGTCCTGAGCTATCGAACAACTGAAGTCACAGGTCCCCATTATGACCTACAACATACCACAAAAGCAACCCAAGGCAAAGAAATTAAATGTTGTTAAATTCTTGAGTCAAGAAAGTCAGCTGCTACTAGAATATTATATTATAGAAATACCAAACATTAACAGCAACTGACAGCAACTTCTGTAAAGCATTAGGGGAAGAAAACTCAGCACTTGGTAAAGTCCAAGGGTTCAAGGGTTCTTGTCAAAGTTTTTGAAGCTAAGAATGAAAAATTATAACAACATTTATAAGTACTTTAGTTTGTCCATTTGCCATTTAGCCTGTGAAAATGGAGAGCCATTGTAAAAACTTGGCTGTAATGTATTCATTCATTTATTTATTCATTGTTTATACTGTTATCCTGTACACGACTGCAGGAAGCCTAGGAACTGCAGACTGCAGGAAGGCACTGTATAGACCCTGGACAGGGTGTCAATAGCAACACACACACACACACACACACACACACACACACACACACACACACACACACACACACACACACACACACACACACACACACATCATGCAGTTTATAAATTTGTTATTTTGGGGGTATAAAAATCAAAATAAGTTTTGACAAAAATAGGTTTTGACCTGACCAGAGCTCAGCTAGATTAACAAAAATGACAAGAGCCCCCCGGGACACAACCAGTAAATTGGTATTGGGATGGCACATGGTAGCAGAGGAGGTGCTTTAGTGTTCTATGGCTATATCTAAAATTGTTTAATGAAAAAAAAAAAAGTATATTCAACTTATTGTTATGGGGAAATCTATAACTATGAATAAACAATAATTAGGTCTTATACCATTTGCCTTTTTATGTACCTATTTCATATTTTTCTCAGAATTGCTTAGTTATCTAGCTAGACTGTTCTTAAAGAAAAAACTGCAGAAAAGTCTAGTTGGATAACCGAGAAAAAATGCTTATAGAAAACATTGGTTTGGAAAAGGCACCTTGTAACACAAATGCCTCACTTTGGTCCATGATGAGAGCTCGTATCTTGCCATATAATTATCTTAATAAATTTAGTTTGGGGTAATTAAAAATAAGAGTCTGCTGATGGAAAATCATACAAACTGTATATGTATTTTTGTGTTAATTCTTCCATGAAAGGGGGCTTTAGAAGAACAGCTTCTGGGCTTTATTTTCACCAAGCTGGAACCAGCACTTTGAAGTTTCTGTAACTTTTGAAGTTTCTGTTAAAGAGCTGGTCAAAGAAACGTTTGAAGATGGTATCAAGCTGCAAATATAAAAAATGCCTAACACCGTCTCTAGCCAGGGTCTCCCGCAGGTTTAATACTTTCAAAGTATGCACCTCTTATATCCATCTCTTGGTTAGCCTTTGACCCAAGAAATGGATAAGGTAGTCATAAGTTTGTTGTTTTTTGCCATGCTATATTTCAGCTACACAACTCAGGAATCCCTACATACTCCCACATGCACATTCTTAGAACAGGATATATTTACTAAGATAAAATATTATTTACTGTAAATTCACAATGTGTAATTTTATAACACTGTAGAATATTACCTTTTCAATTTACATTGCTTTATAAGCAGTTGTGCATCCTTCCATTCAAATTTAGTTTAAGATCCATTAAGTTAGGTAAGTAGATTTTTTTCAGATTGCAGTTTAACACTCATTATTTTTGGGGTGTGCCAGCTGTTAACTATGGGTGCAACAATGCTTCACTGTGGTTTAGCAGATTAAGTGGCAATGCAACTAAAAAATTCTGTAAAGACAATAAACTGAGCTTCAGCAGTAAAGGTTGTATTTAGAGTTATTTATTTATTTATTTATTTATTTATTTAATGATCCAGCAAAAACATTGTTTTTCTTGAAAGTTAAATGCTTTTTCAATGCTCACACAGTTTTCTTTTTTTTCTGTTCCCATTTATTGCAATTTCATGCCACACTTAAAATTTCTAAACATTTAAAGAGAAATGAATTTACTAAGAATTTTGCAGCATATACTGTATGTTTTCACTAAATGGCACAAATGAACGAGTCATTGAACCTTTGTAAAAAGGTTGTTGAAATTGGGCTAGTGTGGGTGAGCAATTATTGTGCATTCATAATTTGTCTTGATGATAATCATACTTTTACAGTATATCAGGAAAAAACATTCTCATTCTGTTAAGGAGGAAAAAAAACAATTACACCTTTTAAACTTGTAAACTTGGTTAACAATAACTTAACATTTAGTGTATTTAGAGACATATAACATAAATATAACAAGCATATAAACATATAGTGTGATATATGAAAGGATTGGTAACTGTAGTGCCCATATGTTGGCGTTATGTTTCGCTATGTTACATATACATTAAATTATAATATGATATATAAGAAGTATGTTTTTAATGTGTGCAATTTAATGATTTAGATGAATGACTCCAAACACAAGATTGGTCTTTAATGTGTCAGGATCAAACTTACAGATGAGCTCAATTGCAAGTAAGAGAAGTTATATTTATTAAATACAGCAAAACAGCAAACTCGGTTGTGTAGGGGGAGCATAAATCAGAAAGTAGACAACAATACAAAATTACAAGACTTTAGGGCAGAAGTCCCTCATTCGTCCGATTTATGCACCTGTCTGTCATATGAGTCTGTATATCTGAGGAGTATAGTCATGTTCAAAAGTTACTATGCCCTCTTTTAATTATATAAGTGTTTGTATAAAAACGTTATAAAATCATCTGATCATAGTGAGTCTTATTATTGTGATTATTAATCAAATAGAACCTCAAACAAATAACAACATATAATTTCTTTTTACCCTGCAATTATTTATTTAACAGAAGTTAAACAGGAAAAAAAACATGTGTGCATCCTCTTACTGCTTCCATAGAATTTAAGATGGTCAGTGATGCTAATCATCAGCCCTTGAATAACTGAACATCAGCAGTTGTGCAGACCACCATCAAAGCAGAAGTCTTAGTAATTTGCTGGTCTGGAGATTTTAAGTTTTAGAGTTTATGTTGAGAAAGAATATTCACAAGCGATAATCATTTAAGACAGTTGGCAATCTTCGTAGGAGTAGATGTCCCAGCACACTCACCCCATGGTAAGGCCGTGCAACGCTCAGAGACAAACAAAAAGCCCAAGAGCTACATCTCAGACCCTACCGGCCTCACTGAGCATGCTAAATGTTAAGTCCAGGACAATACAAGTAGAAGAACACAACTTTCGTTTGTTTGGAAGGATTGTCAGGAAAAAGCCTCTTCTGTCTAAAAAGAACACATAAGCAAGACTGAGGTTCGCAAAACTGCATCTGAACAAACCACATAATTTCTACAAACAGCATTATGGCAGAACCTCTTCATACAGTACACACTTTCAAGCACTTTAGGGTAGGGATGATGATTTGGGCTTATTTTACAGCAACAAGATCTGGACACCTCAATCATTGAGTTGGCCATGAACTCCTCGTTATACTAGAGGCAAATGGAAGGGCATCTGTCAGAGGTGGACTTGCTGTTGTGTTTTGGATGCCGCCTAACCCACGGATAACTTTCCAAAAAGTTACATTTTTGCCTCATCAATCCACAGAATCTTTGCCTAAACGTCTTGGGAATAATCAAGATGTTTTTTGGGAAATGTAAGATGAGAGTTTGTGTTCTTTTTGGTCAGCAGTGGATTGTTGCCTTGGAACCCTGCCATGTATGGTTCCTATTGTTGAATCATGAACACTGACCATAACTGAGACAAGTGAGGCCTACATTTCTTTAGTTATTTTTATGGGTTCTTTTATGAGCTCCTGGATGAGTTGTCATTGTGCTCTTGGAGTAATTTTGCTAGACTGCCCACTCCTGGGAAGGTTCACCACAAAGTTTTCTCCATTTTTCGGATAAGAGTTGATTAGATCCCTGATTTGCTGGAATCTAATCCATAGAAATGGCTTTATAACCCTTTTCAAACTGATACAATTAGTTTGTTTCTCATCTGTTCTTGAGTTTCTTTAGATCTTGGCATGCTATGTTACATTTTGAGATCTTTTAGCCTGCATTGTCAGACAGGCTCTATGCAAGTTATTTCTTGATTCAACAGGTCTGGCAGTAATCAGACCTGGGTGTGGCAAGTGAAATTTAACTCAGCTTTCCGAAAAAAAAAAAAATCACAGTTAATTACAGTTCATTCATGATTTACCAAGGGAACATTTACTTTTTTTACAGGGTTTTTTAGGTTTGAACAGCTTTTTTCCGGTAATGAATGAAATCATCATTTAAAAACTACATTTTGTATTTACTCGGATTATCTCAGTGTAATATTAAAATTAATTTGATGATCTTAATAATTTAAATGTGACAAATATTTTAAAAATAAAAAATTAAAAATGACAAATACTTTTTCATAGCACTTTAATGCTGTAAGTTCACTGACATGTATTAGTGATAATTGTTTAACTACATTTCATGAAAATGTAGTTTGTAGAGAAAATCATGATTTTATTTCAGTGTTTCATTGTGTTTTGCGATTTATCTTTTATTGAAAATGGCATTTGCCTTTCTGAGACATTCTGTCAGGGTTTGTAGAAACATTGAATGCCGTTCTTTTGCATGTCATGCCTTAAAGACGAATACTTAACAACCCACTGCTTGATTTCTTTCTTTATTGGTGTGACACTATATGGAAAGACAGCCACTATCCAAAAAATGCCTCCAGCACCCTCCAGCTCAGGGTTTGTTGATTTTGGCTGTGTTCCTCTGGGTTTCCTTTTACATTGCAGTGTCTGGAATTGAGACACATTAAAATTTGTGGCTACTGTACATAAGTAAATGCAAAAAAAAGTAAACGAAAAATTACATGCAAGGGGGTAGTGTGGGTGGCAAGAAGTAATGTTTAAAGAAACGATTCGTTCCAGACAATGTCAAGTTTTGGAATGCTTCACATTATCTCCCTCTGTGATCCTAGAGCTACAGAGAGAGGGAACGCCCAGGGTGCCTATTGGTTCAGGGCTGATCATTTAAATGGTGTGAGGGTTTTGGAAGCTGGAAGACTTACTGCAACATTGCTTAGGCGGGCCAAGCCAGAGCTGCTTGACAGGTGCCCACTGCAAGGCACCTTAAATGAAATTAAGAAATTCAGGCAGACTGAGGAGATACATTCAAACATGGTATGGTAATTTCTTATTATGCTTTTGGTAATATGTTTGAAGAGAATACTTTAAAAAATGGTGTGATAATTTTATTAGCCAGTTTTAGATTTTTTAAGATTTTCTTTTTTTTAAACATTTACTTTTTTTCTTCAAATTTTAATTCTAGAGGGAAAACTAATTAATTTAATGCATGAATAATATGTACCTTATGAAAAATTCATGACAATATAAAATAGTCTAAAGTTATATATAAATTGCTTATATGATTAGTACAATTTTGTAAACTTTCACTTCTGCACACATATAGTAGGTCTTGTATTCCACAGATTAGAAGGCAACATTATCATTAAAAATCCTATATCACTGTACAGGGAAGCAACAGAATCAGCTTCATGTGAACACAATGCTCTTGATATAACATTCATCAAGGATTGTCAACGTTGTTTTTATTTGCTCCTTTAGTGAGTGGACAGCCTTGTAAATACACCTAGTGTAGCATACATTACAATATGGAACATATTTAATGTTGTTAAATGATGTACCATTAAAGCTGTACTTTCTTCAAACATTACCCAAAAAATTGTGTGGTTTGCTGTTGTATATAAAATACTATGCTTCTTTTGATGCTTTACCCGCTCAATGCAGAATACCAGCTTGCTGGTTTAACTTATATGTAGTCAGATTTTACACTAGTGCATTTTCTTTCTGATTGCAAGAAAATCGAAAAAGATAAAAATACATGTCATAATAGAATGTAGCCTCTTGTTCACAACTGTAAAAAAAATATATAGTGCAATGATATATTGGCCTAATTGGATGATTTGGGGATTGAGTAACTTATCAAGAAAGGTTATGTCTGCTGTTTTAGACACTTACAGTGAGGAATATAATTCTGCAACCATACACTAGAACAATTCTTTACAACGCTTGCCACTTGAAGGCCAGAGAGGAAATGTACCAGTTTAAAATGTTTGTAGCTGTTTTTAAACTGCCTAGCAGCATTTTCCTAGATCACCAAGACCCTCATCCTGCTTAACAGCAGGACCCAAGAACAGACTGTTTTTGCTGTGATGATTAATATACCTCAAGAGACAAGGGGGCACAGAGTGTGTTTTTTCCCCTTCTCACCTCTTTTCTGCCACTCGCTTTTTCTTAAAGAATAATGTTGCCCTTGATCCTCCCTCTGACCTGTCCAAGAAATATAAACAAATTTCAAACACAGTACTCATTGTCAATCTCTCTTTTTTCTCTTTATCATCTTCTATGAGAGTGTATGATTTGCTGCTTTTGGGAGACATATCCAACTAGAGTATTTGGCCTTTTTACTGTCTCTATCTCCATTGACCTTGTCCTGGGGGTGTTAGTGTGAACATGGTCATTATCGCATATAGGGTTATGTATTTTGAGTGTGAAACCAAAGTGCAATTTTTCAGGGCTGGAATGTGATCGGTACGCAACTCTCCTGCCGCTCTCTGACCCTGGAAGGCGTCTGAAACCACTTTGTGCAAATGACAAGAGCATGCAGAAACAAGACAACCTCTGTCCACCTTTGCTAAATTCATACTTTGTGCCCTTATGAACCCAATCAAAATGGGGTTTGTGTGTGTGCCAGTATAGTGACCTGATGCTTGGATGACGGGCAAATGTTGACATTGATTATTTAATTATATTTGCGTGAACCAGTTCAGGGAAGGTGTTCATGCTGGTAGGTAATCTTTTGTTACTCAGTAGGAACAGAGAGAAACTGGAAGTCCTCAAGTCATTCCTCTTTAGGCGACATAAAATATATCAGACATCAAAATATATATCAAACTGTTGAGAGGAAGCAAAAATACTGTTTTTCTGATTGGTCTTTTCAAATTCTGATATGCACACGGTAGATGTGAAGTGGACTCCAGAGATTAATTCTACTCAATTCTATCTACTTAACTAACTGTGCAATTCTTCACATTCCCCAGGTTCAATGCCAGCTGTCATAATTTATAACAGCACTGGATGCCTGTTTCAACTTTAAGTGCATTTATAATAAACAACTGACTTTAAAAGTTTAATGATGAAATTGTCACGTTAGTGCAAGAGCAAAATCCCAGGAAGTGAAAATTTTTTTCATTTAACATTTTAAAAGATGAAAATCAGGAAAGTTTCTATACATTAAGGTGAAATGAGAATCTATCGCAAAACCATGTTCATCAAGTCACCATGTGAGAAACCTATACGAAACAAACTTTTAATCTTCTTATCCTTTTAACTCAACCTCCACATCGTCATATTTGGGAAAGAAATACCTATTTTAAATCAACAGCCAATGTTGATGTTTTGCATGTACTTGGGGAATCTTGTGCGATTCTGGAATATGCATGCACACATTTCATCTTCTATCCATAGGGAATGCTAAGACCAGACTTTTTCAGCGTTTTGCCATTTCACAGTCATATCACTATTTTTGTTCTGAGCTCCTAAAATTACCTTAATGATCAAAACAAATTGTACAATAAAATAGTACAATAATGGGCAATCTGACAGAATGATGTATGTTTAATTAGATATCAGTAAAGAATTACTTTCTATTTTATTATACAACCTTTTAGCCATGCTGTAAGTTTGGATTACAGTTATCGAAACAGTTATAAAAAACAGATGGAACTATATTTATCATATCCTGGTAAAATAAATTGCTCAAAGTGTTTTACTTATAGACACTTACTTTGGGGCCCCACAGGCCCACAAGGACATTTTTGTTATGTAGTTTCGGGGGCACACTGGACCACGTCTTCTAATACATGTATGTTTTAAAAGCATTTTGTTTCTTTTCTTTTTAACTTTCCTTTATTCCTTTTATTTTATAGTTTAATGTGCATATGTGATATATTTGTTTAATTCAGTTAATCTTTGCATTTTGCTAGGGTCAGTACAATGATATCGAAAAAAAGGTTATCAAATTTTGCATATATTATTACACCTGTTAGTTCTCTTCATTTTATTAAAAAACACAATATGCCTGGGCACTCTTTCTCCTCCCGCATAAAAGATCTTGTTTTGTTTTTTTCTTTTTGTAATAAAATATCCTTTAAATACTATATACTCCACATTTGTGTGAGGTTAAAAGGGATTATGCAGGACATTATTGTTATTAGAAATGACATTATCCAGTTTAGGAAGGTTTAAATCAAGGGTGTCCAAATCCAGTCCTGGAGGGCCAGTGTCCAACACACTTTGGTGCTTCTTCTTCTCAAACACAGCTGATTGAACTAATCTGTTAATTACTAGGTTCAGTGGGTGTGTTTAGGTGTTGGTGAATTACAAACTGTGCTGGTCACTGGCCCTTCAGGACTGGATTTGGACACCCCTGGTTTAAATGCTTCTTTAAATTTTAGTGGCTTTGGTTGTATAATTAAATGTTAAGATAAAATATGCCAGCCAAGCAAAAGGATAGCTCAGGTCTTATTGCAGGAAGAGACATTTCTTAAATGAACCACACTAAACATTTAACCACACTAAACATATTGAAATGTCTGGATCAACCAAATCAACTTTATTGTGCATGTAACAAGGCATGGTCCCTGCTAGAGAGAGAGCAAGCAAAAGTATTTCAGTAAGAATGAAGTGCACTGTATTGTCTGTCTCTGAATGACCACATGGATGTCTATGGGAAATTGCTTATGTGTATCTTTTGCAGACCATGCTTCCCAGGCTAAATTGGCTCTGGATGGTTCTATGTGGGATGCTAGGTGTAGTCTCCCTTGTCACAAAGGCGGAAGAGTCTGAGAAAGCAGTCACATTTAGCCATGTGTACAGGATTGACTCTGGTTGCAAGCAGGACTTGCAGGCAGTTTTGCCTTCCCAGGACCAAGCATCAGCAGGTCAGGTTATGATGGTGAATGGAGAGAAGGAAATAGTTTTCAAGCACAACATTAAGTTTCCATTATCTAGCTGCAGCTGTGCAGATTCAGAGGAATTCAAAGGCCTGCTGTACCGTGTCAGTGGTTTGGAGGAGGAGGTTAACTACCTGAAGTCCCAGTGCACTAAGGGCTGTTGCAGTGGAAGCTCAGGTATTATCCAACATGACAAATATGCAGACTTAAAATACATAATTCTTGTATCCCTTTTTAAAGAACCATTTGTATACGTATACTTCTTGTCTACTGTTATTAGACCAAAAAATATATCACCACTATAAGAGTAATCACTCCAAAATCCATCACACTAATATCTGATATAGGCTGTACTGTATACAATGCAAACTGATTATCTGCCAGTTAATCTCAATAGTTCATGCAACTGACTTGCCTTCTACTAGGTGTGGACACAAGCTGCAGTGGTCATGGTGTATACCAGCACAACACCTGCAGCTGCAAATGTGATTCTGGCTGGAAGGGTCCAGATTGCTCAATCTCCACCTGTCCGGATAACTGTAATGATAATGGCTACTGTTTAGATAGACAATGCGTTTGCCACACTGGTTACACAGGCCATGATTGTGGCCTGCCCACATGTCCTGATGACTGCAATGACAAAGGCCACTGTGTGGATGGCAAGTGTGTGTGCTTTGAGGGCTTCTCTGGAGACACCTGCGGCATTCAGAAATGCCTAAGTGACTGCAAAGAAAATGGTCGCTGTATTGATGGACAGTGTCTCTGCGACGAGGGATTTTCTGGAAATGACTGCTCTACGGGTAAGGTTGCTTCATAAATATTTTGAGGTGGTGATTTCAGATAGCTGATAATTCTTATTTAAGATTGCCGGGTATATAGGAAGCTGTATGGAATGTATCCATGTCTAATAGAGCATTTCCATCACACAGTATGTTATGCATCAATAACTAATTAAAACCCAAGGCTATCTGTATCCGAGTCAGGTTCATGTGTTTTGTCAAGTCTCTTTTTAACTATTGAACACAGCACATTATATTTGTGTTATTCAGTTAATACTTTCATTTTTAGTGAAAAAACAGAGGCCTAATTTAGTACAAAGGACTAAATAAAGTAAATATTAAAAGAATAATACAATACATTTAGCATTATGAGGAATAGCTAAATATACAACAGAATTTTAGACAACTCTCTATTGTTCATTAAAAGCACTAGCTAAGTACTTAATTATGCAGTACAAAGGCATGTGATTTAACCTAACTTCATGGCAGATTTTATAAGGCTCATGTGTGAAAAGCAAACAATCTATCTAAATTTCATAAATATCCATGACATGAACAACTAGGGAAAAAATTTTAATGATAAGACTATATTTATCTTCGTATCAGTGCAAAGTCACTGTTCCTGTGCTAGCTAAAAACTATACTTTTTAGAGACATATAGAGCATATAACTTCTGGCAAAAATGATGGAATCACCACACTTAAAGGATGTTCTCCCAGCTTCATATCAAATGAACACGTCACAAATACACTGTATGCTATGATCAAAGATGATCCCAGTCGAGTGAAAAATAAGGAATCACTAAATGTTAAGGAAAGCAATATGGAAACAACAACAAAATCAGAATGACATACATCAGATACATCAATCAAAATTCTCCTCTGACTTTTATGACAACATAAATTCTTTGAAGCATAGACTTCATTAATGAAAAACAACATCTCCACTAAGCTCGTTCCAGCTTTCTCACACAATAGTTGAGATATGAGCTTTGTAGCATATAACCATATCATATGACTTTTTTCCATTTTAATTTAAACCAAAAATTGATATTGAAATCTGATTGAGAGCTAGACTGTTTGCTGACCATGTTTTTGAGTTGATATGCTTTTGCTGAAAAAATCTTTAACACACTTTGCTTTGTGGCAAGATACATTATTATCCTGAAAATGACTCCATCAGCACCAAACCTATTTCTATTAATGGAATAAGAACAGTCTCCAAAATTTCACTTCATGCCTGTTCAGACTATTAAGGTAATAATTATTGTCTCCTCTGGTGCTTTAACTGACATGCAACCCAATATAATAAGTGAATGGAAAAATTTAATTGTTTTCCTTTAAATGTTGCATTAGAATGGCACAAAAGGTCCAGCTTCACAACTTTGGGCAGTGTTTAGTCATAATTCATTTCTGAATCTCACTTCCCTCCAATCATCCACACTATATGATTGCTCCTCTTTAGCCCACAGTAACACTGACTCATTTTCTGCACATTTGAGTTTGATTAGTTTTATTGTGTTTTCTATGTCCTCAAGGCACATGGTTTTGTACATCATAATGCAAATGTAAAATATGTGAGATAATACAGTACAGTATAATCACTTTTTGGTAATTTTACGATTGTCATAAGCAGCAGTTTTAAGTAGCAGGACTTAACTGTCCTCCTCACAGTTAGCTCTATTGGTTAAGCTTTTTTTTTTTTTTCAAAAGGAAAGTGTGCCTCAGGATAGGAATGCACTGATATGTGATCCTCAAAAAATAATATTGGGAATGGCATGAATCTTAAAGAAGGGTACATTGTCCATGTTAACTCTTTTGGGTAAGGCATCATAATTGAGTCCATATGAGTGAAGAGCAATAGCTTGAAGCAGTGTGGTACCAGTTCAATTGCTAGCTGAATTATAATTTCAAGCACATGACACCAATGGAGCTAGTTCAGCCTGTCAATCATTTCTTAGTCATTTTTGTTTTAGCACACCATTTGCATGGCACTAATCTCTATCATTTATTTGTCATACTAACAAATACTCAAATTGTTATACTTGTAAATGTATATATAGATTTATAACATAGCTGTTTTTAAGAAATTATATCTAAAATATTGGTAAATATGAAATGTGAAAGCACTCAGGGGAATCCAAGGTGTAAAAAAAAAAGGGTCATCATGCAAAAAAAAAAAAGAGGTTAAATTGTTGCAATCATTAGAAATATCACTTGTATTTCTTTAAAATATATGTTCCATGTTCTTGTTTTATAAGATGTGCTGTGGTTTTTCATTCATTTATCAGCATGTGCAGAACATTTACTTGGAATATGCTTTCTATAAAGTCATTAGATAATAATTTATTTATTTTTATTCCAGAATATTTATTCCTTTTGTGGGTTATTATTTAAATGTGAATTTGTTACTGGCAGACACTGCAATGATGCAAAAGTCTTAACCACCACTAAATGAAATGTCTCCTGTTAAACCAAAGGAAAACATTAACTTCCTGATCTTTTTGCCTAGTAGTATTTTTGCCTAGTAGTATGATCTTTTTGCCTAGTAGTATTAGTGACCACACTGTAACTAGAGAGAAATATAACATCATGGCCAGTTGTTAGTCAAGATTTTTTTTGGAGAACAACAAATTCAGTAGAAGTTGCACAAGTAAATAGTTTAAAATAGATTAAACAGTGGTGAAAGAGGGATGAACATGGACAAGCACAAATATGGAGGGCATATTAACAGTTAACAGTTAAAGAAAAAGAATAACCTTTCATCACATACTGTATACACATGCAAGATGGTAAATGCAAATATAATGTGCACATAATTGTAATCATGAAATGTATGGAATGGAAGTGCTACCTCAGATTTTATTCAAATCAAATAAAAACTCCAATTACATTACCACTTCTTAAAAAAGTGGAAAAAAAGACCATAGATTTAACATACTACTAATGTCCAGATTTTTGGAAATAATTGAATAAATAAATGAATTAATTATTAAATATGTTTCTCTACAGTACTGGGTCCAAAAGATTTACGTGTGATCAGGGTGACTGATGTATCCCTGCTGGTGGAGTGGGAACATGTAAAAAAAGCTGAGTACTACCTGCTCTCTTACTATCCTTATGGAAATGAGGGAGCCATTCAAGAGATCCATGTACCCAAAACCGAAAAGTCCTACTTGATCACACACCTTAAACCTGGAGTTACATATATTGTGCAAGTGAAGGCTGTCATTAAGGGCATTAGCGGCGAATCAGATCATATCACAGCCACAACAGGTAAAGATAACTTTAGACATATTAACCCAAACTTTTTGCATAAAGTTAGTGCACTCCTTCCCAAATTACATATTTCATAATTTTAAATGAAAAATGTATTATAAATTATTATAGAAACAATATTTGCATCAAATTGCCTGATTGAATATCTAATGCATGCAAATTATCTTGATATCTCGATAACTTATATGATAAGTCAGAGGCATTGTGGAAACAGGTACTGTGGACTGATGAAACTAGTGTAACCTTTAGGAAACCTTAAACAAATAACTCAATCCAAACCTCAAATAATAAAACATTCATAAAAATGAATACTTTTTAATTATTATTTTAATTTTTATGAATATAACCTTTTTGGAGTACCAGCCCAAGTATTTTCTCTTGGTGCAGATTTGTCTGGTGTAGAAAATGTTCGTGTGCTTGGACAGACAGAGGACTCTATCCAGGTGGACTGGCAGAACCCAGAAACAGTGGTGGATTATTTTAAACTGCGTCATGCCAGTCCAGACGGCCAAGAGGAGCTGGAAAATGTAGCCAGGAGTCAGGAGGCTAGGACAGTGCACACTATTATAGGTAAACTTCTTTAAGACACAGATACCCTGACCCAAATGTTATCTCCTATGCTGGTGAACTTGAAGTTATCAGAGTAGTCTTCATAATTAAAAATACTTCAAAATACAAACAAACCGCACTCTCTAGGGTGTGTGGGCCATTGAATAAACAGTAAAGTAGTAAAGTAAAATAAAATAAAAAGTCTGAAGGCACTACATGAATTGCAATAGTTATGGGAAATTTTACTTAAATGTTGTTTGCAGGCCTTATTCCAGGCACTGAGTACCAGATATCAGTGCATGCCATCAAAGGAAGCAATGAGGGCAAACCGTCCCATGCAACAGGAGTCACAGGTTAGTTGGTTAAGTAATCTCCTCTTATAAACCCAGTAAAGACACTGTCAAGCCCTTCCAAAATTATAGAATGCAGTAACACCGAAGTGTGACATTTTTTATTCTGTGTATTGTAGCCTCCAGTATATCTTGCAGGAACACTTACAGTATTATTATTATTATAATACAGCATACTGCTTCAAAGGATCATAAGGTGGCAGCTCTGAGACTTACAAGACACACACTCATTGAAATGCAATCAACACACTTTGCATAATTTGAAATCTGTTATCCTTATTTTATTCACAGAAGTATAGTCACAGATGAGTAACTAATTACAGTATCCAATGATTATGATATTTAATAAAAAATAATGATAATAATGGAAAAATCTATCTGACAATAAGGAAAAACTTCACAAAGATTAAAGAAGTATGCATGAACTTGAAGTTATCCGAGTAGTCATCTGCATCTAATTTTTCAGGTATACATCTTTATAAATAAATAAATAAATAAATAATAAAGAAGTATATATGTGTTGTGTGAGAAATATGAAGTCTGTAATCATAGTTGAGTAATTAAAAGTTGTACCATTCAGAGCCTACTATTATTCATTTATTTATTTTTAATTCTGTACTAACTACCTTGTGAATTATGAATCATGCATTCATGATGGTCCAGTTTAAACGTTCTCTCCTTTACACCAAAACGTATATACTAATCATATACCAACGATCCTTAGTTAAATAATTTTTTTTAACAGATTGTGTTTCGTTTACATACCAGGGTATTCTAGAATGAAACTTGAATTAACCTCAGTTTTATCTCAGTTTTAATGTGTAGCTTAACTTTGAAAACTTCCCTTTACCTAGGTTACTACCAATATTATCACCAAATTTATCAATAATATTTTTTCTTGTTGCCTTAAATTAGTTAAATAGAAACCCAGCTACAAACTTTATAATTTTTTTAAACTTTACCCAAGGTCATTCAAATATGTGCCATTCCTACATGGTCTGCATCTATAAGCAACACTTTTATGTGTATAATGGGGATGTGATTCTCTATGGGATAATGTTCTGTTCAGTTAAGGGAGATATACGTAATGTGATTGACATACTGTAACTGAACACATAGCCTTACGAAAGTGTTCATCCCCTTATTCCACATTTATTTATCTCACTCACTCACTCATCATTACCGCTTAATTCTGTATTCAGGGTCACGGGACATTTTGTTATGATACAACCATATTGGAATTTTATGTGATAGACCAACAAAAAGTGGCACATACTTGTGAAGTGGAAGGAAAATGATAAATGGTTTTTAATCTTTTTTCCAAATAAAAATCTGGAAAATGTCACATGCATTTGTATTCAGCCCTCTTTACTCTGATACCCCTAATTAAAATCCAGTGCAAACAATTGCCTTCAGAAATCACCACATTAGTAAATAGAGTCCATCTGTATGTAATTTAATCTCAGTATAAATACAGCTGTTCTGTGAAGCATTCAGAGGTATGTTAGAGAACATTAGTGAACAAACAGCATCATGAAGACCAAGAAACAACAGACAGGTCAGGGATAAAGTAAGGCAGGGTAAGGTTGTGAAAAAATATCCCAAGCTTTGAACATCTTATGTGATGTTCAAAGCTTGGGATATTGCGTTTGACATAATTGTTCGTTCTGTGTGCGCAAAAAAATGCAGAGGTTGTTTTAGTCCAGTGTATTGGTTTGATTGAGAGACCGTATCGCCTGCGGGAAGAAGCTCCTTCTCAGTCTCTCTGTATTGGCCTTGAGGGAGCGGAAGCGCTTTCCAGACCGCAACAGAAAGAACAGTCCATTGCTGGGGTGGCTGAGGTCCTTCATGATCTTCCTGGCCTTGGTCCAGCACTGCTTGCTGTAGATCGAGTGCAGGTCAGGGAGCTCAGTTTGGATGATGCGCTCAGCTGATCGCACAACCCTCTGTAGAGCTCGTCTGTCCTGCATGGTGCTGTTCCCGAACCAGGATGCGATGTTTCCCGTCAGGATGCTCTCTATGGTGCAGGAGTAAAAGTTCCTGAGCACCTTAGAGGGCAGTCTAAAGTCTCTCGGGCGTCTGAGGTGGTAGAGACGCTGTCGGGCCTTTTTCACCACGGTGTTGATGTGACAGGACCATGACAGGTCCTGCGTGATGTGTACACCGAGGTACTTGAAGCAGTCCACTCTCTCCACTGGGCTCTCGTTGATGACAGGGGTCTGGTAGTTCTTCTCCTGCTTAGTGCTGAAGTCCACTATCAGCTCCTTTGTCTTACTGACATTTAGAAGAAGGTTGTTCCTCTGGCACCAGTGCTCCAGATTCCCAATCTCCTTCAGGTAGGCCGTCTCATCGTTGTCAGAGATCAGGCCCACCACGACGGTGTCGTCAGCCAACTTAATGATGGTGGTGGAGCTGGTAGTGGCCACACAGTCGTGCGTGTACAGAGAGTACAGCAGGGGGCTCAGAACACAACCCTGTGGGGCTCCAGTGCTGAGAGTGAGAGAGGCTGAGACGTGTCCACCCTTACTTACTGCCTGTGGTCTCCCAGTTAGGAAATTAGAGATCCACTGACACAGAGATGAGCTGAGTCCCAGGTGCTCCAGCTTGGTGGTGAGTGTAGAGGGAATTATGATATTAAATGCTGAGCTGTAGTCGATGAAAAGCATTTTAACATAATTCCCGCTTCTAGTGTCCAGGTGAGTGAGTGTTGTGTGGAGGAGATGAGAGATGGCATCATCTGTAGAGCGGTTCAGGCGGTATGCAAACTGTAGTGGGTCCAGAGTGTTGGGTAGTGGAGAGATGATGAAGTCTCTGACCTGCCGTTCAAAGCACTTCATCACCACTGATGTGAGGGCTACAGGTCTATAGTCATTGAGGGAAGCAGGATGGGGTTTCTTTGGAACAGGAACAATGGTAGAGACATACACCAAAAACTTGCAGCTGTAATTGCAGTGAAAGGTGGAAAATGTATAATTTTCCCCCCACTTCACAATTAGGTGCCAATTCGTGTTGGTCAATCACATATAATCACAATCAAATACACTATGTTTGTTGTTGTAACGTGACAAAATGTGGAAAATATCAAGGAGCATGAATACTTTTGCAAGGTACTGTATAGTTACAAATGCTTAAGGAACAGATTTGACAGCGATTACTGTATATTTTTCCATTTTAAATGTCAAAGTAAATTATTGTGCAAAATTTTATATTACTCAAGTTTCAGATTCCAGACTGAACCAGTTCCTGGCTTTGATGACACTAGCTACAATTACAGAGGCTTAAGCTGGCCTCCATTTTCATTTCCTCAGCTGAATTTAAAATAATGCCTCTAATAATAATAATATTAGTAATGCCACGTGATAAAATTGCTCGATGATGATCAGCCTCACAATGTCAAAGCTCATTATGCCTGCAATCTTGACTTATTTATATCATTATAATGACATCAAAGAAATTTTTTTTTAAATGGATCACTGAGGATGTTAAATAAAGTGAAGATGTTCTTAGTTCCATTTCTCATGGCTTTTAGTTATTGGCCATATTACTTGTAATACACCTGGTCAGTGTGAACATGATTGATAATTAGATACAACAGAAGCCACAACTCTGGATTCATACAGTATATACTGTAAGTTAATTAGGTTAACTTAGTTAATAATTTCTTTAACATACAAAGTAATTAATTGGAATGCAAGAACCTTTTGAGGCTTCTAGTGTTTATTTAATGTAATACACGTTTCTCAAAAGTGTGCATTCTATTTATGGATAAAATACCATTCATATATACATTAAGACTGTCAGGAGTCTGTGTGGTAACACACCCAAGTAATGACACTCTTTATTCACATCATATGTGCTGCCACCTTTACTGTACAATTGCAACATACAGTACAATATCATAACCCAGGGTAAACTACACTCAAATGAGATAAATGTCAAGTCAAGTCAATTTTATTTATATAGCCCTTTTAGCAATTGACATTGACGCAAAGCAGCTTTACACAATAAAAGAAGTAAGTTTGTATGCAATGTGTATGAATCAAAAATGATAAGATTGTCCCTGATGAGCAAGCCGAGGGCGACGGTGGCAAGGAAAAACTCCCTGAGATGGTAATAGGAAGAAACCTTGAGAGGAACCAGACTCAACAGGGAACCCATCCTCATCTGGGTGATAACGGATAGCAGGGATTGATCAGCATAATAATGTGTAAGACTGGAAGTTCAGTATAATAGGAGATGTGTTAAAATTAAAATTAAAAGGAGTCCAGTTTGTTCCTGGAGGCTCAGGTAGACTGTAGGAGATTCCAGTCCTGAGCTATCGAACAACTGAAGTCGCAGGTCCCCAGAGCATCAATCGATGATAGGACAGTCTTAATGGAAACCATCCCCAGCCACCATACGAATCCAGGCAGACCACACGGGGCATCCATGCGACGAGATCTCCAACCAGAAGCAGGACTCCAGGACGGGTTAGACGGCTTCAGAGGGCAGAGGGGTCTGGATCACTGGCAACTCAGGAGCGAACATGTATAGCTCGACAGAGAGACAGAGAGAGGGAAAGGAGAGAGGGAGAGAGAGAGAGAGCAGAAAAGGAGAGAACAGAAAATAAGGAGAGATGGCAGTTAGTTATGGTCACAGTCAACATGTATAAGGTGAATGTATATTAGTGCAAGCAGGGACTCCGGCAGGACTAACTATAACAGCATAACTAAAAGGGAGAAGGAAACACAAACATGAGGGCTCCCTGAGATGTAAAGCAACCAATCACCTCACCGTCAACAAACCTGAGTGAACAATGAGAGTGCTCCCCACTCTCATTGTTCACTCAGGTTTGTTGACAGCATCTAAACATACCAGTTCACCAGAATACTCTACGTCCATGAGTCCCCCAGATCTGTTCCTTTACCTAAGGTTAATTTATTTACCTTAATTAAATATTCAATATCAGATTAAATATCAGACTGTGTCTGAGTCCCGAACATTAATAGGAAGACTATTCCATAACTTTGGGGCTTTGTAAGAAAAAGCTCTGCCCCCTGCTGTAGTTTTAATAATACGTGGTACTGACAGGCAGCCTGCATCCTTTGATCGAAGTAGGCGTGGCGGATCGTAAGACACTAGCAGTTCACTCAAATACTGTGGCGCGAGACCATTTAGTGCTTTAAATGTCAAAAGTAGTATCTTAAAATCGATGCGAAATTTCACAGGGAGCCGTGCAGTGTAGATAAGATAGGGGTGATGTGCTCGTATCTTCTGGTTTTAGTGAGGACTCTCGCTGCTGCATTCTGCACCAACTGAAGCTGAAGACCTTGAGAGATTTATTCAGGAAAAAAGGACGGTTTTTATTTCACAGTGCAATCAGGAGAGTTATATCAGCTCATATTCTGCAGATTTTTTAAAAGCGGCTTCATAAAGTAGATTTCTTTTCTCTTGGCACTCAAAACAGCAGGTATGGTACACAGTGGTAGCACTAACCCATGCATTAAATTGGAATTAAATTAAATTGCAGCATTTTCTTGCTTGTGGTTTTGGTGGTGAAGATTCAGCACAAAGGTTAGCACTTGAGGTTAGCACTTATCCGGAGTATTTGCACTGGCATTTAGTTTGATGTTACAGTTTGATTTGCTCTTTTGTATTCCATGCCGTCCCTCAAATTAAGATTACCCCCCACACAAAAAAAAAAAAAAACTAAAGGAATAATAACCAAAGCTTTCAGGGATGTTGATCTGAAGTAGTACATTCCAGTTTTTGGAATGTACTACTTATCACTTTTATAGCAGTTAGCATGGCACTAACCTTGGAGTCACAGAGAAATTTCCCAAATGATGATAGCTTTTGCATGCTTTCTCACTTTCTTTTGAGACTCATGCAACTGTTAACTTAGCTCTGGTAAACTTAGCTGCTCAAACAATCCTCTGTTTCTTTTTTCTTCCCAATTTTTCTCATCGGCCCAGTTTCAACATTAAAAACTTGAAATAAAAATAGTTGGTCAAATATAAGTGTGCAGTGTATAAGCTCTTTTGCTCTGTTAACCTTGAGCTGACTGATAAAATAATGTCTGCACAAAATCATATTTAATATACCCAACAATGTAAAAGGTATTGCACCATACAGGTATTGTCTTAAAACCAACACAAACCATTTCTGTTCTAGACATTGATTCTCCAAATAACCTGGTTACTAGAGACATAACCGAGACCACAGTGACTGTGATGTGGGAGAAGGTCCGTGCTGAGATTGATGGCTACATTCTGGCCTATAGCTCTGCTGAGGGCTCCAGCGAGGAGATCCATGTCGGAGCAGATGCCACTTCCTACCAGCTGACATCACTGAAACCTGGGGTTCTGTACACTATCTTCCTCTGGGCCTACAAGGGTTCTCGTATGAGCAAGAAGATCTCTTCGGAGGCTGAGACGGGTAACTTGTTCATTTCTTATTTTTCCTCATTTGTTTTCTATGTTTCTATGAAGCACTATATATTTATTTTACCTTCACACTCTTGAAAGGTAAAAGTCAAAAGGAATAGTGAGTGTGCTGTTGGTTTAGTCATGATTTTTACTTTTAAGGGTTTTCCCTTTGTAAAGATTTTTTGGATCAAATTTTTATGTTTATACTGTACTGCTGTTTTTATTGTGATACATTATTGTTAATTTACTCGAGTTCTGCGTTTAATATTTATGTCTTAATATTTAAGTTTTTTTATTTGAAGCCCTTCAGTCTACAGTATGTGCTGGTTACAATAACAGCTTGTGTGAAAGCTTTTGCATATACATAAGCTAAGCTCTATAACTGCTAAAAAAAAAGAAAAGAGACAACTATTTAGTGTTGAGTTGTATTACATTTCTGATTTTAAATAATAAATACTGGTAAACTGTTATTATTATTATTATTATTATTATTTATTTTTATTATTATTATTATTAGTAGTAGTAGTAGAAGTAGTATTAGTATTATTATACTGTTATTTATTATTTCATTTTGCATAATAGGCTACGTATATATTTTATAATACAATTCTTCTTGTGATTTCATTTTTGTTATGCTTTTAGTGGTAACCTTAGAGAATTCAGTAAGTTTGTCGCTGTTTATATACAGTATAAGTAATAAGTTAGAAGGGACCAGATGGTACTGATTCAATCAGTTCTAGGCCTTCCTGTGGGCTTTCTTCTATGTTTGGAAAGATGAGTGAATCAGACGTTGACTAGTCTCATAACTCATATGGTAGAATGCCTCATGGATCTGACACCAGGGAATAGAAACCCTTGAAGTGCAGAAGCTCTGGTGTTTTTCTTTCCTTTTGCTTCCACATGAGTTCACATAGCTTTTTTATGCAGTAGCACAAAGCCCTAAACTGCTCCACAGATTTATAGCATTTTGCAGATGCCCTTTTCCAGAGTGGGTTATTATAGGATGGCCTATAGTATGCTATACAATCTATGGTTTGGCAATATAACATAATTTTATTTGAGTTTTGTGCTAAGTAAAAAGGCAAAATTAATACAGTAATTCAACACAAGTAAAACAATAATAAATCCAGAAATATCAAAATAAAAGTAAATTTCTTTCTCACTCCTTGATGCTTTAAGTTACCTGGATTTGTAATGCTTGAATGATTCACAAGTTACAAGAAACAAACAAAAAACTATGGAAACAAAATATAAAAATGAAACAATTGCACAGTACTGTACTTTTCTTGCAAACTGCTTTGTTATATTTCTTATCTACAGATACATTATATACTGTAGTAAATCATTCTTATTAATTATTCCATAATGATAGTTAGAAAAAAAATATGCTTCATCACTACAATTTCCTAAACAAAACATCAAGTAAAAAATATATATACTGGCAGATTCTCCATTACATTTAACATGCTTTAAATGCTTTTTCAGAACTTGATGCACCTACTAATGTCTTGGTCAGAGAAGTGACTGAAGACTCAGCGAGAGTGTCATGGGACAGAGTCCAAGCAGAAATAGATGGCTACATACTGAGTTACAGTTCTGCTGATGGCTCCAGTGATGAGGTGCAGGTGGAAGCAGACAGCACCTCCTACCAGTTCAGTCATCTGAGACCAGGAGTTGCATATACAGTCTACATCTGGGCAATCAAAGGCTCTCGTTCCAGCAGGAAAGCTACAACAAAGACTGAAACAGGTTTATTAAGCATCTTACATAATTTTCTTTAAAGTTTGGTTCAGCAGATAAGATTCTGGTTCATACTTTTGATTCTGTGGGTCTCTGGAATATTCAGTCTTCAAATTAAATGTGGAAAGTTTGGAAAACCAAAAAAACTAATTGGAATTTTGCCCAGTTGAACAAAACAAAATTGCAGCCATTTATGTTCTTCTTTCTTCTGTCCAAAAACATCTTAAATTATAATTCATAATTCAATTAAAAGTCATATATTGATCGGTAAGTGAAATTATCTTAAATCTGCTCAAATACTTTAAAATGAAAGCAAACCATATTTTTAAGCATTATATTTTAAGCATTTCTCTTAATAAATAAATGCTTTAAAACTAGCTAAATGATCTTCCGATTTAACAGAAATGTATACTTAAACATATTTTTTAAAAATAGACTAATAATCATATATTCAGTTATATTAAGAAATTATTTGACAGGATTTTGAATATTTGGGATATGTGTTTTGTGTAAAAACATAATACAAATCATCGGATTATAGCAGGTTTTTATTTTCTTTCTGTTAGGCAAATCCCACCTCAGATGAATATATATATAACAATATTTATATATATTATTTTAGTAATTTAGTAATTTTATTTTATTACTCCAATATTTATTTATAAAACAAACAAAAACAAGAACAACAAAATCACTCTTATTATGTGTGGGCCACTACAATTAGATGATTTTTCACAAAAACACATTGAATTAAAAAAGTGGGTACTAACTTTTGAACATGACTGTACACTCATTAGTCACTATATTAGGTACACCTGTTCAGCTGCTCATTAATGCAAATACATAATTAACCAATTACTGTATATGGCAGCAGCTAAATGGATTTAGGTATATCAACATCAAGATGATCTTCTGATGTTCAAACTGAGCAGCAGAATGGGAAAGAAAGGTTATTTAAGTGACTTTAAACATAGCATGAAATTGCTGATCTGCTGGAATTTTCACGCACAACCATCTCTAGGGTTTACAGAGAATTGTTTGGAAAAGAGGAAAAATCCAATGCAATTCATGACCACAGATTTAGAGGTGCTGATCCTCATTCCCGTTATTTCACACTCGGCTGCAAACAGATCCAGTAAGCACTGCCTATCAAAAGCAGCAATGCAATCCTTAGCTCACCAAACTGAACCCACTCTCCTCCATGACTTAATATCCTGTTCATGAAAATCACAAACAGGATTGGTGACAGAGCACAGCTCTGGTGGAGGCCAACACCCACTGGAAAACAAGTTCAACTTACTGCTGAAAACCCAAACACAGCTCTTACTTTGCTCGTAAAGGGATTGGATGGCCCTGAGGAGTGATCCCCTCAACTCATACTCCCACAGTATTTTTCCTCAGAATATCCCCAATCTTATGCCTTCTCCAAATCAACAAAACACATGTAGATCGGATGGGCATCCTGGAGTCTGAGACAAGAAGCTGCATTTACAGTTTACGTCTGGTTCATCAAAGGCTCTTATTTTGGTAGAAAATCTAAAACAACAAAAAAAGAAAAATCGACAGCACACAAAGTTACAGTACAAGCCAAAAACTCAGTTTTCCCTGTCTTTATGTCAACACTGAAAATGGATTTTCTGAATATGTTCACCCTGAGAGTTTATGTAGGTCCGATTTTAGTGACCCAAAATGCAATTTGCTTGTGGACAAAGAAATATTTATTGGAAAACTTAATAACAAAATAAGTACATCTGTTTCCCAGGACAGAATTATAACCTTACTTAAATGACTTAAATTCATTCCTGGAAACAGAAAAAAGACAACCTGAATTATTAGGATTGACATACAGGTGTCCTGTCAGTCTCCTTTAAAGAAACATATTAGAAAAGCGTTTTCCTTGGTATTTTCAGAAATTGATGCTCCAAGGAATCTGAAAGCTTTTGATGTTATGAGGAATTCTGCAGCTATAACCTGGAAACCTCCTCAAGCTCAGATTGATGGCTACATTATTAGTTACAGACCTGAAGACGATAGTAGGCAGGTATGTGGATTGCTAGTCTATACATATCCCACATCTTCTGTCTTGAACATGATTTTGTTGCAGCCATAATGGTAAACAAAATGACATCCATATGCAATGCCCTATTTTTTCAGACTGTTGAGAAGAACTGTATGGCAGGACAAGACAGATTTAGCCTCTCGGGTCTGGCCACAGGGAAGAAGTATATTGTCACTTTGATTGCCTATAGAGGCTCAAAAAGGAGTAAAGTGGTGGAGACCATATTTGTCACTGGTAAAGTAACACTTTTAAAATACTTTTAATATTAGTAGTAAGTTGTAAAAATGTATTGAATAGGTGAATCAGTTCCATTATGTAATTAAACTGAACGAAATGAATTATTTTACTACTAAAGGATAACATCAACTTGTTATGTTTTAAAACACTCAAGTAGAAATAGAGTTTGGTGAATTAGAATAAAACATTCCTATTGTGGCTTACTTATATACTTACCTTTAAAATATATTACACTCATTTTTAAAACATAATGCTTTTTTTTTGGTCTGTGGTCTGTGTGTGTGTTTGTTTGTGTGTGTGTGTGTGTGTTGGTCTTTGCTGTAGGAGTGGCCTATCCTTTCCCTATGGACTGCACACAGATCATGAGCAATGGTAACATGAAGAGTGGGGTTTACACTATCTATGTGGCCAATGACCAAAAGAAACCCATGCAAGTCTACTGTGACATGACTACAGATGGTGGTGGCTGGATTGTAAGTTAAAGTATTTTTGAATAGATACAAATACTTAATAGGACAGTTGAATTTCCTTATGATTCATACATTTTTGTACATTTTACACATTACTTCCCATTATGTACAGTATAATCAGTAATATATAACATGACAACAAATACAAATGTGTTTTATGGATGTTAACTTTGGGGCTCCCTTTTGTTCGCTCTCTGTATCTCTCTCCCATTTTTTAAACCAAGGTCTTTCAGAAACGCAACTCTGGCAAACTAAGTTTCATGAAGCGGTGGAGACAATACGTGGAAGGCTTTGGAGAACTAACTGATGAATTCTGGCTTGGTACTGAAATATAAAAAAAACTTAAAAAATACTCATAAATAAATATGAATAATATTATTGTTTGAAGCGACAGTATAACTCTGACAAATGCCATTTTTGGTCCACACATAAACTCATCTCTCCAAAATGGCTAAAGGTGAACTTGAAATTAATAGAGAAGCAAGATTGGTCACCTCCATGTTGGATACACTTGATTTAGCTTCTTTGGCACACACATTTTCTGCATTACATGTATAACATAAAAAAAAAAAATAATAAAATCAATACAATACTTTTATTGTATACAATACAATACTGTTTTGCCTATGTATTTTTGTGTTATGCTTGGTTAGAGGCAAGAAAAACAACAAAACTAAAATTATGCATTAACAACACAAATATGCCATTTTTTCTAGGTCTGGCAAACATCCATGCATTGACCAACACAAGCACAATGTATGAAGTGCGCTTCGATCTGGGCCTTGGAAGCGAGCATGCCTATGCTATCTATGATGACTTCAAAATAGGATCAGCCAAGCAGAAATTTAAACTCACTATTGGCAATTACAGAGGAAATGCAGGTTGGGCTGATCATCATAGCCAGAATACACATTCACACCATCATCTTCTTTTCTCTTGTGTAAATTACAGTATATACTGCTCTGCTTGCTAATAATATCTTTTTTTTTGCCGTACTGTAGGTGATGCCATGACCTACCACCAGGGCAGATCTTTCACTACTATAGACTCAGACAATGATATTGCTCTGGGTAATTGTGCTTTTACACACAGTGGTGCCTGGTGGTACAAAAATTGTCACTTAGCCAACTTAAATGGTAAATTTGAGGACAACAGACACAGCATGGTAAGCTTGAGCTGTATAACAGATTTTGGTGTAATCTCTATACTTCACTGACAGTGGGTGCTAGTAATCAGCTGCTCTGTATTTAAATATACATGTAGGTTGATGGCCAGCAGAGGGCAACATCAAAACCGTATGGTTACCAAAGGGATATGGGAGGGATAAATGGAGCTGTAATAATATGGAGAAGAAGTGGACAAATCTGGAACATGAGGGCCCTAATCACTAACCTTAATTGAAATAGATGTGTTTTTTTGAGCAGGATAATCCTCTAGATTACCCAGAACAGAAGTTGAGCATCCCTGATAGCAGGAAAAGCACCTCAGTGCCCTGAATCTATCCACTTATATAAACGCTGAAACAAGAAATTTCATTTGCATGCAGGCAAAAAGCGCTGTAAAATGGAGTTATAAAATCCATTCAAATTGCTTAAAATAAAAAAATAGCATAATGTATATGCAGATAAAACAACAGAAAATATAGTGGAATTGTCGTTGTGTGATTCACCTGGCATGACAATAGCAAAATAATTTTCTGCTGGCCCTTGATTGATGCTTTTAAAATGGGGTTATTATATAAGTTTTTTCCCCTAATTATAGAGCAATTTTAATTATAGACGTGAGGTTTAAATGAAAAATTATAGATAACGCATACACAATTAGTCATAACATTATGACCACCTGCCTAATATTGAGTAAGCCCCCTTTACTGTCAACAGAACAATAATGCATTGTGTGGTCTGACAGCAGTGTTGGAACCAGCATTAAGTTTTTCGGTAATTTGAGCCACAGTAGCTCTTCCATTGGATCAGACGGATCAGTGGTCCAGGCCCTGGGTCATGGGTGGCCAAGGCCTACTGATGTACATGGGGAGAGATGGCTGAAATTTCTAATTTAATTTTCATTTAATTTCTTTACCACTAGGGGGTAAACTGGGAGCCATGGAAGGGTCACCTCATGTCTCTGGACTCTACAGAAATTAAGATCCGCCCTGTGAACACAGCTAGCCGAAAGAAGAGGTCACTTAAGAAAAGAGCAGCTGCTTAATGATCTGAAGAGCAAACTGACTCAAAGTTGAAAGTGTAATTAATCAAAAATAGCATGTTATCTTACTCAAAAATATTATGGGTGACAACTGGTCTTAACAGGTTACACATATTGATATAGATATAATGACAGATATTATCATTACATCTATATATTTTAACTGTATAGCTTTATTATACTAAAATGCTGAAAAGTCAAATAAAAAAAAATCTTATTTTTTTGTTAGATTTTTCTGTTTTAACATTTATTGTTCTGTAATTTTTTTATTTTTTAAAAATACTTTTAAATACATTGCTTAAATGTTAGACATATGTACTGTATAATATGTATTCGACTTATAATGTTAACAGTTTGTTTCACTATAAACCATTGAAATAAACCATATTTGTGTTGTCATAACTATGAGAAACAATCATTCATCAATGACACTTTAGTGCCATTATTCACTTTAGTGCCATACACACACACCCACACACACACACCCACACACACCCACACACACACACCCACACACACACACACACACACACACACACACACACACACACACCACACACACACACACACACACACACACACACACACACACACACACACACACACACACACACACACACACACACACACACACACACACACACTATGTGCAGTTTGGAAATGCCAATTTGCCTAATTTGCAAGTCTTTGGGTGGTGGGAGACCTGTTAAAATGTTAATAACTACTTTTCTGATCATATTGTCATGACTCTGATACTATCTTTGGCTGTATCATGCTCTTTTGTTTCAGTTGCTTATTTGCCTACGCTCATAGTCATGAACATGACCTGATTTTCCCCCTGTAAACCCTCTTAGAAATTTAAGGGACCATGGGTGTGAAATGGATGTTAAGTTACATAAAATTTCAAAATAAAAGTTCAAATGTTGTTGTTTTACAGTTGCAACATTTTGTATGGGTCATTCTTTCATTCAATGTTATTTCAATTTCAATTAAATTCAATTTATTTTTATTACACTTTAACACTTTTAACTTTTAATGTTCATTGTTGCAACAGCAGCTTTGTGGAAGCAAATGTTACCTTAATCACTTTATCTACGTCATTCTAACTTTCGAAAAACAAGAATGTACAATAAGAACGACGTACTGTACACTGTACAGACTTACGAAATACTTCCATCTCTGGAGCATGTTTGTACGTCAGATTTTTACGTAATTTCAACAAAGTAAGTCTCATACACCTTTGACACAAATATACAATGTAAAGCATAAAAACAAACACACATGTTCTGGATTATACTCTTGTGAGTCTGCGGCTCCAAATCATGAGGGGCATTTGGGGAAGGACGTAATTTTGTCTTAGAGCATCATTGGACTGTAAATTTAGTCTCATTAAGGATTTTCTGAAATTAGGATTATTCGCTATCAGGACATCTTTGCAGGACATCCATTTTCTATCATCATGCTCCCAGACTGATTCATCCATTGTTACAACTATTTTCTAATTGAAAATTGGAAATAAAATGCAGCACCACATCTAGCAGTATCAAAGTCATGACAATGTGGTTACAAAAGTCCTTATTACCATTACAACTGTCTTGGTGTGGTTTGGGTGAGTACTGAAACAATGACGGTTGCTTTTAGATTAGTTCCGGTTTTCTACAACAGTCCAAAGACTTGCACGTTGTGCTATCGAGTTTTAGATGCAAAGCAACTACCTTAAGCTCAATGCAAATAACACATATCATTTATTTGGTCCAAAATCTTTAATATCTGAGCATTTACACACGTGCATTGATGGGTTGTGGTAGAATTTGCAAAACAGCTGAGAACATTGATAATATCTTGGCTGCTCACCTACCTGTGAATCCCACATTGGTTCAGCACTCAGAACTCTTTCACTTCTGCAAAATGTTGCACCCTTTAGCCCTGTGCACAATTTTACCTAAATTAAACTACTGGTGAGTTTAGACAGGAAATGTTTGATTTTAAAGGGGAGCTGGTCTCTCTCTCTCTCTCTCTCTCTCTCTCTCTCTCTCTCTCTCTCTCTCTCTCTCTCTGTGTGTGTGTGTGTGTGTGTGTGTGTGTGTGTGTGTGTGTGTGTGTGTGTGTGTGTGTGTTGGCGGAGGTTAAAAATATCCTTTATTACATTTCCAGTGAAGTGCCTTGTGGTATTGAGCAACTGTCTTGTTATTGTATCAAAACTTTTTTCACTGATATAGTGTAAAGTGTCCGGCAAGAAAGTTGAAGCCCAGAGATTAAATATGTAGTTAAGTATATTATACCTAAATTTATCTTTAAACGTACTAAGTTAAACATAAACATATAAAATTAAACAGAAATGTAAACTATTTGAATATTTTAAACAATAAAATCAGAAAACAACAACAACCTAGAAGTCCTAAATAAAAAGTGAACAGATTCCTTTGCTTTACTTTTTTCAATATGAATTCAAAATATATTGTTCCCTTTGAGCTCCTGTATGCAGACACATACGCTAACCAATTATAACCCTTGTTTAAATAAGTAATAGTTTTCTGCAAAGAAATAAGACCTGGATGGCTCCTAGTTTAAGATCCAAATAAAGCCAAACCTTCCGAGCAACATTTTAGTGTATAAAGTTTGAATAGTTAAAAAATTTTAAGCATCAGGCCAATCTAACACTTCTCTCACGAGACTGGCATTGTGTTTTTCCACCCCTCCTGTAGTAGCTGGAGCCAGAGCTGAGGCTAAACAAGGAGTGCTTGTGTTAGTGGAAGGAACTGACTTGTGGTTGTTTTAGAGCTATTTTAATAGCCCACACTATTCCATCACACACTGTCTGTTGCTTAAAGAGCAAACAATCTCATGTTTGAAAAAGCTATCCGGAGTATCTGGAGGAACAGACGCTTAGTATCATCATATGTTCAGAATAAATATCAGGAGGTTTTGAGAAGGTTTACAGTATGTACAGGAGCATATTCAAGAAGAGTTATGCTAGAGAAAATCTTTAATTAGGGTACACAAAACACTGGACTGTAATAATTTATATACACTGACAGCATAGAGAAAGCCAATTAAACATGCTGCATAAGTGCTGTAGATCTATATTTAAACACACACACACACACACACACACACACACACACACACACACACACACACACACACACACACACACACACGCACACACCTAAATGTAACATGTCGATGCTTATTCAAATGCTTTCCCTCATTTTTAGCACATGAGGTCAAAAGATTTTTTCAACATTTTCAACGATCAGATTGTCTCATTGGAGGACAAGTCTACAATATGTAATAACACATTAGGGGCCACACTGATGTTGTAATAACTAAATTCTTATTTGTTCACAGTAAGTAGAATTCACCAAAGAGTGCTACCACAATTGACATGTACCACAATTGTTTAAATATTACAGGTCTTTGTTTATACAGGGCTGATATTGCTTACCAAAAATGGCAAACTTGAAAGTTCAGGAAGCTCTTTCCTCTTTGCTCTGTCAGCAATGCTGTATTGAGTAAAAATGTGAACTCCACCTCTATTGCACAATTAAAAATATTTGTAGCATACAGTACTGTATGTGCTCACCTTAAATACTCTATATATCACATTTTAGGGTTAGGGAAAGGATTTGTTTACATTTGTTCTTTTTCTTATTCTTGCTTGTTTAAATTGAGATACGTTTTTTCACCAAAATTTAATCTCTCAAAAGGTAATCCAAAACCATAGTGTGTGCGTGCGTGCGTGCGTGCGTGCGTGTGTGCGTGTGTGTGTGTGTGTGTGTGTGTGTGCGTGCGTGCGTGTGCGTGTGTGTGTGTGTGTGTGCGTGTGTGTGTGTGTGTGCGTGTGTGTGTGTGTGTGTTATGATCATGGCCCAACTACACAGTGGTGAAGGCCAGTCTATCAGGAATCATTGGGTCCGTTTTGACTGAAATCCACAAGTCCTCCTCATTCTGCCCATCTTTCTTCTTTTTCTTTTTTTTCTTTTCAACGTGTGCCCCTGTCTGTGTAGAGGGCTCTCTGCAACAGCAACAGTCACATCCTCTGCAAAAGGATGAGCAGCAGTGACAGCAAACAACCAGGGAAGTGAAGAAAACAAGTAAAGGCAGCATAAGGAGGACAACAATGCACACTGTGTTGTAAATGCCCTGATTGTGTTTGGTGATCAAAAATGTCCAACAATTCTTGAAGAAATCAGCAATCTGCACACTCATGGTTTAACAAGAGCCTTGGCTCATAGGAAGTCATATGCAGATCAAACCAAGATTATCCCTTTTAGTAATAACTCACTTGTTAAGATTTCTTTAAGCTTTTTCACCACAGATAATGCAATCTGTTTTATTTCTTGAAGATTCACCTGCTTATTTTAGTTTAGCATTATCAAATGCGTGTTGGTAAGTAGTGAAATTAGTGCTCTTCAACCCTAAACGAAAATTAAATCAAATGCACATTGATCTCAGGCTTTTATGAACACCAGAGCATTTTTTATGTGAAGTCTGACTTTGAAATGTCCATTAAGATAGACCGTAGAGGCGAGAGCTGTGTTGTGTCCAGATCAGCCAAACATGCAACATCAACCTTTCACCTGCAGCTTAGTCCCTTCTGCTTTGGCTCTCCAAGATGTGATAGAGTGCTGATCTTTCTGCAATGAGAGACAGAGGGGTGGTGGATTGAAATCTAGGGCATGCACTAATGTTTTGACAAATGTAAAAGAAGACAAGAAAATACCCACACCACATCATAAAATTGCTGTACAGTGAATATGATATTTAAAGATGCTCAGTCATGCTTATTAAAATCTTTTAGTCAAGCTTATAATGGTCAAAACAGGTCATTGTAATTATAGAATTATAATGAGCAATATTCATAGCTCCTTATACAAGCAGTTGGGGGTACACTTAATATACTAGCCCTAGTTTTCATCACTCTGTTAAATCTCACATTCAGCCTAAACCTACAGGAAGAGAATGCTGCACAAGGGGGTTAAACACTCTGGACTCTTCTGAATAGCACCTTAAAAATGAGCCATGAATATTAACAAGGACGAGAACTGATCTAGTTTACTCCCTTAAAGGGATAGAAGGTAATGGTGGATTATCTTACTATGCTTCAAAGAATGGGGTTATGTTATTAAATGTCTAGGATTATCAGTAATATTTAAATAAGATTTAATTAATTATTTTTCAATTCAAGTTGGGGCATTGGATTACCCTTTGAATCTGACCTTTTTCTTCTTCTTTTTTTTTTTTTTACCTGGCTGTTTAATTTGTGTCACAGGTTACATGATAGACAAGTTTTGTTTTCTCATGACAACCAAGGCGTATTTCTTGTAGGCCTAACCTAAAAAAGTGTGCAGGCATTAGGCTGTCAACAACACTGTCTTGATTTTACTGCAACAGCACGCGGCATTATGAGTTTTTGAACTTCTCCAGAATAGTAAACAGGAAACCCTTTCTAAACCACAGATAATGTCAGTTTGGAGCATAAAACTAACTTTATTACTTACACATACTTTTTCAATACATGCATAATTTACACATAAATACATATATACCATACATATGTACAGTATATACTAGACTATGTGCAAATGCACGAATCAGCTATTACGTCCAGACCACTGAGAGACATTGATCACCAACTATATACAGTACCAGGAAATTGGTTACAGGATCATAGACACTCAGGCTCAACTCTGCCCAAATCCACACATGACTTACATTTTTAAGTGAAAGTGCAGAAGCATTGTAATTTTACGGTAGAAAGGGTGTTGTTTCCTCAAGGCCACTCTCTATGCTTGTTACACCAAGCATTACTCGAAAAGCCTTTTACCATCACTTATCTTCAACCCCATCTGAACAGAACTGGTTGGAGCGATGAACATAAATGGCTAGCCTTATTCTAAAACAATTACATCATTTGCTGCTCTTAATCCGATTAAGGCAATGTTTACACAAAGGAAAAGGCATTTGAGTTTTATTAAAACACAGACTGCTCTTAATTTAGAACTGGCAAGTTTAGATTTCTGATAATTTACTACACATGTTCACCTAATTTTTTTTATATTATATTATTTTATATTTTTATATTTTATATTATAAATATTCACATTACTGCAATATTACAAAAATTTGATCTGAAGCAGCATATGCTGAGAGAGCTGATCTTGACTCCATGTAAGTGGTGGGCATGTGAGTAAATGCTCCACACCGCAACAGCTACTGCTTACTTCTCAGGAAGCCAGAAACACCATCAAAGCTCTGCCCTTACCGTTTTTGTTAAAACACCCAGATGATAAAAGTCCAGATGATTTCCCTCTCATCATACGACGCTTTTCAGATCCTGTCTGACGTTCTGATATTTCTTATCCACATGTACACCTAAACACTACACAAGTTATACCTACGAGCTTCCTTTTGCTATATAGAGGCCTAGAGTGGAAGAAAGAATCCTGTGTCTCACATGCTGCTTTGCCTCACACTCATGCATTCTTGTGGGTAGGTTATACTCTCAACTACCCTATGATGTCACTGAAGCAGAGGGCGGGCTGAAGGGGTACACTTCCACAGTGTTTACACATGAACATGAACTACCTTATAGGGAAAGTACAACAGTCAACATGCATGAATAAAAAGAAACTGAAATAGTAAGATTCTTGAGCTTCATGTACTTCATGTAGTATTTCAGATGGCTGCCATGAACCACTATAGTGAGTCAGGCAAATGAATATATATATATAATAATTGCTAATCTTTCTAACCCCAGTGATGTGCTAAAGCCACAATGCTTCAGACATGATGCATATATTTAGTCACATATAAATGAAATAATCTTACAATAATGAAAGACAAAAATATTTTCATCTACAAAGGTTGTAAAGGTTGCATAATAATTTCATTTAAAACAATATTTGACACTCAAATGTTTAAATCTTTGACTTAAGTGAGAACTACAGTCAGAAATGATATCCTGTTTCCATTGTAGTCAGATTTCATTTAAATTAAAATAATTTAAAAGCTCTCAGCTGAAGAAAGCTCACAAGATAACTGTTTTATATGGATCAGCAGGTCTGTACAGGAAGCAGAACTGAAAGTATGTCGGAAGACATGCCTCTGGCTAAATAAAGCAAAGAGCTCAACCAATAACCATCATTGGTAAACGTGTATAAACATGTAATATAAAATATTACAATTACCTGACATTAGATACTATATATAATTATATACAACATGTAATAATATTATATGCAATATGCAATTCTCTGACTACCCAAACTAATTCAGATATTGTAATAATCTATATTTGCCACAACAGTAAATTTGTTTACTTTAGAAAAAAATTGGACATAACACAGACAATTTCTTACCCAATATTTAATTTATTTATTTTACAGTTAAACTTTGTAGTTACACATATTTAGTTTTTTTTTTTTTTTTTTGCAGTGTTCAACTACATTGCCAAACAGCCACATGAGCATTTCTCAAAGTCTTGATTCTAAGACCAACCCTATGTTAAATCCTACAAAACCATGTGGTACATACACAAAAGACCACATTGTTACTATGACATGAAGCAAGCAGACCTCCAGGAACCATGTGGTGAGCTGTTCACAATCCTGATTACATCCTGAAGGGCATTAACAGGGCCTTACTGAATAACGCAATAAAAGAACAAGTTGGAGCTCAGGTTATGAGCTGCCCTTTTAGTGAAAAATCACACTGGCACACTGTTTGCAGAAACCAAATATAGCATGAGTTGTTGCTAACCAGCAGCAAACATGCAGTGAGTCAGGCAAATGAAATGTGTCAGGTTAGTACTATGAAAGTGGGTGTGACTGGAAAAAAACATCATGCCATGCCACGAATAAATGTAATGTACATCTTTCTTTCTTTCTTTCTTTCTTTCTTTCTTTCTTTCTTTCTTTCTTTCTTTCTTTCTTTCTTTCTTTCTTTCACATATAATCACTTATTCTGCTTGTTAATTTGGAAATTCACCACCACATCCTTCCTTTTTGATTTTTTTAAAATGGGGATTTACATTTGTTGCAACACTTTACTTGTTGCAACAAATAGCAGACAGTATAGTAGGCAGTAGCAAAAGCATATAAGATACTAAAATCTAAATGTTATCAATATTTGTACTTAATGTGTATTTATTTAAGCTTAAAATAAAATAAGCACAACATTAGCACAACAGTACAGAACTGATATGGGGCAGACAACACAAACTACCTAAAGCAGATTGCAGTGCATTACTAGGACAGCCCTGTCAGTGAAGGTCTGGTGAGTGTTTGAAAGAGATATATTTTCAAAACTACTTTTTCTCTGAGACGAATAGGTAGGGGTTCTAGGTAATAGGTTATGCTGGTTTTTGTCCTGTTTACTAATTAAACCTGTATTCTGGGGATGGCCTGGTTTGGATTTTGTATTAAAGTACCTCTGCACATGGATCCTATTTCTTTGAGTCAGAGAGATGATGCTAGTTATTGTAATTTTACTGTTTCTGTAATAAATTAGAACATGCTGTCATCACTGTCGGTGTCATTTAAAGACTTTAGACAAAAGTAACCATAAAATAGATTTGTATTCAAGTCTCCTTTAGTGAACAGCTGCTAACCTCAACAAACTTTAGTTCAAAATAATTTTCTTGATATGCAGTTTAACCTTTTGACCATAGAGTGAATAACATATAGGCATAGCATAGATTTGATTATGGTCACACTATCCACTGTATCTCATGAACGTATGCTTCTGTAAAGCTATTTTCTGAAATATCAATTCAAAATGATATGAAACAAGTAGCCACATTACTTACTATCAGAGTTCAAATAGTTGGCATTATTTCCTTTATAACTTTGTCTTCATATGGTATTTAGTAACTTAGAATGATAGCTCCCTTTTTTGTGTTTATGTCTCAATGCCATGTGATTATTTATTCATTATTACCAAGTACATGAGAAACATTGGTACAGACATGGTTTTGATAGATTAGTAAGCACAATTCTTATACAGTCAATCACTGGTCCAATTAAACTGGAAAAAACTTTTTTTGTTTATTTGTTTTCTTATCTGCAATGCCTTGTTTCTTTACCACTGAAAGTATTTGGGCAAAGGAAATGGGATGGGGATGCAATTCTTTTTTCCAAAATTAACTGCAAGATTATAGAAGATGTATACTTAAAAGACGCTTGAAGAAGAATGTCTAACGGAGGTTCAAATTCAAAACTTATTATAGTGTACTTAGCCTAAAGGAGTACCCCTTTGTGCTTAAACCATATGCTTTGCTATCTCTATAAAAAACTCAAAATCTTTCCATTGCAAGATGGTTCAAAAACAAATGTTGCCCAGGAGCATCAGTTTCAGCATGGCTGTGAAGCTTTGAAAGCCCTCATTTGTACAGAGTGACCTCTTGCCTCAGGCCACTGAAGGGCTTTTTCTTCTGTGTTGCTTTCTGCCCTACAAACTACATTCATGACACACAAAAAATATTTACTGTGTGTAATTTTGTATACAATTAAATATTAAATTATTTAATCATTAATAAACCTATTTTGACCTAAATAATAATAATAATAATAATAATAAAAAACATTCAGGGAGACAAAATCGTAATCTTCTCAATTAATAAATTCTTATGGGTAAACTTACAAGTGAACCAAGAATGTAGCAATAAATATAGCAGATGAATGATGGCCAGCTTCCCGTTTAAAAGCTACAGTAGACATATTTTCTTCACAGAGTGCATTGAAAACGAGAGATGCAGTTCCTGAAAAAAAGGCGAAGTGTGATTGCACTGATTACACATACAGCAGCTTTAAAGAATGCTATACAGTTCACTCATTTTAATGGGAATGAAGTAAGATGAAAAATGACTGTACAGAAAGAATGAAAGAAGGGCATGGCAATTATTTGTTTGCATCATCACATTATCCATATATCCATATATCCATCTGTAGTCCAACTAGGGAGCATGGAGACCAATGGTGACTATTGTATTTATTTCCAGTTTTCCCACTGAGGTACAGTTTGACCTCAGGTCAACATTCACACTTGCATTCACACACTACGGGCAATTTACGAATGCCAGTTAGCCTAATCTGCATGTCTTTCGACTGTGGAAGGAAACCGGAGCATACAGAAGAAAACCACCCAGCACGGGGAGAACATGCAACTCCATGCACACAAACTCCGAGACAGAAATTGAACCTGCCTCAGGGCCTGTGTGCATGTGGAAAAAACGTCAGACAAACTTCCTGATAATTTCCCTACAAATTTTTTACAATCGTGAGGTTGTATGGGTTAAGGACTGTGAGAAATTGTATGGGTTAAGGAATGTGTTGAATTGTGGCTCCAGATGCACATGTACAGCAGTTCCTGCACAGCACAACTTAACTTCATAATGTACAGTTGTGGAAAAGTAATGACTCATAATCGCACTATGTGACCCAGACACAATCTATTACCACCAAAAGGAGGAAGGATTTACTTTTGATTTTGGTTTCTTTGGAGGGTTCTTCTTCATATCGTCTAGGGGAGTTATTTTTTGCCATTGTGAGATGTGAGTTAACACAATGCCAAGGACACAAGGACAAGTTGCTAGAGAAGCAATTGCTACTGTACATCAACCAGGAATAGGTTAAAAAAACATTTCCAAACAATCTGGAGTTTAATGTCTATAATTAGAAAGATTATTCACAAGAGGAAAGCATTCAAGACATTAGCCAATCTTCCCACAATATTGCAGCAAATTTATGAGTAAATTCACCCCAATGCCATGTGCAATGGTCTAAGAAAAAGAAAGAAACAAAACAAAAAACAAAATGAAAATCATGAGCTACATATCAGACCCTACAAGCCCCAGTGAACATGTTAAATGTTAAAATACAAGAAACACAGATGAAGAAGAAGATGAACAAGTTTTTTTTTTTTTTTTTTTTTACCAAGGGATGTCAGGAGAAAACATTATCTGTATAAAGAGAACATGGAATCACACAGTCACATCTGAACAAACCACAAGACGTCTGGAGCAATGACCTATAGACAGATAATGCCAATCCAAGTCATGCCAATCCAAAGGCTACTGCTGCCACTGGACCTGGGCACCTTGCAGTCATTGAGTTTATACCAGAGGATTCTAGGGGCAAATGAGAGGCAATTTGTCTGACTACAAAAGCGTGGTCAACAATCTGAAGCACCTCAGTAAATCTACGTACATGAGAAGAATAAAAGCATCATGGTTTTGGAATGGCCTAGTCAAAGTCCAGACCCAAATAAAATGCTACGGTGTGACCTTAAGAGAGCTGTGTGAGAGCTGAAGTTAATCCCCCAAAAACTTCAAAGTACTGAGACAATGTTATAAAGGAGAATAGGCTACAATTCCTCCATAATGATATGAGAAGCTGATGTAAGAAATGTAAGAAATTAAATGTAAGATTACTTCAAGTTGTTCCTGTAGATCAAGGTGGATCTATAAGCCCTTGAATAATAGGGGATACTTAGTAATAGTATTTACAAAGTATTCTAATTATGCTTTACACAAAAATTAAAAGACCGGGTACTGACTTTCAGATATGACTATATGAAGGCATCCAAAATATTCAAGAATCTCCTTTAAACAGTAAATATTGAGATGTGTCCGCTACTTATGATCTGTAAAGGCTTTATAATCTAAGATTCTGTAAATTGCTGATTTTTGAGTTTGATAACTCTACAGTAAATAAACTTCTCCTTTGCAGCAAAAGTAAATTTTTCTTCTTGGGAAAGTCTTCTTGTGGTGGTCTTCCAACAAACCAGTTTTTCATAGTGTTTGGTGTTTGGTTCTGCAAATGTACTTGGACCGGTCATAATCTTGTCACATCAACACAGTGGTGAAAAAGGCCCGGCAGTGTCTGTACCACCTCAGAGACTTTAGACTGCTCTCCAAAATACTTAGGAGCTTTTACTCCTGCACCATAGAGAACATCCTGCAAAGGCCAACCCTTCCCTCAAGGCCTTCCCATAGGCTATTCTGGCCCTCAACCAGAACACCCTAAAGAACCGAACAATCTGATCCGGTCTTCTTTGTTCACTGACACAAAAAACACTCTCCCTACATTCATCCTAACACATCAAAGTCAGGATGTAGCACATTACTCATCAAGTGACACATTTGCACATTGCTACAAACTGCACACTTCCTAGTACTTTGCACGTTTTTCTGCTCGTGTTTGCACATTGCTCATTTTTCACAGAACTAACTGTACTCAGCTGGAGTTTAACTTATCCTGTATACTTTTTTTACACTTCAAACCTCATACACTTCTATTAAATCTATTCTATAGCATCCCTGTACATACTGTAAAAATTTCAGCCTATATTTGAATATTTTTTTCTTTTTTCATATAGAATAATTTCAGATTTTCATGGTGAAAGATCTAGCTAGCCTTTATTTGCTAGCACCTATAGTTTCTGAGATATGACGACAAATATTAACTTAATGTTTGTGTCTATTTACAAACATTGTATTTACAGTCTTATGCAAAAGTTTAGGCACCCCTTGATTTTAGTGTTTTTTAATTGAAAAGATGTTAACACAGTCTCTCTTGGAAATGGAAAAAATGCTTTTAGCAATGTTTTTAGCAAACATTGATGCATAGTTACTTCTTATGCCAGAAATTGAACAACAAAAAAAAGAAAAAAAAAAAAAAAGAAAACATTATTATGGCACTCTGCAAAACTTTGGTCACCCTAAGAGTTCCAGAGTCTCAAATTCTTTAAAAAAATTTTTTTTTACAAGGTTTCAGTCCTTAATCAGCTCATTAGATCTGATGCATGGCAACAGCTGTCATTAGTAAATGCCAATTTTAAAGCTTTACAAAAACTTTGACTTTTCAAACCTTTGCACACACTTGCAGACAACTCAACAACCATGGGTTCCTCTAAGCAACTGTGTAAGTCTCTGAAAATGAAAGTTATTGATGCCCACAATGCAGGAGAAGGTTACAAGAAGATAGCAAAACGTTGTCAGCTTGAGAAATTCCACAATGAGAAATGTATTTAAGAGATGGCAGTTCAGGGGAACTGTGGAGGTCAAGATCAAATCTGGAAGACCAAGAAAACTCTCAGAGAGAATGCTCGTCAGAAAGACAAATCAAAAGCCCCATTTGACTGCAAAAAAACCTGCAGGTTTAGCAGACTCAGGAGTGGTGGTGCACTGTTCCACCGTGCAGCGATGCTTGCACAGACAAGACCTTCATGGAAGAGTCAGCAGAAGAAAACCTTACATGCGTCCCCATCATAAAATCCAAGAGTATTCAACAGAACATCTACTGATGCGTTTTAGGAACAAGTGCTGTGGACTGATGAAGTTAAAATAGAACTCTTTGGCCACAATCGGCTAAGGCATGTTTGGAGAAAAAAAAGGAGCAGCATTTCATGAAAAGAACACCTTGCCAACTATAAAATATGAGGGTGGATTTATCATACATTGGGGTTGTGTTGCAGCCAGTGGCACAGGAAACATTGCACGGGTGGAGGGAAGAATGGATTCCACTAAATACCAGCAAATTTTGGAAGCAAACATCACACCAACTGTAAAAAAGCTGAAGCCGAAAAGAGGATGGCTTCTACAACAGGACAATGATCCTAAACATACCTCGAAATCCACTATGGAACACCTTAAGAGACGCAAGCTGAAGGTTTTGGAACGGCCATCACAGCCCCCTGATTTAAACATCATTGAAAATTTGTTGGTAGATTTTAAAGAGTTGTGCATGCAAGATGACCAAAGAATATTACAAAACTACAAGCCTTTTGCAAGGACGAATAGGAGAAAATACCAAGTACAAGAATTTAAAGAATTTTAGCTGGCAATAAAAAGCATTTGCAAGCTGTGATATCTGCCAGAGGAGGTGTCACTAAGTACTGATTATATACTGTAGGGTGCCCAAACTTTTGCACTGTGCCACAATGTTTTTATTTAATTATTTTTTATCTTTTTTTCAATTTATGACATAAAAAGTAACTATGCACCGTTTGCTGAAAATATTGTGCATGTTGTCCATTTCCAAGAGTGATTGTGTTAACATATTTTAAATAAAAAAATCACCACAATATGTCATTTATCAAGGGGTGCCTAAACTTTTGCATAAGGCTGTAAATAAATGGAATAGATGCATTTAAATAGATTATTTAAATATGGATGCTAATTGACCAAACAGTGACAAGTTAAAAACACAGGTTAAAATAAGAAGTCAATTTAGCTTTTCAATGTAATTACTAATTAATTTCAATAGAATTAAAATTCATTTTCAATGAGAACTGTTAAAATTCAACATTCTTCTAAAAAATCTAAACAATTTGAGGGCTGATTGATGTGGTATATTTCAGTTGGTGATTGGCCACAAATTCTGTAAACTACTGCCAGTGTCCGCAATCTTCAGTCAACTGGAAATTATTAAAAATTGGGAAAAAAGTGGACCAATTTCCTTAGAAATGTAAACGTGAGTGATTCCCATATGAGCAGTTTGAGCATTCTAGCAGTTCAGGCTGTAATGATTCCATACACTGTCTATTTTTTCATCTGTCATCTCCCATTATGGCACATTCCCCCAACCAGTTGTCCAATGTGTTGCATAAACTCCGCTCTCTTATACTGTTTTTAACCTAGACCAGGGGTGTCCAAATCCAGTCCTGGAGGGCCAGTGTCCAACACAGTTTGGTGCTTCTTCTTCTCAAACACAGCTGATTGAACTAATCTGCTAATTACTAGGTTCAGTGGGTGTGTTTAGGTGTTGGTGAATTACAAACTGTGCTGGTCACTGGCCCTCCAGGACTGGATTTGGACACCTCTGACCTAGACTATGTTTAACTATATGTAGCACTCCACATGTTCTAATAATCATTTATTACACTAACTGTTGGTCACCAGCATGAGTAAAATCAAGTCAGTGCGATCTGCAGTGTGGTTTTGCAGCTGTCTGCCCAAAAAAACCACATTTAAAAACCAACGACAGAAGCACTGCTACTTATGAATAACTACTTGTCAAGTGAACTTTTGCTTTGCTTTTGCCCTGACTGCCATGCCACAATTGTCTGCTAAGCTCCAGATTGTTTTCTGAACTGGTTGTTGCTCTGACAAATCTCTTACTCTGTTCCAGTGTGCCTTCTCTGTCAGTTCAAGTACTGTAGCCTTAGTGCTATTTACCTGCACAACTTACATATGATCCCTGAGAGGTCACACAGGATTTTCACAGGAACAATTGCAGAATCATTCACAGACTTGTGGCTTTCTTGGCACCATTTAATGTTTTACTGCCTCATCACCATACTGTGCTTATATTACAAGTCTTGCAGTATGTAAATGTGTTTTGTTTTTACACATTCATTCATAAGAAATTTTATTCCAATTCCAGGTTTGACACGAATGCCACTCATATATTACACAGTTGTGGAAAGTCAGTACTCATAATCTCACATTTTGCTCTTACTACTACAGTTACTACCTAAGACCCCCCCCCCCAACACACACACACACACACACACCCCAAGAGTTCTATTTTAACTTCATCAGTCCACAGCACTTGTTTCCAAAGCACAGCAGGCTTCTGTAGATGTCTGATGTTGGACTTTATGATGAGGTAAGTTTTTCTTCTGCTGACTCTTCCATGAAGGTCTTGTCTGTGCAAGCATTGCTGCACAGTGGAACGGTGCACCTCCACTCCTCATTGAAGTCAAATGGGGGCATATGAGCAGTTTTCTCAGACAGTTTTCTTGGTCTTCCAGATTTCATCTTGACCTCCACAAGTCCTCCTGAACTGCTATCTCTTAATTACACTTCTCACTGTGGAAACTGCATGCTGGCAACACATTGCTATCTTCTTGTAGCCTCCTCCTGCATTGTGGGCATCAATAACTTTCATTTTCAGAGTCTTACACAGCTGGTGTAACAACAGTTGGTTGTTGAGTGTCCGCAAGTGTGTGCACAAGGTTTGAAGAGTCAAAATATTTATAAAGCTTTGAAATTGATATTTACTAATGACAGCTGTTGCTATGCATCTGATCTAATGAGCTGATTAAGGTCTGAAACCTTGTAAAAAGAATCTGAGACTCTGGAAGTCTTAGGGAGCCCAAACATTTGCACAATGCTATAATAATATTTTTATTAATTTCTTTTGTTCAGTTTATGGCATAAGAAGTAACTAAAAAAAAATACAAATAAAAATCTACAAAATATTTTTATATTTTCTGCATGTTTTCTTTAAGTCACAATGTGATATTAAGCAATAATTCCAAACTACTATCAATATTTCAAAATGGGTTTTTGATGTGTATGGGTAAATGTGATTTTGTAAGAAAAAAAACTCTAACTCCACCTTTCAGTTTTTTCATAATGGATAAATCAGTCAGCAATTGTATGTGTGTAATATAATGCAAGTATGCAATGTATGGTCAATAATATGTTGCTTTTAAATAAAAGATTGTGTGAAGCTGGCTTTGATATATATACAGTGGAGATACAGTGTATCTAAAATCATTCATAAGTCACACTGATATAACCAAAATAATATTCACATAAAATTTTGCCATTTGTGCTTTTTATACAGTGTGTAACACATATTGCTTCTTTTATAAAAATGTTTTCTTTAACTGCCAAAAGTTAGATTTGGTAAACATACAGTATTTAAATGCACAGTACGTGCAGGGTGAAGTGGTGGCCTAGTGGTTAGGACCGTTGCCTCTCACCTTGAGGGTTGTGGGTTTGAATCTCTAGAAAACATGCAATGAGAGTCATCAGACCAGGTTGTTATTTAGCCCCACAAGCAGCAATGCACTGTGTGTTCTGTCAGAGCCAGCATCAACTTTTTCACTAATTTGGGCTACAGTAACTTTTCTATGCGATAGGATTTGCATACCATGTGTATCACTGAGCCTTTACTTGCTTATCAGTTTACTAGTTCTGCTTTATTGGGCTACTGCATACAGGGAACATGCCATTAGACCTGCTATTTCGGAGATTCTCTGACTCAGTCAACTAAGTTTCTCAGATCCTCATGCTTCGAGAACAGACTGTTCACATGCTGGCTAATTAATGTCATTATTACAAAACCTGGCAGATGCCATTGTAACATGTTTTTGCTATGTTTTATAACTCATATTTTGTTATTTCAGTAAACAAACAAAAAGACCAACAAAATTTTTTTAATATTGCACTAACTTAAATGCCTGTAAAAGTCTGAGTACCTCTGCTTGTCTCATAGAAGCTGAGTTTGGGGCGGTTTACATCAGGATTGGCATTTAAAATAAAACCTGTGCCAATTAAATGTATGGCCAGATGATCCGCTGTGTAAAGAATATCACATATGTTACTTTTGTTTTTTGATGTACATGCACAAGGCACTTGGCTTAAATCTAAAATACTCTTAAATGCTTACAATGTTAATAAACCAGAGAGAACATCAGATACCATCATGTGCTGTGTGTGTGTGTGTGTGTGTGTGTGTGTGTGTGTGTGTGTGTGTGTGTGTGTGTGTGTGTGTGTGTGTGTGTGTGTGTGTGTGTGTGTGTCAGTCATGTTGGAGCTGCCTGGTAAACATATTGAGTCAAGGCAGACACTACAAAATTCTTCTATAATTTTGAAATTAATAAAGCTTGTCAAGGATTAGCAAAAACATGTCATCATGCCAAATATTAACTTTGTGTAGTTTTGCACTGTTTACTGTTCCTCATCAAGATCGACATTTTAATGTAGAAATTAAAAAAATTTCATTGTCTTTAAAAAGAATTTTACTGGACAGCATTTTTTCCTTATGTGCCTAATACCATATGAACAGTAATGTATGCTTGTGCATCAGATGCATGTAAATAAGAATACTTTTTGATACTCTTGAACATATACTTGGCATTGTCTTTGGTGTCCTGTTAAAAACAATATGTCAGACAAATCTACATAGGATTAATGTATTATACTAGATTTCATAAAACAATCATGCAGCAATGCGAATATTATTTTGAAATCAGTATCAAAATAATTTATTTATCATATCTGTAGCTACAAGTTCTTTTGTAACAAATGTATTTTAATACATAGCATCTGCTTTGCATTTGGATCAGTGTTTTTACTTACTTTTTATATTTCTGTGATAATGTTTATTGCAAATAAAGAGATAGAAAAACAAATTCCTCTTTACATATTTTATTAATGAGTATAAAATGTATTAAAAAGGAATTATACAGCACACATAAGTCAAACTAAAGCTAATTTAATTTGTCACATTAGTATCCAAGGTTATTTAACTGTAAATGTCAGGCTATTACAGAGTCCTATACAGTATTTTCACATATCCATCTTCGTATCACATTATGTTCATCTTCAGCACATGCAATATCCATTCTGTCAGCAAGCACCAGGGAGGAAGGGATACCACAACTTATGTGCATTGTTTTTTTTTCCTTCTCATATACTGTCTCAAAGATAGGGAAAATATCTGCATGATCTTTATTAGACATGATTATAAAAGAAGTCCATAAAGAGAAAGGATAGTGTTAATGATGAGCTGGATAATTTATTGTATATGTTTAATTGGATAATTCATAATAATAATTATGCCACTCTGAGACACTCCTTACTGTGTTAGCACATAAAGTCTCTAGCTAATGGATGGAAGCAAATGGAGCTAAATTAATAAAACCATTAGATGAAAAAAATGGGTGGAAGTATGTTACTGTCAGTGTTGAAATGTCCTCACATCCTTAACAAAACCAATCTTTATTCTTCTTATGAAAGCCAGGTACAATAGAAAAATACACCTTAAAAGGTGTCTGTATTGAATTTTTATTTTAACTTTTCATTTAGTTCATTTGTTGTGTGTAAGAAATATGCCATTCATTCTAAGATGTCGGTGTTCACATTCTAATAAACTTTTCCTACACAGTATATTTATTAAACCTGGTTTGTGAAATTCTGATGAGAACTTTGCCAGTGATAAGGACTTTACAGAGTAGCAAATGAGAAATGGCTCATTAGAGAACTGCTGGTTAATGGCAGGATGTAATCTGTCTTTTTTTGTAGCTGCATTATGAACCATTGTGTTATAATAAGTATAAGGATAAAAACAGAAGGGACACTGGTGTAAATTAATTGCTCATCTATTACATTCTTCCTGACAGTATCCATGATGTTCAATTTCTCTGGGTGAGAATGAAAAAATGCTCAAGGTGCATGTTTCAATATTTCTGCTACGATAATATGGAACCTGCATTTAAAATGAGAATTCTGCCACAAATAATGGATTAAAAGACTCATGTTAAGAAATTTTAAACAAAACAATCTATTTTTAAAATTATTAAGCACAGAAAACAACTGTATGAAAATTTTGTCTCGAAATTGCACACTACAAGACAAAAATCATATAAAATAAATAACAATAACAATATAAACACAATCAGGTGATATTATAATAACTGTCCTTAATACACTATTAGGTGATATGAACAAACTTGTTATTAGTTCAGAATTTAACCACTAATTGATTATTTGTAAATGTTTAACAAAGATTTACATACATAAACCACAGTAATATATTAGGTATGGTTGTCTGACATAATAATTTATCATCAATTGAACTGTTATAAATATGTATGTAGCTGCCTGATAATACAGTTCGTAATTATATAATGTAACGTACTGTATTATTAGGCAGCTATAAGCATATTATAACATTTAAACTACCAGGGTAAATATTTTTTTGCCATAAAATGTACAGAAATTTGAGACCATTATCCACTAATACATTTTAAAAAAAAGTTTATATGAACAGCTTTCATAACTATAAACATTTATTAACAATATTTTGTTATTTCCATACGTATAGCTGTAGATTACATAACTCTATATCATAGTTCTGAATGGTCAGGATGTGTCGATTAATTCACTACAACAGCAGCTCTGACAGTAGATCTGTCTGTAAAGTAAATCACAGGTTTATATTGATGCATTCATTTTAATAGATAAATGATTTTATCATAGTAGCCAATTGACAGGGATGGCAGACTATCTCTTTTCAAGCTCTCTATAAGGAGGCATTTGTTAATAGAAGAAGCCTCACTGTCAACTCTTAGACTGTAACAATCTAAGTTTTCATTGAAACCAGAAAATGCAAGCGGACAGAAGAACTTGCATTTTCTGGTTTAAATAAATTTTAAGAAAGAGAAAAAAAGATAATATGTATGAATTAGTTTTCCAGACATTTCACAACACTAAATCTAACTATACATATAGAAAGCATAACCTGATGTACTTTTATGAATAAAAAGGTTGCATCACACCACCTTATAATTTTTAATTAAATATTTAAATTCTGAATAACCAATTATTTGTTCATATCAATGAACAGTGTATTTTTGCAGGTGCAATAAAAGTGCAATTGCACAAGTTCAACAAGCCTATAATCTATAAACAAGCCTATTATGCACTTTAAATGGCAATCCATCTGTTTTGTGTTCACCACCGACTGCTATGTTTGTTTACAAATACAATATTTCTTGAATTTATACCATGTCAACATTGCATTTTACACACAATTACACATTTTGCAGACTTTCCAAACCATGCACTACCTATACATAAAATGTATTTAACTGTGGTTTTATGACATTGTGGACGACTGCTAGGATGGTTGTGCTTTGGAGAAATTGCTGCCTTTTTCCATGATGAGTAGTGAAAGCAAAGTAATCACCATGTGAACATCACCCCTTTTTCACCTACACATGCTAAGACCTATAACAAACAAATAAATAAATAAGTAAATCAATAAATTGGCTATAATTACCTTAATGCCATGTTGCTTCCTTTACTAAGCAGATGTCAGTTCCCAGAAACATTTTAAAGCCCTTACAAGATTGTGTCTGAATCACAGGGACATATCCATAGTCACTAAGTATTTTGTCTACTGTGCCACAATATTCAATTTATCCAAGATACTTGACATGATCTGATGGCATATGCAATAAGGATCACTGGCTGTTTGATCGTCTGCTGAATTTGCTGCAGTGTCATACATAACAGGTAGAAAAGTATATACTTTATTTGATAATTTGCACAGCAACACATTCTGACCTAAAGCCTCTGTCTCTCCCCTGTTTCCGAATCATATTCAATTAAACAGAGTCATCTGACTTCACACAGACAGATTGAGGACATTTTGAGGACATTGATATGCACAGGCTTGTTTTTCTGTGTTCGCTTTTCTTTCTATTTTTCTACATACCCCCAGCCACATTTGAAGACATTCATTGTTACTATTTCTCATGAAGACACAAGGTGATGTCTTTGCATACAACATACAGCAACTCAGTTAGTTTTAAAGGAAACCATCCTGGCTGTCTGGAATGAACAGAACCAAATGTATAATTTTTTTTTTTTTTTGCATTTAAATGTTTTTTTTTTTTGTGTGTGTGTCATGTTTCAAGTATCACTTTTGTGTATACCTTATAATAATTCAGCAGACATTGATTGTGAATATATTTACCATTTTTTATGTGCTCAAATGTTATCCTTTTATGGCACCAATAATTATAGCTCACAGTAAATTCCAGTATTAAATATTAATATATAACAGAATTTGAATTTGTTTAGGTTAAACTGCAGTTGCGATTACTAGATTAGCCCAATATTTTATGTTATGATGCTACCCAGAAATATAAATCTGCAACATTATTAAAATCTAAAAGCGGTGTTATTAGGTTAACTTGCAAATAAACTTACACTAAAACTAATTTTGCAGCAAAACTGAATTAATGGCACACTATGACACGACAAGTCATGTGAATATTTAAATTGCATGAATATGAAAAATACTGGTCAAATAAATAATTAAGTTTAAGAAGGATTTTCTCTTTTCTTTAATTTTTTTTTTTTTGAAAAAAGGAGTTTTGGATTTGATACAATAATCTGGGATGATTTATAAATGCCAATGATGTATTATAATTTGATTTTGGACACATTTTTGAAAATTGGTATATATCTGTAGGCATTTTAAATCAATAAGTCATTGGTTTCCAAAAATACAAACAGTGCAAGGAATCAAAGAACAATGAAGCATGATTACTTTTCATGTGTAACAAAATGTAATATTTCTGATTTAGCATTCAACTTTAATTTATAGTTATATGTAATAGCATTTAAATAGTTTCCAGTGTATCAAAAAGTAAATAAGAAAGAACATTATAATATGATCACCTTTCCAGCATTTTTAGGTATTTATCTATTTCCTATTTTATTCATAAACCATTTTCTAACCTCTCACCTCAGTTAGCTTGATTCTGTTTATTTGAAAATGATGTCAATTGTAATGAGAACAAGATCAATATAGTGAGTTTATGGGTGTTGACCAAATTTGCTTTGTCCAGTGAGCTCCTGCTGATAAGGATGAAATTTGACAGATTTTAGAATAGATTACAACGTGGTCTCATCACTGTCAACATAATTTAAAGTCCGCGCCTCAGCAAGCGTTTCTGTAACGTCTTCAAACCAATTCAAAATAAAAATAAAGTTAAGTTAAGTTTGGTTCTTTATTTCAATGGCAAGAAGACTGGCAGTAGTTTACAATATTCTCTCAAAGCAGTTTTGCAGACAGAAATCTAAAATTTTATTACTTTTTATTTTTTAAATCCTTAATTTAGCCTTCTGTATGTGCCATCTTTTGGTGGTAGCTTTATATTCTGCTAAGCTACATTCACTAATGGAGAACCAAACCTGTCAAGTTACGTACAGTGGTGTGAAAAAGTTTTCCCCATTATTGATTTCTTATTTTTGTGCATGTTTGTCACACTTTAATGTTTCAGATCATCAATTAAACTGAAATATTAGTCAAAGATAACATAGATAAACATATAATGCAGTTTTTAAATGAAGGTTTTTATTATTAAGGGAAAACTAAATTCAAGACTACACAGCCCTGTGTGAAAAAGTGTTTGCCCACCCCTCTGTTAAAACTAACTTAACTCTGGTTTATCACACCTGAGTTCAATTTCTCTAGCCACACCCAGGCCTGATTACTGCCACACCTGTTCGTAATCAAGAAATCACTTAGATAGGATCTGCCTGACCAAGTGAAGTAGACCTAAAAAATTGTCCTCAAATGCTAGACATCATGCCGAGATTACCCCAAGAGGGCAGCGACAACTTATGCAAGAGATCACAAAAGACCCTACAACAATGTCCAAAGAAGCCTTCGCTTGCACTGATGCTGCAATAATTATAAGGTCTTGTGGCCTTATACTCAGTGAGTAGTAGTAGAGTGAAGATTACTCATGGCCTTTCCACATGTGCCAGTTGATACCCTAAAAAGTACAGAATGTATATTAAAAAATGTTAATGTAATATGTGTAGAAAAACTACACAATATACAATATATTTACCACTAATTTTATTAGGGATACCTGTACATTTGAATATTCATTGAGCTATCTAATCAGCATAAAAATCTATTGATTCAGGTCATGTATTTTTTACATAAATAATTAGAACAAAGAAAAAGTGGTACTAGATGGGCTGATTTATTTAAAAAATCAATGGTGTGCTACTGATGTGCTATAATATCATACACAACAGCTTCTAAAGTTTACAACAGTAAGCAACAGTTCTTTGGTGGAAACACTTTGCTGGTAAGAGAGATTATGAACAGAAAAGCATCTCAGGCCCTGTTCTTAACAGACGTAGGTACACTGGATGTTCTGGTGTAAAAGACGCCACAACAATGTCCATAGAACAGCAGGCCTCACTTGCCTCAGTTAAAGTGAGTGTTTATGACTCCACCTTAAGAAAGAGACTTGGCAAAAATGGTATGCATGGCAGAGTTCCAAGACAAAAACCACTGATGAGCAAAAATAACAAAGGCTCGTCTCAGTTTTGCCAGAAAACATCTTGATGATCCCCAAGACTTTTGGGAAAATACTCTGTGGACTGACGAGAGAAAAATGTAACTTTTTGAAAGGTGTGTGCACCATTATGTGTGGCATAAAAGTAATACCTTTTCAGAAAAAGAACATCATACCAACAGTAAAATATGGTGGTGGTAGTGTGATGGTCTGGGGCTGTTTTGCTGCTTCAGGACCTGGAAGACTTGCTGTGATACATGAAACCATGTAAATATACCAAAATATCCTGAAGGAGAATGTCCGGCCATCTGTTTGTGACCTCAAGCTGATGCGAACTTGGGTTCTGCAGCAGGACAATGATTTTGCACACCACCTGACCTGAATCCAATTGAGATGCTGTGGCATAACCTTAAAAAGGCTGTTCATGCATTGTGACTGAATTAGAACAATTCTGCAAAGATGAGTGGGCCCCACCAAAATTCCTCCACAGCGCTGTAACAGACTCATTGCAAGTTATTGAAAACGCTTGATAGCAGTTGTTGCTGCTAAGGGTGGCCCAAAGAGTTATTAGGTTTATGGGGCAAACACTTTTTCACCCAGGGATGTGTAGTTTTGGATTTAGTTTCCCCTTAATAATAAAAACCTTCATTTAAAAACTGTATGATGTGTTAACTTGTGTTATCTTTGACTAATATTTAAATTAGTTTGATGATCTGAAACATTAAACTGTGACAAACATGCAAAAAAAAAAGAAAAAAAGAAAAAAAGAAATCAGTAAGGGGGCAAACACTTTTTCACACCACTGTATTAGCTAATTAGCTACTTTTCATTGTGATGAACACAAACCTACATAATTTGGGAGAACAACAGTCTTTTTTTTTAAATACAAATTTGATGCATGTGGTCTATATTGATCTACATTGTATAAAGTAAAAGCCTTTTGAAGAGAGTTCACTGTTTTTGAGCTCACTGAAGGGCCATCTGGCAAAACTGATTCTGCATTGCAGCAGAGAATCTGATAACTGGACAGAATCAAAACTGGATAGATTTTGGGTTTTGCAAAGAAACAGTGATTGTGGGATAGGGTGGTTGCCTCACAGCTCCAGGGGCTCTCCCTCTGTCCATGTTCGATTTCTTTAGGTTCCCTGTCTTCCAAAAATATGCTAGTATGTGGATTTGCTAATATGAATTGGCACTAGGAGTAATTAAGTGTGTGACGTGTGTGTGAACCCTCCAAATGACTGGTTTCCAATTTAAAATGCAGTACTTCATGATCAGTGTTCCTAGGATGTGTCAGATACTGCATGGAGGAATAAGACACAAATCCCCCAAATTATCATAAAATGCTGAGGACATCTTTACTGTAGAAATCTGTACTGGTACAATTTGAAATAGATGAATAACTATATATGCGTATGGAATCACAAAAAATTGAGATCACTGCCTCACAACTCCACATTCCTGATTCAGTCTTAAGTTCATGTCGTCACCTGTAGAGAATTTACCTCTAGTCTCCTAGTCCGTGAGCTTTCTACCATGTCCAAAAAAACATGACAATAGACCTACTGGCTACATTTACTTACCCTAAATGTTTATGTGTGTACATATGTAAAAAGAGTAAAGATTACAGTAAAAAATTGTTTTCAGAGATCCCTGCTTGGTAGGAATTTGGTGTCAGACGGTACCATAATTTCAACCCCTGGGCAAGAAACGGTAAATTCCATCATTCTTATCAGTAACCCAGAGCCTTAACCACTGAACAGCCACTGCATTGTATTGTGACACATCATCCTGGCATACGCTCCTGATTTATTACAACCCTGACAAGAATAAAGTGATTACAGAAAAAAAAATTAAATAATAAAACTGATAATGTGCTTGTATAGTCTGGATCATCTCCTAATGTCACTTTGGGGATTTCTTTCCCTATGAATACGTGAAATATCAAAATAAATTAAAGAAAAGTACGGTACTCAAAACAAATATCAGATAAAAAAACAGTCCCAAAATCTTGCATGTAAACCATTGTCATATTTTACAGCATTTCAGTTATAAAAATATAATTTCCCCTTCTTCTGTTTAGTGATTTGGTTCTAAAATCTTTTTTCCTGTAAAGTAACACTGTCATGTATGTAATGTTTATTCATGTTCTTTCCCCAGACCATTTGTGGTACGTAACACTCAACTATACTGTATCTAGGAGCCTTTTCTTTCTTTCTTTTTTTTTGTTGTTTTTAAACACCTTTAGGGGGCAAAAGCTTTGCAGAGAAGAGTACTATCCAAAAGGCCATCATTTAAATTCAATTCTTCAAAAAAAGATCAACAGCCTTACTTTTCCTTTTATGTAAAAATAGGAACAGCTAGTAAGACATAAAACAAGAGATTAATGTTGAGCGGACCGCCTTCGCTTGCCACTGATGCTGCGATAATTATAAGGTCTTGTCTTCATCTCCACAAATGGGATGGAGAACTCATGGCCTTTCCACATGTGCCAGTTGATACCCTAAAAAGTACAGAATGTATATAAAAAAATGTTAATGTAATATGTGTAGAAAAACTACACAATGTACAATATATTTATCATTAATTTTATTAGGGATACCTGTACATTTGAATATTCATTGAGCTATCTAATCAGCATAAAAATCTATTGATTCAGGTCATGTATTTTTTACATAAATAATTAGAACAAAGAAAAAGTGGTACTAGATGGGCTGATTTATTTAAAAAATCAATGGATCTCAGCAGATTTCTATAACTTTAGAGAATATGAATGGGTTGCGATGTGCTATAATTTCATACACAACAGCTTCTAAAGTTTACAACAGTAAGCAACAGTTCTTTGGTGGAAACACTTTGCTGGTAAAAGAGATTATGAACAGAAAAGCATCTCAGGCCCTGTTCTTAACAGACGTAGGTACACTGGATGTTCTGGTGCCTTCTGTCATGGCCAGAATAGCCTTTTTTGCCAGTTGTGCTGCACTGGCTTTTTTGTGGTATTGGACCAGACAAGTTAGTCTTTGCTCCCCTCAGAAATAAAAATCTGTTTGGTGCCCATGATCCTGTTACCAGTCTACTGTATGTTAATGGTAATTAACGTTAATGGCATTATTGTTAATATGGCTCTTGTGTTGTTAATACAGGTCGGTTAATACGGCTCTTTTAATTTATAGTAAAAGACAACGTAAAACCAGGTACTCAGTATCCTGAGATATTTTATTAGGCATTTACCTGACTGTGTCTGGACTCTCCATATTTTCCATTTAGGTTGACCCTGTGACAGTTTTTATACCACCACGCTCCTTTGTAGGCAAGTGCACAGTTAGTTACAGCATTGTCATTATCCTTGTCTTTAGTGGAGAAAGGCCGCCCGTGATGGTAACTCAGAGAGTCACCTAGCACAAATAAAACACAACATGTTTTCATGCAATACAGAATTAAACTCAGCAGATTTCTATAACTTTAGAGAATATGAATGGGTTGCAATGAAGTGTGTAAGGAATCTTCTCCAAAGTCCAGTACGCACTCAAAAAATTTTTAAAACAGTTTTTTTTAAAGAAAGCAATCGACTTACCAGCAGTGCCATTGTATTCCCCTATCCTTATTTTGTAGAGGCCTCTGGAGTCTCCAATAGTGAAGCGGTCATAGTTGGCGTATGCTGCCTCCTGGCCATTTCTCATGTCAATTCGAAGCTCATAGCGCCCCTGAGCTGTAATCTTGTGAAGATTCTCTAAACCTGCATGAACAAATAAGATCATTACATGTCTCTCAGCAATATTGAGGTATTTAAAAATACACAAAGGCAAAATAATTTTTCTCCAATGTGGTGCCTATACGTAAAATGATGTTGATATGTGCTGATTGTATGTAGATAGTTGTTTTAAGAGATTATTATGTTGAAACAGGGCCATGATTTAACAGACAGAGGCAATCAGACATTGTGCTGAAATATACTGTTACCTAACAAGTCATCATGCCATCAATCTTCTCAAAAGCCCCTGGAAAATGTCCCAAAGTATCAATGACCCACTACCCTATAACAGTAAGTAAAGGTTGCTTTCCCTTTGATTGCATAGAATTTTGGCTTAGTAGTATTTGTAACAGCTCGTGCATTTTCCATTATATAGCCTTTGGGTGCAGGCCAAAAACATTTCTTCTGTTTGTGACCTTCTCTTTTTTATTGTTGATCAAATGCAAGAACAGACTTTTTAAAAAGCGTAGGCAATGCTAATGACATTAATTTGAAATATTCTCTGTGGAACCATTACTTTTATACCTTTTTGAGACAATGAATTATTTACAAAAGATAAGTCCTTGAGAGATGTTAGATGATGTTCTTAGAGGAAAGGTAAATCTTCAATTCTTTGAATGGACACATTTTTCAATGTAAATTAAATTGATAAAAATGTAAAATGATATTTTTAAGAATGTTTGCCTATTTTCTGGGAAAGTGTCAGTATGCACTTATTGTACTGGGTAGTTGATTAAGCTTGTTTTGCTCCACTGGGAGGTCTAACAATACCCTACATTTTGTAAATGTATTCCTAAATTGCTTTTTATTTACATGAGGAACACATATTTAAATATATAATACCAATGACATTTTAGGTTAATTGAGCTTTAATAAATGTATTCATTGTATTCTAATGGCATTTGCAATGAATTATTGTTTAGCCAAATACAAATAAATGGGTTCTTTCTTTCTTTCTTTCTTTCTTTCGTCTTATTTATCTATCTATTTATTTATTTATTTCATTTGATATATTTGTCAAATTGACTTTTTTGATCTTAAAGTGCATCATCATTACACATTATGAGCCCATTGTGGCCCATTTTTTATATTTTAGAATTTAGATTTAAGTCAGGTTTTTTTTTATATACATATTTGTCCACAGTCGACAGGTGTAAACTGCCTATCAGCATTAAGCCTCCATCTGTCTTTTTCAAAGGACTTAAACATTCATAATCTTCATATTTTGTTTCATATAAAAGTGCTCATAACTCTGCTACAAAAGGTGGCCTCACCTAGCCAGAACTCATCCTCCAAATTTCCAAATCCAGTTCTGTATTCATTCCACTTCCTGAAGAAATCAGTTAGGCCGTTCTGGCGGCGCTGGAACACCTAAAGCAAATCAAATACAATACTTTTATAAGAAAGAGACTACATTTAGCTTAAACCCTAACGTTACACTTCATCCTTATGTTGTATATTAATAAAATCAATTTTGTGATATATGGAATCTAATGTATGAAATCTAATCTTAAATTTATTTATTTATTTAATAATGTCTAGAATTTCTAAACACTTACAATCCAGCCACCACCATCTGTAGTCATGTCACAATAGACCTGTACACCCTGACTGGGGTCAAGGTTGATGTAGACAGTGTAAACCCCACTGAGCAGCTCACCATTTGAGAGATGCTGGGCACAGTCCTGCGGGACAGCAAACAACCGGTTTCCTAAACAGGCAATTAAAAACAAAGATTTTAGAGTAATGTCCACGTTCATGTAGGAAAGAACAGGGGGAAAGCAATTTAAGAAATAGGAATTGTAAAATAAATGGACTTATAATATGAAAAAGATACTTTTACATTAAAAAGACAGCTTTGAGAAATAAAGTGATAACTTTAGTCAAGAAATAATAATAATGAAACAGGACGAAAAGACAAGCACAGACACATTCAATACTTTGGATTCTTGGACTTATGGAACTGGAGCTTTCCGTCACAAACACGAGACCTTACCAACCAAGTTACCATTGTCCAACTACACAAGTAGGGGCTTCAAATATTAGACATGTTATTGAGTAATTTAAGCTATTTGATGAATTAATTTATTGATTTGTTCAGGTGAAGGTGAAATACCAGTTGTGAAGGATGTAGAGACAATGGCACTGGTTTCAAGGCCTCGGGCTGCCTGCAATCTCACTGTGTACTCTGTAGTTTCAGCCAGTCCCTCCAAGCGGATCCATGTGTCCTCAGCATCCAGAATTAGCTCCTGTATTTGTTTGAAAACAAATCATCACTTGTACAGTCATACAATGGTCAACCATTATATTAACAGCACATAACATTAACATATTAATATTAATTGGCAATTATATAACAGCAATCTGGTGACAGGGACATGGTCACCCAAAGGCTCATTTATTCCTGTGGGGAACAAAGGCTAACCTGCTTGGTGTGATCCTACAGAAAGGTCAATGCAGCACAACTTGCTGAAAAAAAGAGTACCCAGAGGAAACCCACCAAACACAGGGACAACATGCAAAATCCATGCACACAGGTCTGAGGCTGGAATTGAACCTGGCACCTGGAGGTGCTCACTTCCGTGCTAGTTATTTAGGACAAGAACAAGTTACTATTACTAGTTAGTTTTCAGTGAAAGTAATATATTTTTTTATAAAAATGATATATTTCTCTATTCAGTCCCAGATTTAATTGAAAATCTGAAATTCTGAGGGTAGCTCTATAAGAAAGAACCAAACAAACTAAAAGTTAATGAACATTTATGCAATACAATCGCTCTTCTGCAGCTCTCATATGATCCCATTACATTGCAAGTGGATGCAATGTAAATCAGCTGAAACTTTAGATTAAAATACATGCATTACTTTTATGGTACTGTGAATAATCATGTCGTAGCTTCTATAAATACTCATGTTAACAAATCATAGCTAACAAGAGAGTAGCCTCATCTTTAACACAGAGCAGTCAACTTGTGATGCTTTCCACATGAAATCTCGACACCTCAGCTAATGTTAACCTACCACAAGTACTGCTAAAATATTTGGCAAAATTAAAGTATCTTGTAATTTCAATCTTTGTTTTTTTTTTTTTTTTTAATATGTTTAATCTCTATATTTTTTATGTCTTCACTCATGCACACAAACATGAAACACTTGCAATGAGACAGCAGTCCTACAAGCCCCGCCACCGCTAATCCCCCCCCCCCCCCCTGTTATTCCTGCTTATTCCTAGTTAACAAACAGATTGTGGGCCAAACTTCGCTGAGTGATGATGGTAGAATAATTATAAAGGTCTTGACTAAAACAACATGCATGAGGAATCACAAAGAAGTTTTCATTTTCTGCAATGGAAAAGTACTCGAACTAGTTACATTTATATATATAATTCTGTAATGTAACTGATTAATTTTTAATGACAGTAATTTTGTAATGTTACTTTAAAAAGTAACGTCCCACAACACTGATCATGTACTATGTGTTTGTGCGCATCTCACTTGTGTGTGTGCACGGAGAATTTGTGTTTGTGCGCGTCCCATAGGTGTTGGCCTCATAGCATACTCTATGTATTTTCGGTATCTGACTGGCCATGATCCACACATCCATGCTCCATTAACATATGACAAAAGAGCCCTCCTATCAGACAAACTATTTAATCAAATTATCTCTCACTCCAATCCAATCTCCGGAAGAGCTAGTCTGAATGTTATAGGTAAATTTAGGTTTCGCTATTAGCTGGGATGATGTTTAAGCTAGCTACCTTACTCTTGCTTAATATCCTGTTACATGACTTGAATCTTCATCTTCCACTTTAGTGTCTTCTTGTAAATACCTGCTCATAAGGGCTCTTGCTCTTTTTTTTGTAATTTTCTGTTTTTCGCTTTACTATTCTGGGCACCTGACTTTTGGCTACCAGCCATTTTTAACAAGGTTACTGTAGGTGGGTAGGGGCTGGCTGGATGTTATATTTTCACCATACAGTACTGTGACAGGCCAAACCAATTGTTATTTTTATTTTTTTGCTTTACAGGGGAGGAAAGGCATTTTGGCCAGTATGTCAAGGAAAATCATGTAGACAAAAAATAATAAGCTTTTATGTATGTTGAAAATCCTATATATTTTTAACAAATTAGTTCGCGGGACTATTTAAGAATTAAAGTCGGCTACCGGCTGCCTGCAAGCTCGAATTCAAATTATTTCGAAAATTAGCACACGTTAATATTGACTCGTCCTAGTTTATATCGCACAAAATCTGGTCCTTTCCATGTTGGAATGTTTCTTCATTTGAGTTTTGGAGAAACCAAATGAAATGTTTTCTGTCCCAGCCTGGCTTCCATCTCGTTTGCTTGTACAGCTCCAATTCCTGTCTTCCTGCGTTAACGACACACTTTTGTTTGTCAGCTGCCTTGCCAAACATAATTGCACCCAACATGATTTCATAAGTTTAAATTCACATTTCAAGTTTATAAAATAAGGCAGCCCTATGTTTATGCAAAAATGGTACACATTTATCTAATTATATTTCAGCATGCAAAAAGCCTGGCAGTGGCTCTTTAATTGCAGAATGTGTTAGTGGAGTGATGCATTCATAGCAAAGGCACACACTGACACCCTCTGGACAATCTACATGACTAAAAACATAATGTCAAGTATTGACATAATTTTCTGAGATTCCTAGATTATGAACATATCATTTGTTTAAAAATATATTTGTATTCTTCGTAGACATTTACACCAGCCATAGGTAAAAAAATCTAAAATCTAAATTAAACTTAAATAAAAAAAAAAAAAAAAAAGGTTTTTTTTTATTTTTATAAATAGGATCCTTTTTTCCCCTGAATGCTTTATAAAATCTTAAATCTATTTGGTACTCACCTTGCGGCTTCCATCAGCTGACTTATAGGTCAGCATGTAATTGTCAATGTCTGCAATGGGTGGTTGCCATGAAATGAGGCCACTACGATGGTTGACCTCACTGGCAGTCAGATTCTGTGGGGCATCCATGGCTATGGAATAGAAGATGGTCACACAAAAGGCATGATATGTTCTTTTGCCCTGTTTTGACTTGTCTAACCACAATTTGTACAATTCACTTTTTCTGTGGTAAAATGACATCCTCTGCTGCAGGTAATATATAGGTGTCGTAACTGTTTCAAGTCTACTAGTAACTGACTAATAATCTTCTCCATTGTTAAAGCCAAAACTGCTCATGACTTCATTTTTTCTATTCTAGTCTTTTATGTAGCCATGAACATGTCAAACTGCACTTCAATTAATAGCCATGTACTAGTTTCACGCACAATTTCCAGGTTTACTCCTTTACATACACAGTTTTCTAATGCACTAATGAGTAAAAGAAAAGATCAGCTGATCTGTTCTCTCTTGTGAAAATGAAGACGTGGCTGGAAATTTTTTTATTGTTTGGGGGTTTCAAACAGAGGTCTTCCCTTACTTGGACACTAAACCACTTTTTCACTATACAGTAAGTCCTGCAAAAGGCAATAATTATCTCCATTGTTTGATTAATTGAAAGATATTGTCTCTTCCTATGCTCACTCATCAGAGCTGCTGATAAAGCACAGTCTCTCTTCAGTGTACTTGATGACGTGGTTATTTAAGAACGTCTGTAAAGGCACAAGTCACCAGGTAGGTGCACTACAGGCACTGCAGAAGCATTGTCAGGGTTTACATGGGTTTAAATGCAGTAGGGTTTCCGCTCATCTGGAGAAGAGACAGAATTGGTGGTGACAAAGTACTGTAATTTTTCCACCACCAAATGTTTTTTCTGAATGCTTTGACATTGTGTGTTATTGATGGTGAAATGTTGCTGTATGATCTGTGTGGAGTCCTTAATTATTTTGATAATGTAGGGTAATTTTATCTTATTTACTGTTACTTTTTATTCTGCATTTTTTTTCAGTAATGAGGTATTGTTACATTTATTAGGGTATAGGACGGTATGATAATGAGACGGTTATGCTAAAAAATATCCGGGTCTTAGACTAATCCAGGTCTTTTTTCTCCGATAATCACACTGATCAGAAAGTCTTATATTTTTCATTAACTAGGAACACCTTTCCTGTTACATAATTGAACTTTCAACCTTATAGCACACAGAAATAGCAGAGATTGATTTATGCTCACACTCTGTGATAGGATTGGATTGGTTTCCTTGCCACTGTCAACATGGCTTGCTCATTAGGGACAAATTAATAATTTTATTTATTTCCTTACATTTTTCTAATTTAAAATATATCACCATTACATTTTTAATATTGTTTATTTATTTATATAAAGCTGCTTTGTCACAATAGCCATTGTTAAACCACTATACAAATAAAAGAAAATTGAATTGAATTGTTAAGGCTCTTGACCAAGCCTCTTGAGAAGCTTAAACTACTTACTGTAACTTAATTTCAAGTTATACAGCAAATTAATTAAAATATATTACACAATAATTAAAATAAAATTCTTTCAAATGATCCTGGGTGATAAATACATGCACTATTCCGTCCCTTTTAGTTTTGGGGATCCTTTTTTAAATAGACCACAAGATGTAAATATACATATATTATCACAGCGTGCGCCTGTGATGGGCGTGGTCGAAGTGAGCGAGGGCAAATCTATTATCGCCCCTCGCTCACTTCGTAGGCTCCCTAAGTAGGCGACATCCCTTCTGCAGGTGTGCGAAAGGACGGGGCCGCCTATGCGGGCCGGCTGGCGTTGATTAACATTAATAGGATCTCGGGCTTCCTCCGCATTATAAAAGCAAAGCGCGGAGTTTAGTCCGGGGTCTGAGAAGAGCGTAACGCGGTGGAGGTTGAGAGTGGCATGCGAGTGGGAAAATGGAACGTGCCCCAGTGACTTAAAAAGGATACAGGATTTCCGCCCTTTGATCTCTGCGCTGAGGACAGCGCGGGAAATAGGTGCGCGAGCTCCCGCGGCATCCTTCACTCCCGCGCCGAGCCCGCCTTCGCGTCCTCGCCGCCGAAGAGGAAAAGGTCGCGAGTAAGACAGCGTTAAGGCCGCCGATCCCAGTCGGGAAAGCCGCCCGGCCGATGGACGTCCGAGCGAGACTCCCGCCTGAGGCCGCGCCCAAGGAGAGCTGGGAGGGGCCAGGCCGGTCAACGACAGCGGGGAGGAATCGTCCAGGGAGCGTGCAGGAGCGCTGCCTCGCGTGCTCCGTTCTGCCACTCCGCCCACCGCCGCCGCCGCGTGCCCGCATGCCAGCTGGGCACTGCCTCGGACCACGCACGTGCACTCTTCATCCCTACCTTTTCTCTCCGTCCTCCCTCCTTTAACCCTTTCATTCCCCTATTTATTCCAAATAAGTTACCCTTTCCCCCTAAGATCTCGTGTATTTCACGGTGCCGCCCATGCAACAATGGGTCGAACCCGTTACAATATTATGTATGGCACACATGACTCAGGTGTGATTAAATCAAACTGGGACTAGTGATAAAACTCATGAATGAAGCAATAAAACCAATTGAGATTTACAGAAGACTTCAAGCACATTAGGGCAATGACCCTCTTAAACCTCTTTTAAAACACATGAATGGTACAAACATTCTAAAGCAGGTTGTATGTCTGTGAATGACAATCCTGAGGTATACTCAGGATATAATACTGTGGTGGCTTAGACCCACAACTGATCTTTGAAAATCAACAGTAAACTTGGCACCGACTTGCGCGATAGGCACTGTCTGTCGGACTTGTATACCCAATCATTTACAAACAGCATGTGCACATGACAGGAACTCGGCTGGAAGTTATTGCCACATCCCCTGTACAGTTCTTACCTTGCTCCAAGTGATAGTTCTTGGAAGTCCACAACTGAGTTCCTTTATTCTTCACAATCAAAAGTCATTTGACATAAATTCCCCTCGTATATTTTCATTCCACATCACAAATAACACCAAACATGTTAAGGACAACACACATTCAAGTAACATAACGTGACATAACTAACAAATACATGTCTTTTAATAGACAAGTTAAAAAGGTTATTAATAAGGGACTCACGGGTGATGAAGCTGGTGAGAACGGTTCCGCTGGTCAAAGGGCCCTTTGTGGCATAGAGAGCAATGGAGTAGGGAGTGCTGGGGAGAAGGTGACTCAGTTGATGTTCCTGCTTATTTCCTTCCACTAGGAATGTGTCAGCTGTGACTAGATAGAATGGAAATGTAAGCTTCAACATTCTATTTGTCAAAGATAAAGGCGTCCTGCAGTACTTTTGCAGCATGCCCTTAAAGCACATACCTTAAAGCTGTAAATTGCTGTTCACTGTAAACTCTGTGAAGTTAATATGTATGTTTGTGATCTGTTGTTTGATCAGTACTCTCTTTATTCTTGATAGGGTGGCAGGGAACCATAATTTGTTCTAAGAAACATTGTGTGCAAGACTGGATGAGACACAGGCTTGGATGCCAGTCAATAATAGAGCAACATGTCCGCTCATATTAACAGACTGACACCTGGGGCAAGGTTTAGTCATCAATCCACCTACTGACATGCAGAATGGAATCTACAAGAAATTCACATGCATACATGGAAAGAACAACAAGTGAAACTCTCTACAGATAAAGTAAAATGCTCTTAGCCTTGGACACAGGATTCTGGAGCTGTGAGGGGCCATCTCAAACCACAGGCCAACCCTATTTTGTAAGTGAATTATTTTCGAAGTTAAAAACTCAGTGTATAACGAGCAATTAGGGAAACAAACAACAAAAAATTAAAAAGCTGTTCACAGTCAATATTGTTGTGGCATAAATGCTGCAGAGGGGTCAACTGCCAGTTATGGTATTCTTCATTATCTTGGTCACCCTTTCTCTGTTGCTGTGTTACATCATTTGTCCCTTTCACAATTATTAAAAAAACTACTTTGTTTTGATTTATTCTATTTTGCCTCTTTCCATTTCATTCTTCTGCCTTCTTCTCTCTCTCTGTCCTGATGTGATTTCCCTCAGTTCATCCCCGTTATTTTCTGTATTCTCTCTTTCTTTTTATTTCTACCTACCTTGGTTGCAGGTGAGGGTAAGTACATAGTTATCCACATTTGAGAGTGGAGAAGTCCAGCGCAACAATGCTCCCTGTGGAGTGACGTTCAGTGCCATAAGTTCCATTGGCATGTCCATGGCTGCAAGTGAAAAAGACTGTATTTTTATACTATAATAACATTTTCCTTGGGGTGGGGGTGGGGGGTGGGGGGGAGTTGGGGGGTGTAAACATGATTTCATAGATGTTTAAATATAGCACATCTCTCCAGATTTAAATAAATTTGTCTTGATTAATATCATGGGCACCATTACAATTTTTAAAAGAGAGTTTATTTTGGGGTAAATTAAGTCCAATGTGCCGACTCTACTCATCTCTTCATGCATATAAATAATAAGATTTGCAAGTCTAACTTTGTGTTGTGACAATGTAAAAAATGATGTATAAGCAATAAATTCTAATGCTATGTTTTGCTTGAATGTCAATTCAATTCAAAGGTGAATTTTCAAAGATGAATCAAAGATTGAAAACACTTTAGAAGATTGTGTGCTGGCCCTTAAAGAATCATGGTGGATAAAGGTGTCTTAGTTCATTCGAGAAAATTAATTACTAAGTACTAAGCTAACCGTAGTTCCATGTACTACATATATAGGGTTTGATATCTAGCAGGTACTGAATATTGGCATTTATTCTAATGTCTAGCAGGTACTGACATTTAGGCATTTGTCCTTATGCAGAGCGACTTACATTTTTGTCTCATTGCACATCTGAGCAGTTGAAGGTTAAGAGCCTTGCTTAAGTGTCCAACAGGGGCAACTTGGTGGTCAGGGGTTTGAACCTGGGACCTTCCAAACCGTAGTCCAATGCCTTAACCAGTGAGCTAACCCTGACCCCAATGAATGAAATGTAGTATTATATGTATGATTTAATATACTGGATCCAGATTATGAACTACACCCCATTCATAAAAGAACTTGTACCTAAGGGTATACAAGACCTGAACTGTTTGGTGGCCGTCCTCAGTTGGCAGTTCATTATGAGAAGCCAAAAATACGCTCACAGGTTACTTGGCTGGGGTGCCGAATGTTTCTATCCATTAGGCATGATCAAAGCAGATTTAGTAATCATAGTGTCTAGTATTTTACAGTACCAACAATCTTCTAAGCAATACTGTACTATTTCCACAATATAATTTTTATGACCACTAAGTCAATGTACCTGTAAAGACATTGATGCTGATGACTTTGCTCTCCTGACTTCCACGCACAGTGTTTAACTTGATGTCATATTCTGTTGCTGGATGGAGTCTGGTCAAAGTATAGTTTGTCACATCCTTGTCAATCACCACATTGTCTAACTGACCTGTAATAATAATAACCATAATAACAACAACAACAACAACAACAACAACAATAATAATAATAAAATAATAATAATAATAATAATAATAATAATGTTTCAATACTAATAAGCACTGGGACTGTAAGTAACAATACCTCTAGGAGATCGGTAGGACATTTTGTAGTAATCAAAGTGAGCAAGTGGCTGAGCCCATGACACAGTTACTGAATCCTCAGAGATGTATGATACCATAACCTCTCTGGGAGGGTCCATACCTAAAATCGAGATAGATTATCAGTGTTAATGAAAAATATAGTAATTGAATAGTATTTTATACGTTTTACTTGCATTAAAGGGCCTTTAACTAAGCATATATTATTTAAGTATATATATGTGTAAAAAAAAAATTATAAACCTTAAAACCTCAGAAACCTGGGAATATAAAGTGCATGCTATAACACATTATAAAAAAGTTAAGTGTCACACCTCAATAATTCCACATACACTGTAAACCCGAATAAGTTGGCAAAACTCAAAAAATTTGAGGTAATCAGTTGCATCAATTTTTTTAAAGTAGTGATGTTCCCAATTTTAAGTAAACAGAACTATACATTTTTGAGTTTGTTGTTTACTTGCATTATTGAGTAGTCTAACTCATACTATTTAATAGCAATTATCATTTTTTTTAGTTGTTGAAAATTAAATAAATAGTTTTTGGGCTTTTGGCTGCTCCCTGTAATGGGTCGCCACAGCAGACAACCTGGTCCACACATAAGCTTGGCAGATGCCCTTCCTGACGCAAGCCTCCCATTTTATCCTACCACTGAGCCACCAGTGCCCTATTGCCCTGATGACGTCAGACACAAAATCACTAAGCTGAAAGATTTTAAGTTTTAAGGTGACAGTTACTGTTACTTAAGTACTTACAGTTACTTAAAATATCTAATTTGTTGAGCTAAATTGAAAAGTGTAATTTCTACAAACTTAGAAATACCAAAAGGTTCTAAATATTCATTGAGGTCTATTAATTTGAACAAATTTTAATTATTTAAGTGAACAATACTCAATATGTTTAATTACTTTAAGCATTACTGTTTACAGTGTAGGTAGTTTCTACTATAATATTGGTGATGGCATAGGTAAAATTCTAAAGCAAAATTTACATTTGTTAATATTTATTAAAACTATGACCATTTTCAATAATAAGGGTGAATTGATGGCAATTCTGAACATATTTTCAGGTGTGTAAACCACCAATGCTTGTTCAATTTGATGTCAGAAATGTATTGGCAGAATGGAGTTGTATGCTTAACTTTATTTACAAAAATATTCACAAGAAGTGGCGTGGTCTCCACTTCTGTGAAATCCGGAACAAGCACCTCTGTTGATTAAGAAATTACAGACTTTGCTGGGAAAAGGGGCCATAGAACATGTTCCCCTCCCAGACAGAGAGTCAGGCTATTACAATCACTATTTCTTGGTTCCCAAGAAAGACGGGGGGGGGTTGCGTCCAATTTTGAATCTTTGCAGGTTGAACCGCTATCTCAAAAAATACAAGTTCAAAATGTTGACATTACGTCAAAATGTTGACATTACGTCAATATGATTGTTTCTCAAATCCAACCAGAGGACTGGTTTGTGACAATCGACCTGAAGGACACATATTTTCATATAAAAATATTGCCACAACACAGGAAGTTCCTGAGGTTTGATTTCGGGGCCGAAGCTTACCAGTATCAGGTCCTTCCATTTGGCCTAGCCCTGTCACCCCGCACATTTACAAAATGCATGGATGCAGCCCTGGCTCCTTTACGACTGCAGAGCATCCGCATCTTGAATTACATAGACGACTGGCTGATTCTGGCTCAGTCTCAGGATCTAGCGCTTCAACATCAAGCCCAGTCTAGGTACGTTTTGTCATCGCAAGACCCTAACGACAGACGCTTCCCTCATGGGATGGAGTGCGGGCTTAGATGGCCGTCCAGTCCAAGGGATCTGGAGAGGTCATCTTCTTGTGTGGCACATCAACTGCCTCAAAATGATGGCTCTATTTCTGGCCCTGAAATATTTCCTCCAGCAGTTGAGAGGATATGTCCTAGTGCGGTTGAACAACACTACGGTAGTCTCGTACATAAATCGTCAGGTTCTGCTTTGGGCACAGAACAAGTTCCTGTCCCTCAGGGCGATTTACATTCCAGGGCATACGAATGTGGAAGCATATTTACTATGCAGACAAGCTGTGACACATGGGGAATGGAAACTACACCCCGAAGTAATCAATCAAATCTGGGAGAGATTTCATGTAGCAGAGGTGGACCTCTTTGCCTCGCAAGAAACAGCACCATGCCCCCTTTACTACTCTCTGAGTCCTCTAGTTCCCCTGGGTCCGGACGCGATGGCCCATATGTGGCCCAGACTACGTCTCTATGCATTTCCAGCGATAGCTCTGCTCCCGGGAGTCCTGGCAAAGGTCCATCAACAGAGCTTATCGATCTTATTGATAGCGCGCCGCTGGCCGACCAGAGTGTGGTTCGCAGCTCTAATATCTCTCCTCGGCGGCTCACAGTGATTCCAGTGAGGAGGGATCTTCTGTCTCAGGTGCAGGGGACAATGGGCTCCCTCCACTTGAAGAACTTATGCCGTCAAGTGGAGTGTATTTGAAAATTGATGCATAGTACAACATGTTGACCCAATCCACTGCCAAATTGTTTCAGTGCAGATCAATTACAAGAAAAATTGACCTCGGGCTTATGCCCTAGTACTCTCAGAACGTACGAAGCCGCTATTTCGGCTTGTCATGTTCTGACTGATGGGGTTTCTGTGGGAAAGCACCCTATAGTTGCCCGCTTTATTCGTGGAGCTAAATGGTTGAGGCTGCCCACTAGAGCGACAGTCCCTTCTTGGGCTCTAGCTATTGTGCTAGAGGAGTTGGTTGACACCCCTTTTGAACCACTAGAGTCAGCGCCTGTCAGGCTTCTGACCCTTAAGATGTTTTTTCTCATGGCCATTACTTCTCTGAAGAGAATTGGAGATTTGCAGGCTTTGTCAGACTCCCCATCTTGCTTAGACTTTACCCCTGGCCCAGTCAAAGCTTTTCTGCATCCTCAACTGAACTATCTTCCAAAAGTTCCATTCTGGATGGAAGTCAGTCCAACACAGGGCATACAAGCACACACTACAGGCTATTCGGAAATACCAATTAAGAAACCCATCAAGCACTGTGAGAACATGCAAAGTAAGACCTGAGGCGGGACTCAAACTGGGGGCCACAGTGGTAACTACTATGCTGGTGTGTCCTGCTTAATTTCTCATTTCAATCTCATGAAATGAGATACATACATACTAATATCATGCAGTAGTGAAGACTTTTTTTTTTCAATGACAAAACTGAAAATATAATTTAAAAAATGTAGGCTCTAAATTTAAAGGCAGACAACATGATAACTAAGATCAGGAATATTTTATTTGCCTCCAAGAGACTGAACTAATTTCAGCAAAATCATCAACTTGTGTATCCATGTACTCACTCATCGTCTATAGCCCGCTTTATCCTGTATTCAGGATTGCAGGGGCCTGGAGCCTATCCCAAGAGACTTAGGGCATAAGGCGGAGTACACCCTGGACAGGGTGCCAATCCATCACAGGGCACACACACACACACACACACATGATCATTCACACACTATTGGCAATTTGGGAACACTAATTAACCTAGTCTGCCCGCTTTTGGACCCGGAGGAAACCCACCAAGCACGGGAAGAACATGCAAACTCTATGCACCCAGAGACTGCAATCGAGCCTGAATCAAACCCAGGTCCTGAAGGTGCAAGGAAACAGTGCTAACCACTACACTGCTGTATTAGCAATGGCTATGTACACATATCTTTTCAAGAAATTATAGAAACGTTTTTATGTCAAAGATCCTATGATTTACTACAACATACATTCAGTACAAACAAATATTTGTAGAAACAAACAAACAAATTTGTAGATTTTATATTTTTAAATATTTTCTATTAGCATTTTTCCTCCTTTCTTCATTTTTCTTTTTCAAGATCACAAACAGTTGGGATCACTGCGTATCATACTATGTTTGATTGTGCATGTGACAAATAATTTTTTTTATTTGAATTTGCAACTAAATGTCAAACCTACTCTCAAAACAGCCATTCATGCATATGTTGGTGATAAACATATATAATGGGACAGATTTATTTCAGAAATAACACACAGTTCATTACACCTCATGAGGATGCAAGCCTTAGACTTTCTACTGTATGATCGTGATTGGACTCCACTTAACCTTTCCTAGTCCATGGATGTGCCAATTTAATTGTTTCAAGTGTCATGGTCTCAGAAGCTGAAGATCTCCATTAACCTGATCAGAACTTTGCCCTAGAGACTGGTGGAGGGACTAATGATCACAACTGTTTTTTTCCTAATAGAGCTTTGTAGGACCGTTGTAATCTGATCAAAATGTCTTCAAAAGTAAAGCCAAACTGGAGGGAAGATGAGCCCCTTTTGTTTGGGGAGGAGGTAGTGAAATGTAAAGGAATAATTAACAGAAACTTCTGGCCTACTCTTACATCTTAAGGTTTAAAAAGTGAGTGGACAGCAATTTATGAAACTATTAATGCCACTTGTTAGTTTGTACCTGAGAAGTGTGAAAATGGTTAATGAAGTACTTAAATGGATTTTCAGCTTATAACAGAGAATCTCAAAAACAGTTGTTTATACTCTAAAATATTTAATATAAATACATAAAAAAGAGAAATATTTTTTACTATATTTATATAAAATTAACATACAGAAATATTTTTGAGATTCTCTGTTATCTGTCTGTCTGTCAGTCCTTCTCCATAACCACTTGAGTGCTGATGCTGTGCTGATGTTTTCAGTTCACATTATCCTCCTCATCGGGGCTCAGGATAATTATTTTAATGTGTATGCCACATCTCCACAGAAACCAGCAATGTGCATGATTCCATGCTGTGTGGTGGGTGATGTATAAATATGTGCAAGATCTGTGGTCCTGTAAGAGCAAGGTTTGATTTATTATTGGCTCTGTGTAATTATCGGGACAAAATCCTGGTTTAGAATTAGTTGAACAACACTCATGGCAAAAATGCCCAAGTTGGTGAGCTACCTGCTACTATTTAAATTTTTGCAAGTACACTATCAATTTATCTCCACTGTTCCTGGTTGAGAGACAATATGTTAGCATGATTATGGTCCAAAATGCGTTCAATGCATTGTCAGACCTTAAGTTGACACTGTGCAACAAACCTTGTTATTTTTCCTTCATTAAGTCCATAACAAAGTATTACATTTTACTGATATGCTACAGGTCTTTCTGCTGTTTTGTGGTTCTTCCAGAGTTTATTTTTTTAGACTTAGGAATGTATTTATTTAAGCTGATTTCATAATTATGTGCCCAGCTTTGAATCCTGGCCACAGTTTTATGAAAAAAAAAACAAACAAAAAAAAACATTATGGCTAGTTTGTTACACTGAGTAATCAAAGTTTTAGTGAGATTGGACCTTGTTATTATTATGAAATAAATCACTAGATATACTACAAATATATATTGCTTGAAGGTTGTACCTGTGACAATGGTGCCTGTAACTGGCTCTGAAGCTGTGTCTCCATGCATGGTGACTAGAGTAACAGTGTATTTTCTGGAAGGCAGAAGCCCTGAAATGATAGTCCTGGTCTTGGAACCATCCAAAACAACTTCAACCTCCTCATTGGAATCATCTGTTGAGTATTGCAGGCAAAAACTACTGGCAGGAGGGGCTGGAGCACTCCAGGATACAGTCAAGGAGTTAGCCGTGATGTCTGAGAAGTATAGCTGACTCACAGGACGGAAGCCTGCAACCAAATGATGGATGTTCTATATTATTGGTTCTCTTTAGGAACTTTTCTGTAATCAGTTAACCTTCTCAGGGAGGCAGGAAGTTAAAAAAGAAACACAAGTCATGCTGACTGAGAAAATATGTGGGATGAAAGATGTTTGGCCACAAACATCGGGTGAAAAGTGAAGAGTTAAAAATAAAAACAAAATAAATATACAACTATTTAGTATGTTGGTACCTGTAAAGGCATCAATTGTGGCCGCGGCACTTTGTTGTCTGCCCCTCTGAGCCATGACTGTGATGGTGTACTCAGTACCAGGCTCCAGATCACTCAGTGTGGTGCTGCTGATATCACTGGGTACGGTTATTTCAGTCGTCACACCATTAGTTGAGGTGTAGCTCACTCTGTAATATTCTATAGGTCCCTGAACAGAGCCCCAGAGTAAAGTGATGCTGTTTTCTGTGGAGGCTGTGACCATCAGATCCATGGGGATATCCAAACCTGTTCAAAATGGGAAAAGGAAATAACAAAAATTAAATAGATAAAAAGTAGTTGAGAAGTATGTGGAATGCCAAGTGAAGCTTAAAATATGAAACAATAATGTCTGCAGTGGACCATGGAGCCCCCCTGTTATATCTTGAAATCATCATTCTACCTGTACATTCGTAAAAAAAAAAGAAAGCATAAAACATTTTTTATTTTACAGGTTAATAGCTGGACTGCTGGAATACAAAACAAACCAGAAGTATATCAGGGAAACTCGGGGACCTTAAGCCCAGTTACGACCTTCATATTTTTGCCACGTATTGCTATAAATTCACAAACTGAGATGAGCTGTGGGTAGTCGTATAGCAAGATTGTGGTTTGATGGCATGTATCAGGGTGATTCTATAGTGATTTGTAGCTAGACTACGGATTTTTGACCATGTGTGGAGCTCCCGCCTTTTGTGACTTATAGGTCTGCCAAAGATCCACTGTCTGCTTCTGTAGGCAAATATGAGGTAATTCATGGCCACCCTTCCACTCTCAATAGTTGGACATCATACAGTAGTAGTTCTATGTTAACAATTGTGTGGTGTTCATATTTTTGTTACACAGCCAGTGTTCCGGGTCTGGTGGACCCGCTGCATTTTGTAGTTTTTAATTCAACACAATCAATCAATTTTATGTTAAAATACTCGACAGATGTTTACTTCAAAGCAATATACACAGGATATATGGTTTATATTTGCCCTTTACCTTTTGCCCTTTACCTTTTTTTGTTAGATCACATTTATGGACTAAAGTGCTACTCTTTTTCTTTTTATAATTTTTTAAATAAAATGTAATAAAAAAAGATCAATTATCAAAATGAGTGAAAAAAATCAACAGATTTACAAATTAAGCAACTGTTAATTTTGATTTATATTAACTTAATTAGAAGTTTAATCCATTCACATCATTTTACACAACACAAGCTGAACCATGTCAGTCTAGCCAACACATCAGCCCCACTGAACACATTGCCTTTTCATACCAGGCAATGTGTTCACAACACATGAGGGGCAGAGTTTTACTCTGTATGTGTTCCATACTGTATGTACTTCTACATGCATGTACATAGTGTTTCTCTGTCCATCTTGTGTCCACACACTTCACAGAACTTTTTTTCGTTGTTGTTGCTGGCTGCAACCTAGAATAATAGATCCGGCGTTATAAAATAGGGGGAGGCGGTGCACCTACTTGTCCCACACCATCCTGATGGCAGCTAGATTGTCTCTCTGACATCAAGCTGGTCTGTCATCTTGTTTATCAAAGTGGATAATCCTGGAAATTATATGGAAGTTTTCCAGGGACATTGTTGCATGGAAATGTTCTCTGCCAGTTTCTGCATCCTGCTGGGATTCGGAGGATTCCCCCTCGGACCTGAAAACTCCAGCAAGGATAAGACCGCCAAGGTGGGCAAAAAAAGTGGGTGTTCCAAAAAACATGACTTCCTTCTAAATTATTGCTATCCAGAATAATTTTCTGGATTGAATTTGTGACGGAAAGCTCAAAAGAAGACTTGATGTCCTGCACATGAGTAACTGCCATCCCTGTTGGCCTCTGATCGCATTCTTATCACACTGGCAGCCATGCAGGGTGGTACATTTCAAGACAATTCAATTTTACCATTTTTTGACATCCATATTTCTTTACTTGATTGCTGCTGACAGGCTTCTGTTTCTGGAGCTGGCGTATGTCTCAACTGATGCTCAGTCTCAACCTTTTCCTTAAAGACACTGTCAGACTCTGAATGTTCATAAATGTGATCATCGTCCTCTATATCATCATCAAAAACATCTCTTTCTTTCAAATTCAACTGCAATGTCTTCTGAACAGAGAATCTTTTGGCCATCTTGGTAAGTTGTTATAAGGAACTGCAACCTTGTGTGGGATGACAGGGCCAAAACACAAAACCCACACTCTCTCACACACACATACACCCACACATACTTACAGCAGGCCCAGACAGAAGGAGGACAGAGTGAAGTTACACAGGACCTACAATTTTCACACTTTTAGTTGCCCCCGGGTCCAGTGGACCCGAACATCCTCTATGTAATGTAAATGTGTACAGGGTGTGGTCATTGAAAATGTTTTTTAATATATGCTCTTCACAGAAAATGAAAGGCCAATGAGTCTGAGTTTGAAAAAATAATGAATTGTATAATTTCTCTTTTGATAAAACATGAAAATTGGTCCCACAGACCTGAACACCACACAAGGGTTAAGTGACAGTGAGGCTCCATGTAAGGCATGACAGCATCATTTGTAAGTGATCATTAATAATTTTTCAGTAACTGTAATATATTTGCATGATGAAATGCATGACCATCTGCAAGTTAATGATTGGTGGGATTTTCTTTTACACACACACACACACACACACACACACACACACATACACAATATATATATATATAAAAATATGAAACAATATTGTATTGAAAGAATTGCACACAATTGTTTACAATCCACATCATTAGACTTTTCTGTGTCCTTCTTTGTCGTCAAAGCTGTAACTGGGTCTTATTGGATAATTTAATAAATACTGAGAGCCTTCAAAAAAGCTGGTTACCTGTCCTGGCATTCATTGTGGCTGGGTTGCTTTGGTTGGTACCCAGAATGGCTGATATTCCAATGCCATATTCAGTGCCTGGTTGCAGATCTAAGAAGAAAAAATATTAGTGGTCAACTCATACTGTAGGTTAAGAATTTCGTATAAAATAACATTTGTAGGTATCATAATTATTAACAACTTGGGTCGATAATTTTTAAAACATGGGCTCCGGGTTAGCACAACAGAGTGTCACTACATAGTCTGTGATATATGCAAAAGATAGTTAGTGCATTCTTCAGAGTCTGTTCATCTGTCCTGTGATGTTTATGGGGAGAGGGAAAGATAATAATCTTTATTAAAGATATATAATTAAATAATATTAAATATTAATATTAAAGAATAATAATTCATAACAAATTGTTACTGTATTCATGATTCATATAACAAAATCTCTAATGAGAGACCAAAAAGATCTAATTGAGGAAAATTACACAATGCCACCCTGGGACTCTTAACCCAGGTTATTAAATCTACACAAAATGCACACACGTTTATCACAGAGAGGAGACCAAGGGGGTTTACAGCTCATGAAAACCCCAAATCCACACTCAGAAAATTAGAATATTGTGAAAAGGTTCAATATTCTAGGCTCAAAGTGTCCCACTCTAATCAGCTCATTCAATAACACCTGCAAAGGATTCCTGAGACTTTAAATGTTCTCTCAAGTCTGGTTCAATAGGAAGCACATTCATGGGAAAGACTGCTGACCTGTCAGTTGTGCAGAAAACCATCATTAACATCCTCCATAAGGAGGGAAAGCCTCAAAAGGTAAATGCAAAATAAGTTGGATGTTCCCAAAGTGCTGTATTAAAGCACATTAAAAGAAAGTTATGTGGAAGGGAAAAGTGTGGAAGAAAAAGGTGCACAAGCAGCAGGAATGACCGCAGCCTGGAGAGGATTGTCAGGAAAAGGCCATTCGTGTTGGGGACTTTCACAAGGAGTGGACTGAGGCTGGAGTCAGTGTATCAAGAGCCACTATACAAAGACGGATCCCTCTTGTCAAGTATTCCTCTTGTCAAGTTGCTCTTGCAACTGCCCACACTGCCAAAAGCACCAAAACCTGGTTCAATGACCTTGATTGGCCAGCAAACTCACCTGACCTGAACCACATAGAGAATCGATGGTGCATTGCCAAGAGAAAGATGAGAGACATGAGACCAAACAATGTAGAAGAGCTGAAGGCCACTATTGAAGCATCCTGGTCTTCCATAACACCACAGTAGTGCCACAGGCTGATAGCTTTAACTTTTCAGAGGTCCAACATTGTTTTATGTTTTATTGATTGCATATAATATTCTAATTTTCTGAGATTGTAGATTTGGGGTTTTCATGAGCTGTATGCCATAAACATCTCAATTATGACAAATCTCATATATTAGTATCCCCTTTCAAGTTGCATTATTGAAATAAATGAACTTTTGCAAGATATTCTAATTTTTCGAGTTTCACCTGCATGTGTGGGTATTATCGGGATGTTTACTGCTCTTCGTGATCTAAGAACTCTATAAGAACATTAACCATCCTGTTTACTCCCATGCAAGTTACATATCAGGAATTAGCAAGTAACCACATCAGGAGAACATGAAGATTCTTAAAGTTCTATCCTTTGCTGAATGTGATCCGCTAGTGTTTTTTTCTTTCTTTCTGATTTGAGTGTCATCCCTTGCGACAATCCTCTAACAAGACAGTGGCAGTTTGTACTATTTTTAGTGCCACAAACTCTCTGCTCTTTGGTTCTCAAGGCAAATCACGAAGCCACCGTGCAACTTTTATTGGAAACTAAAAATCTAAACTTGTACTTATTGGATTTAGCTTAAATAAGCCCTTCATTTAGGCTTCAGCAGTATTACATAATTTTACCATATAAAACTGTGGGATCAGGCATTTTAAATGTGAATGGCCATACCCAGGACATCATAAACTCTGCTTCAACACCAAGGATGGAATGCTAAACAAAAGCAATGCAGAAACATGGCCTGTGTTCAAATTCAAAAGAAAAACAAACACTGACCGTTGGAAGTCAAAACTATGTTTAAATTATCTCTCTCTGGTGCTCTGGAATAAACATCCCAGCCTGCCACTAAGGACACACTTCACTGACACTTGATACAAGAGCATTGCTTACACATCTCGAGACTTATAGGCATGTCTCCAAACATACTGATTAACAGTCAACTTGAGGAAGTCTCAGTCTAAGACTGTCTAAGTCATAATACACACGGGGACAATATTGTTGGTACCCTTCGGTCAATGAAAGAAAAACTCACAATGGTTACAGAAATAACTTTAATCTGATAAAAGTAATAATAAATAAGAATTCTATGAATGTTAACCAATGAAAGTCAGACATTGCTTTACAACCATTCAACGGAATTATTTTTAAAAAATGAACTCATGGAACAGGCCTGGACAAAAATGATGGTACCCCTAACTTAATAGTTTGTTGCACAACCTTTTGAGGCAATCACTGCAATCAAACGATTCCTGTAACTCTCAACGAGACTTCTGCACCTCTCTGCAGGTTTTTTGGCCCACTCCTCATGAGCAAGCTGCTCCAGTTGTTTCCGGTTTGAAGGGTGCCTTTTCCAGACAGCATGTTTCAGCTCCTTCCAAAGATGCTCAATAGGATTGAGGTCAGGGCTCATAGAAGGCCACTTTAGAATAGTCCAATGTTTTCCTCTTAGCCATTCTTGGGTGTTTTTAGCTGTGTGTTTTGGGTCATTGTCCTGTTGCAAGACCCATGACCTGCGACTGAGACCCAGCTTTCTGACACTGGCCAGTACATTTCTCTCTAGAATCCCTTGATAGTCTTGAGATTTCATTGTACCCTGCACAGATTCAAGACACCCTGTGCCAGATGCAGCAAAGCAGCCCCAGAACATAACAGAGCCTCCTCCATGTTTCACAGTAGGGACAGTGTTCTTTTCATGATATGCTTCATTTTTCCGTCTGTGAACATAGAGCTGATGTGCCTTGGCAAAAAGTTCCATTTTTGTCTCATCTGTCCATAGGACATTTTCCCAGAAGCTTTGTGGCTTGTCAACATGTAGTTTGGCATATTCCAGTCTGGCTTTTTTCTGATTTGTTTTCAACAATGGTGTCCTCCTTGGTCATCTCCCATGTAGTCCACTTTGGCTCAAACAACGACGGATGGTGCGATCTGACACTGATGTTCCTTGAGCATGAAGTTCACCTTGGATCTCTTTAGAAGTCTTTCTAGGCTCTTTTGTTACCATTCGGATTATCCGTCTCTTTGATTTGTCATGAATTTTCCTCGTGCGGCCACGTCCAGGGAGGTTGGCTACAGTCCCATGGATCTAAAATTTATGAATATGTGCAACTGTAGTCAGAGGAACATCTAGCTGCTTGGAAATGGTCTTATAGCCTTTACCTTTAACATGCTTGGCTATAATTTTCTTTCGAATCTCCTGAGACAACTCTTTCCTTCGCTTCCTCTGGTCCATGTTGAGTGTGGTACATACCATGTCACCAAACAACACAGTGACGACCTGGAGCCCTATATATAGGCCCACTGACTGATTACAACATTGTAGACACCTGTGATGCTAATTAGTGGACACACCTTGAATTAACATGTCCCTTTGGTCACATTATTTTCAGTATTTTCTAGGGGTACCATCATTTTTGTTCAGGCCTGTTCCATGAGTTTATTTTTTTTTATAATTCTGTTGAAGCATGGTTGAAAAGCAATGTCTGACTTTCATTGGTTAACATTCATAGAATTTTTTTTAATTATTACTTTTGTCAGATTAAAGTTAAATTTAAAATTAAATTTATGTGACCATTGTGAGTTTTTCTTTTATTGACCGAAGGGTACCAACAATTTTGTCCACGTGTGTAAGTATGAGATATCAGTGTTGGGGGACGTTACTTTTAAAGTAACTAATTACATTGCAAAATTACTGTCTTCAAAAAGTAATCCGTTACATTACTGCGTTACTTTCTGATAAAAGTAACTAGTTCGAGTTTTCCATTGCAGAAAATGAAAACTCCTTTGTGCTTCCTCATGCATGTTGTTTTAGTCAAGACCTTTATAATTATTCTACCATCATCACTCAGTAAAGTTTAGCCCATAATCTGTTAACTACTAATACGCCTATTCATGGGTGTCGCTAGGCCATTTTTAGCCCCCCTAACATTCAGTGACACTCAGTCCCCCTAAAAATTCTCCATAAACTTTACAGAAATTAGTGATCGCCCACGTCCCCTTTAAATTTCATATGAAAATGGCAGCAGACTTCGGCTCCTTCAGCTCTTCCCCGTCTTTCCGCACAGTCTTCAATTCACCAGCACAGAGTGAAGATTAAGCCAAGGTGTGTGTTTTTCGACAAATTGTTATATCTACATCAGTGCAGTCCTTTCTCATAAATATAGTTTACAAAATGTCATGAGGGATTAATCATCAGCTGTTTCCTCTAATGAAAATGAAGCCCTTAATACAGACTCTATGAACCTATAATCTACTTTATAAAACAATCATGCTGTTGCTTTTTTAATTGGAAAACCTAACTGATATTAGTGTATCACACCCTGAACTGCTGAAGCCCTAAGAAAAAAGGTGGAAAAAGGAAAGAGTATATCAACAAAAATGTGATGCATGGTGTTCTTTGGTATCTTCTCATTACTCGTGACTTTTTTTTCTCTGTTATTTCACTAATAGTAGAACACTTTGGTTTATCTTGGTACTCTCAACAAAGATGATAAATGCAGCAAATACAACATCCTAGTCATCTCTCTCTGTTTTTTTATGTGACACACATTCAGTGAAAAATATGCTGCCTTGTAAAAGAAGATGCACTATACATATTTCTCTGAAAAATCTTGACATATAGAATGCTCTTTGGACTGTGTGTTTGATCATCGCCTTCATGTGCAATGCTGGTGGCTTAGAGGAGGAACTTTGAGTTTTGACATTCAAAGTCCAGCAATTTTTGTTACATCCACTTTGAATAACCTCGTCTTACGCAATGTATGATTTGTGTCCCTCTGTGTACTGCACTACTAGAGAAAACAGAATAAATCACCATACCACAACTTAAGAAAGCTATCCACTAGATTTTGGACTGTGGCTATAGGGATTTGGGTATTCAGCTACAAGAGCCAAAGAAGCTGGGATGATGCCAAGCGAGAAGTGTCACGGGCGTGCGTGGGGGTGAAGGATCCAAGCGCAGAGTGAGCTTTTACTGTTTCTCTGCACGAGCTCTGCAGCGCGAATGCAGAGTAGAGCCGGTGTATGTAGAGAGCGAGTGCAGCGCTTAGAGTCAATGAGCTCAGTGGCTGGAATGCGGAAGTGCCGAGAGCGCGCTCACTGCTTTTCTGAATGGGCTCTGTGGCAGGAATGCGGAAGTGCCGAGCCGGCGCGTGTAGAAAGAGCATACGCTGTTTGCCGGTGATGACAATCCCGCAAAGCGAGGCAGACGGATCGCGCAGGCTGCTAGATCCGAAACAATAGCTCGTGGTCGATGAACAGGCAGAGGTCAGAAACGTGAAACCGAGAAAGTCCGTGATCAGAGCTCGTGGTCGATAAACAAATCCAAGGGTCAGCAACAGTAAATCCGTATAGACGAAAGATCCGTAGCGTGAGACAAAGACGAGGTCGTGAAAACAGAGCGTGGTCGAGATCCGGGAGTTCAAAACAGAGAGAAACGCTGGAATACTGGGCATGGATAGCACACAATAATCTGGCAGAGAGCTGTTGTCTGAAGGTGTGTTAAATAGAGAGCTGTGATGATCAGAAATTGAGAACAGGTGTGTTTGGAGCGGTGAATGAGGTGGTGAAAAGCAAGGAACGGGATGGATCGTGGAGCAGGAGTGTGCAGGTGATCATGATCTTGACTGAGATATGGGCATGACCTAGCGTGCTGTGACAGTACCCCCCCCTCTACGAACGACACCTGGCGTTCTTGAGGGTGCCTCGGGGTGGAGATTGTGAAACTCTGTGATCAGAGAGCGGTCCAAGATGAACCTGGCTGGTACCCAACTTCTTTCCTCGGGTCCATAGCCCTCCCAATCCACCAGGTACTGGAGGCCGCGCCCACGGCGGCGGGACTTAAGGAGTCTGCGGACGGTAAAGGCTTCACCCCCGTCTATAAGTCGAGGTGGAGGAGGAGGGCGTGGGGTTGGTGACAAAGGACACGGGACCAAACGGCGGACATGGGAGACGTGGAACGTGGGGTTAATTCGTCGCATGGATAATGGCAGGGCCAGTCTGATGGAGCATGGATTAATGACACGAGAGATTGTGAATGGGCCAATGAACTTAGGCGAGAGTTTCTGGGATGTAGTCTTGAGTGGTAGGTTACGTGTGGAGAGCATAACTCTTTGTCCAACTCTGTAAACTGGAGCAGCTGAGCGGTGGAGATTGGCCTTGCGCTGAAAAATGGCCACGGAACGTTGTAATTGAGCACGAGCTCGTTGCCATGTCCTTTTACAACGACGGATGAAGGCTTGAGCTGAAGGGACAGCAGTTTCTTCCTCCTGGGTTGGAAACAGTGGTGGTTGATAGCCGAGGCAACACTGAAAAGGTGACATGCCTGTGGAGGAGGTGGGGAGCGAGTTATGCGCATACTCAATCCAAGGGAGGAAACGACTCCAAGAAGCTGCATCCTGTGAGGTCATGCATCTCAGAGATTTCTCCAATTCTTGATTCATGCGCTCGGTTTGACCATTGGTCTGAGGGTGAAATCCTGATGAGAGGCTGGGGGTGGCGCCAATAAGGCCACAGAAGGCTTTCCAAAATTGTGCAGAGAACTGCGGGCCCCTATCCGAAACTATATCCGATGGGAGGCCGTGGATTCTGAAAACGTGGGAGATAAGGAGTTCAGCCGTTTCCTTGGCAGACGGAAGCTTTGGTAGAGGAATGAAGTGGGCTGACTTGGAAAACCGGTCAACAACTGTTAAAATGCAGGTATTATTGTTGGAAGGTGGCAATCCGGTTATGAAGTCCAGTGAAATGTGAGACCAAGGGCGATGGGGAATGGGAAGGGGTCTTAGGAGTCCCTCAGGCGGACGATTTGTTGTCTTATTCCTGGTGCAGATATCACAAGACGCCACAAAGCTTTTGACATCCTCCTTGATAGTCGGCCACCAGAAGCGTTGATGGAGCATTGAGAAGGTGCGAGTCGCCCCTGGGTGACAGGCTAGCCTGGAGCTGTGGCCCCATTCCAAGACTTGGGAGCGAACAGACAGCGGGACGAAAAGTAGACCAGGAGGGACATTACTGGGGCCTGGCTCCTGTTCAAGAGATTGCAGGACCAGGTTTTCCACATCTAACCGGGTTACAGCTATAAGGCACTGGGGGGGAAGAATAGTTTCCCTTGTGGATATGTCCTGGGGGGCGGGAAACTGTCGGGAGAGGGCATCGGGCTTAGTATTCTTGGTTCCTGGGCGATATGACAGCATGAAGTTAAACCGTGAAAAGAACAGTGACCAGCGTGCCTGACGTGAATTGAGTCTCTTGGCTGACTTGAGGTATTCTAGGTTCTTGTGATCAGTCCAAACAAGAAATGGGTGTTCAGCTCCTTCCAACCAATGTCTCCATTCTTCGAGGGCAACCTTGACTGCTAGCAACTCACGATCCCCAATGTCATAGTTCCGTTCAGGGGGCGTGAGCCGACGAGAAAAGAAAGAGCATGGATGAAGTTTGTTGTCCTTTGGTGTTTTCTGAGAAAGCACGGCTCCCACTCCTGTCTCGGAAGCATCAACTTCGACAATGAACTGGAGAGATGGATCAGGAAAGGTGAGGATGGGTGCTGTGGTAAAGCGCTGCTTGAGCTCATTGAAGGCCTTCTCTGCTAGGGGGTTCCATCGAAAAGGGATCTTGGTGGATGTGAGAGATGTGAGTGGGGCTGCCACTGTGCTGTAGTCACGGATAAAACGCCGATAGAAATTGGCAAAGCCCAAAAAGCGTTGAAGCTCCCGCCTTGACGATGGTGTTGGCCAATCCGTGACGGCTTTTACCTTGACTGGGTCCATCTGCATACCTGATGGTGAAATGGCATATCCCAGGAAGGAGGTGGACTCACAGTGAAATTCACACTTCTCAGCCTTGACATAGAGTTTATTTTCCAGCAGACGTTGAAGGACCTGACGCACGTGGAGCTTATGTTCCTCTAAGGAGTGAGAGAAGATTAGAATGTCGTCAAGGTAAGCGAACACAAAAACATTGAGAAAGTCTCTAAGGACATCATTAATGAGTGCCTGAAAAACTGCCGGTGCATTGGTCAGACCAAATGGAACAACCAGGTACTCATAATGACCCGTAGGGGTGTTGAATGCAGTCTTCCACTCATCACCCTCTCTTATCCTGACCAGGTGGTAAGCGTTTCTTAGGTCTAACTTGGAAAACAGGCGGGCATCCTGGAGTAATTCAAATGCGGTAGACATGAGGGGAAGCGGGTAGCGGTTCTTGACTGTAATCTCATTAAGGCCTCTATAATCGATGCAGGGTCTGAGGGACTTGTCCTTTTTTTCCACAAAGAAAAAGCCCGCCCCTGCAGGGGAGGAGGAAGGGCGTATGATTCCAGCTGAAAGTGACTCAGAGATGTATTTTTCCATGGCTTCTCTCTCGGGACGTGAGAGAGAGTAGAGTCGCCCTTTAGGTGGAGTGGTGCCTGGAAGTAGGTTGATGGCACAGTCATATGGACGGTGAGGAGGTAATGAGATGGCATGTGACTTACTGAACACCTGGCGAAGGTCGTGGTACTCGGCAGGGACCTTGGAAATGTCAGGGATCTCCTCCAGAGAGGTGGGCAAGACGCTTCTGGTGGCAGCGGAACGGAGGCATGAGGAGTGGCAAGTAGGGCTCCAATCCAGGATGCTTCTCCTTGCCCAGTCGATGTGAGGGTTATGTAGTTTTAACCATGGAAGACCCAGAACTATAGGTGCATGAGCACTCTTAATGATGAGGAACGTGGTGGTTTCAACATGATTACCAGAAAACTGCAGTGTGACTGGAGCAGTGCGGTGGGTGATTGAGGAGAGCTTGCTGCCATCAAGGGCCTGTACGCTAAATGGTTGGTTAAGTGGGGTGTGTGGAATCTTGAGTTGAGAAACCATAGCTGAGGAGATTAAATTCTGGTCTGCTCCAGAGTCTACTAGGGCGTGTGTGACGTGAGGCCGGTTGTCATAAATCAGGGTCACTGGGAAGCGAGAGCGAAGGTTAGGAGATGGGTGTTGTGTAGAACTGCCCCGTACCCCCAGAACTACCGGGGTGTCCCGGCTTTTTAATGGACAGGTTCGTACGACGTGGCCAACCTGACCACAGTAGAAGCAAGCACCATCATCCTTCCGACGTTGACGTTCCTTGGACGAGATGTGCGCGCAGTCGACCTGCATAGGTTCTGGGGGGGGCTTAGGTGTGTCTGTGTTAGGAGCGGGTACGTTGAGGAACTGACGAGACTCCCTTTGTCGTGTTCGTTTGCGGGCGTCAATACTTGTAGCCAGGTCAATGAGCCCCTGAAGGTTGGAAGGGAGCTCTCGGGCTGCTAACTCATCCTTGACTGGGTCAGAGAGTCCGTGAAGGAAAGTGTCGAAGAGTGCCCGATTCTTCCAACCACAAGAGGGAGCCAGAGTCCGAAAATCAATAGCATAATCAGAGACAGATCGAGATCCCTGACGTAGTTCAAGTAACTGAGCTGCCGCCTGACGCCCCGTGAATGAACGATCGAAAACCTGTCTCATTTCATCCGTGAAAGTCTTGTACGTGTAGCAGCAGGGCATCTGGGCATCCCATAAGGCTGTCCCCCATTCTCTTGCTTTACCAGAAAGGAGAGTGATGATGTAGGCAACCTTGGAGCGTTCAGTGGGAAAAGATGATGCCTGCAGCTCAAGCACAAGGGAGCACTGAGATAAAAATGAGCGGCAGGTGGACGGATTTCCGTCGTAAGTGGGCGGTGCAGGGAGGCATGGTTCATGATTGATAGAGTGCCCAGGAAGAGGAGGCTGGAGAATGGGAGCTGGATGTGCTTGTGTTTGCTTTATTTGCAAGATGAGAGCAGCTAAAGCCTCTGTAACGTTATGGAGGGAGCAAGTTATCTGCTGGATATTCAGCTGGTGAGTGTCCAAGAGCGCCCCCTGTTTCTCTAGTGCCCCTCTTAATTGTACAGCCTCTGCTGGATCCATTAATGGCCAGATTATACTGTCCAAATGAAACATCTATGGGACGCGTTACTGAGCTCCACCCACAATCGACTATCTTGATCGAATTCGACTCCAGTGATCACCGCTGAGTGACGTAAATGAACCGGTGCCGCCTCAGGGTTGAACACAGAGGTGAGAAGTGGTTTGCTCTTTTTTTCCCCGGGAATACGGAAGGTTACAAGCGCAGAGTGAGCTTTTACTGTTTCTCTGCACGAGCTCTGCAGCGCGAATGCAGAGTAGAGCCGGTGTATGTAGAGAGCGAGTGCAGCGCTTAGAGTCAATGAGCTCAGTGGCTGGAATGCGGAAGTGCCGAGAGCGCGCTCACTGCTTTTCTGAATGGGCTCTGTGGCAGGAATGCGGAAGTGCCGAGCCGGCGCGTGTAGAAAGAGCATACGCTGTTTGCCGGTGATGACAATCCCGCAAAGCGAGGCAGACGGATCGCGCAGGCTGCTAGATCCGAAACAATAGCTCGTGGTCGATGAACAGGCAGAGGTCAGAAACGTGAAACCGAGAAAGTCCGTGATCAGAGCTCGTGGTCGATAAACAAATCCAAGGGTCAGCAACAGTAAATCCGTATAGACGAAAGATCCGTAGCGTGAGACAAAGACGAGGTCGTGAAAACAGAGCGTGGTCGAGATCCGGGAGTTCAAAACAGAGAGAAACGCTGGAATACTGGGCATGGATAGCACACAATAATCTGGCAGAGAGCTGTTGTCTGAAGGTGTGTTAAATAGAGAGCTGTGATGATCAGAAATTGAGAACAGGTGTGTTTGGAGCAGTGAATGAGGTGGTGAAAAGCAAGGAACGGGATGGATCGTGGAGCAGGAGTGTGCAGGTGATCATGATCTTGCCTGAGATATGGGCATGACCTAGCGTGCTGTGACAAGAAGGGCAAGAAGGTCTGGCATTATCTTAAAGGTGTTCTGTGGCATTGGAGTCAGGGCTGTATGTTCTATGTACGTTTTTATACACTAAGCAGAAGATCAGGAGTTCAAGCACAAATACCAGCAAGCTGCCATTATTCAGCCCCTAAATAAGGTTCTTTACCCTCTCTGCTCTAACATGGCTGACCCAGATCTCTAACTCCAGCTTCCTATCAGGCTGAAGTTTGTGAATGCATGTAATTTCACTGTGATGTCATGCATATGTAGCAAATAAAGCCCTCTCCTTCTGAAATAAATAAATAAATAAATACATACGTACGTACATACATAGTGCTACAGCATACAAAACACATTCTATTGTTTGAGGTAAGAGATAAAGGTCAAATGACAGGGAAGAATATCTGTTATTTTTTCACACAACTAAAGTTTAGTAAATTTCAAACTTTTACTCTTGGGTGGAAATGACTTGAGTGTTATTTTATTGATTGATTGATTGATTGATTGATTGATTGATTACCATTTCCAACTCCTGTTTATGTTAGGCAGAAGAACAAACTGAGAAGCTCTGACATAGAGTAATATTACAGTATAAAGATGGGTTGAGCTTACTTGTGAGAGTTGTCTTTGTTGTGGTTCCATTGCCACGCGGGATTATAATTTTATTGTACTGATCTCCAGCCAGTGTACTGTACACAACGTAATAGAACTCCACAACAGCCTTGCTGTTTTCCCACTCCAGCTCCAGAGATGTGGATGTCTTAGAAACTACCCGCAAGTGCTTGGGTGGATCGATCTCTGTTAAAAAAAAAAAAAACACTCCTGAAACATCAAATCCACAACGTCGCACTAAAATACATAATATGTCTAATGAAGCTTGTGTGATGACTGTGAATTTTTTTCCCAGGAAAAAGTTATATGAAAAGTCGATTGAGGAGGAACAGGAGTAAACTAGCAGATAAAAAATCTTGATGATTAAATATTGAACTATCAAATAATAAGCATAATGGTTATTAATACTGAGCTATTTCTAGTCTACATTCTGCACTTCAGCCCAGTGTCTCTTCTGAACCCTCTTGTTTTTCTGCTCAAAGAAAACTTTTATAACCTCTTTATGCATTATACCAGCAGCCCTTTGGAGTCTCTCTACCTTTCTTTGCATGGGTCTTCTACTATAAGGTCTCTATTCTTCGATGACCTCTCATTCATTTTAGCCTGTCTGTTCGCTTCATCCCAACCTCTATGTACTTCTCTACAGCCTCACATTCTGTCTACCCATCTTATCAACTTACTACTTCTTACCAAATACAAATGAAGAAAAATGCACTAGCATCTAAAGGTTTTTACATTCATCATTTGAATGGCATTGGTGAACAATGCACTTATTGCTACAGAAAAAAGAGGACTGTGTAGTTAGAAATCGTTTAGATTAACCCAACCTTTCGTTTTCAGTGAATAAGTGGTAGTGTTCAACTAGTTCTCATGATCAGCCATGTTATCACGCTGGAAAAGCCTGATGGTCTGTCATGACGTATGTCATAGAAATGGACTCACCTGTGATAAACTCCGCAGAAACAATTCTACTTTCAATGCCCTTGTGGAAGCTGCTAACCAACACTTCATATCTAGAGCCTGGCCTGAGAACTTGTAGTGAGTATTGACTCAGCGTTGCCTCCAGGTGAAATGTGGTCTTTGGTCTACCAGAACCCACTATTCCATATCTCAAGATTATTTCATCCACTTTGGCCCGGGGCAGAGTCCATTCAACAAATGCCACAGTGTCTGAGACGTCACGGATCACAAGCTTGGTTGGTCCATCAATCACTGAGAACGAGAAATCAGAAGGCCAACATGAAAACATAAGTGTACACAACAAATGACATAAGAGTAGATAATGAAGTAGATAATTTCTCTGAAGCTGAAAATGAAATGTTAGGGACAAACTGCTAATAACTGAAACATTGAGAGCTAAAGATCATAATGATTCTTAACTGTTCTAAAGCAGAATATTGTTAACTTGTGCCACTACAGCCTCGGGTTTCTCTTCAATATGGTCTTCAGCTGGCAGTGAATTTTAGCTTTGCTCAGTTAATGCCCTGTCTCACTGTTAATAAACCTGCAGTAGTACAATGTTCCCAACAGGGGAAGCAGTGACTGCTTTAGATTCATTACTAAAACCTGAGTACAAAACAATTTCATTTTGCTTACTGTACATGTTCAGACCTCAACTGCAGTACATATGTGCTATAGTAATTTTAAATGAATGAGAAGTAAGTATTTAATAATTTGATTGCTATTAAAGTATAAACAGGGATGAACAGTAACACCAGAGGCAATTTCACACTTGCAGTCAAAGAGACACATCAATTGTCACAATTGTATTCATTGTTTATTTACAGCTACTTGCCAATTTAAAATATTTTACCTTGTTTTTTAATACTCTCTCTCTCTCTCTCTCTCTCTCTCTGGCTTTATTATTTTTTTCTCTATGTTGCTGTCATGACATTTTGTTAGTCCGACTGAGTAGATGGACACTATATGGACAACATTCAATATGTAGTTGGTCCCCCGTTCACGTTTCTTGGAATGCTGTCCACAAGATGTTCTTGTAGAGCAAAATTCTGTAGAGCATTGATGAAGACAAGAAGGCTCTGATGTTGGACAAGAAGGCCTGGCCTCATAAAAATCAAACCCAGAAATTGAACAAACATTTCTGGTTGAAGAAGTCACTAGCAATACAGTGGTGTAGTCTGTCCTTAGATACCACAAGGAATACAAGGGATACTGTAAATATCATTTGCACAAAAAGAGGAGACAACACTTGTGATGTAATAGGTTAACCACTAATACAGGCTAAGAAGAAGTTGAAAGGAGACATATCACCGGCAATCATAGCAGAGTTAGACATACTTTGGACAATTAATCAATTCCCCTACTGTGCTTGTATAATGGGACAAAGACAGTAGTCCAATTAAACGGCCTGCTTGAGCTATAACCATTGCTCGACTTAACTGTGCATATAAATGTACTGACACTCTCTGTGGGCCAATAGCTGGTATTTGCATATGAAAAGCTGTTAACGACTCTGTGTGGGCAGCGAGAGGAGAGGCTCCTTATTTTGTGTGGACCACAGAAATTGTACGATTAAACTCCTTATACTGCAGTCATCTTGGACAGTGGCAGTTTGCACTGGTGACTGATGCTCAAGCAGGTCAGGGTGGAAGATGATAGTGCTGGAGAGGGTTTAACACAGGATTGAGCCATGAAAAAGAATTCAATCGTATATATCATGTGAATATTTATGGAGCATAATAGATCAGTATGAGTTCTTATAAATATTACTGTCATGCTGTAAACATCAAAAGCAGGAATTAATATATTTTTAAACAGATGGGTTTGAAATACCAAACTGTGGAACAAAGACACTTTATATTATCACAAATCCCAATTGTGTTTTTATGCAAGATAAAAAAAAAAAAAAGAATTCATATCATCAGAACTGCAACAGGCGGGTTTGAAGCTCTCTACTTATCATGGCTCATGTGCTGCATAATAAATGTATTATTTTGTGGGCATATGTATAATAATAATAATTATATATAATTTTTTAGTCAAACCTGTAATTCTCAAAGACTGGCTGGAGTGTACCTCATCAGATAGAAGTTTTCTAATATATCTATATAAATATTTGAGAGTAAAATCTGGGGTAAAGCTTTTTAAAAATATCAATGATATATCAGTAATATTGGTAAAGTAACTTTAAGGTAAGTTAATGCAAATACTATTATACATGTAGGAAACTGTACAAAAACAAACAAACAAAAACAAGAATCACGGCTTAAACACATGACTCTGTAGTGTAAGTCCTGTATTTTAGATACTCATTGGTATATAGGTAAGTGTATTTTAGAGAGCAAAGACTCCACGCATGGCATGGGTTAATGGGGGTTAATGGAGGCCAGTAGGATTTACTGTACCTCACTTCTCAAGTCTGTTGTACAGGTGTAATGTATACATGTGATCTTAATACAGTGATGTATGAGTGTATATTAATGTTGTCACTTAACCAAAATTCCTGAAACCATCCTGAATGTCAATACTTTTTCTGTGATCAAGAGATATCAAACTTAAAATTAAGTTTAAAATTAAGGGGTAAAATTAATTAGGGCGATCAATTTGTCTCCGCACAGGGCCTAATTAGTTTGTGAGATACTGTCTTCATGCTGTTTTTGTTTCATTGATTACTCTGTATACAGTATAAGCTACATTTTTCTCAGTACTGTTTTAGTTACATTTAGTTACATCGTTACATTTTAGTCAATCAGTACTGTATCTTAACACTGCAATGTGTTGTAGTTATGGACCTTTTAAGTGCTTCCTTACTGACACCATTACTATAAAGTACAGCTTAACAGCTTAACTTCAAAGGGCTTGAACAGGAGAAATGGTAAAAAAAAAAAAATATATATATATATATATATATATATATATATATATATATATATATATATATATTCAATTGTACTTTGTTCTCAGCATTCAAACTTTACTTTTGTGTATTTATTCTTAAGAAATGGGAGAGAAAATCTTTAAGGTGCTAGATACAAACAGGATGTTCACATTGGTGCCTCTGTATTTAGTGTTTGGCCTTTTTCACTGACTTATAGACAAAACATCTCTATATTTCTCTCTGGTCTCTCTCTTCACTACTATCATATCTCTAAGTACAGTTTCTAAACAAAACAAAAAGTGCCCCTCGAGCAAAATAAAACGGACCTCCTTACCATAGCTGGTGACTGACTGAGTACTTCCTGGAAAGATACCACATGAGTTTATCTCTTATGCTCAATTATAGAGTTTGGTTTATATGTTTCTATAGCTATCCTGGCAACTCGAACCAATCTGTGCATTTTCCTCTGACTTCTCTCATCAACAAGGCAATTATACCCTTAGAACTGTCTTTCACTCAATAATAATAATAATAAGTATTATTATTATTATTATTATTAATATTAATAATAAATTATTATGATTATTATTAGTAATAGTAGTGGGGCACTGGTGGCTCGGTGGTAGGTGTTTTGTCTGCCATGTGGAAGGCCTGGGTTCGATTCCCAACTAGTGCCCAAACCCCAGCCACTGGATGCAGTGCCAGTCCCAAGCTCGGATAAAATGGGAGGGTTATGTCAGGAAGGGCATCCGGTATAAAACCTGTGCCAGGCTTGTATGTGTGGACCAAATAGTCTGCTTATAGTCGCTGAAAGAACAACAATTTTAGTAGTAGTAGTATTGCACCATTGTGTGTAAACTCTAGAAACTGATGTGTAAAATTCCCCAGAGATAAGAAGTTTATGGAATACTCAAACTATCCTATCCTTAAAAGTCTTAGAAATCACAGTTATCTATCGAAGCATATTTTTAGCTATTTTAGAAGTTATTTATTGTACATTAAACACATTATCTGTATCTGCAGGATTTCTGCTCCTACCATATGCCACACATATTTGACTGATTACACAACTTCATGGATTGCATATTTTGTTTCACTCTCTACGCACTTATTGTCTGTCTTTTGTGTGCCGTCTTTACACAACTGTTTTTACTTACAAGCAACAGAGACGTAGCCTGACCGTGTTTTGTAATGTCATAAAGCACTATTATTTGTTTAATAACAATTAAGATAAGCTCTACTGAATTGAGTTAAATGATGGTTAACACCACACTAGATAGAACATAAACAATAACCACACAGGTGATCTTAAACATTGGCTTTGATGGAAAAATATATTTTTATAAAAAAGCATAGACACATTAATTATACTTCAAAAATAACATCTATGCCATGTATGTTAAATATTTCTTTACATCATTTGCACGTAGAGGTGACTCCATACTATAAGTACAGTTCAATTGCAGTGAAGCATGTTTTGACTGATAATGTGTCAAAATGCATTCTTCTTCTCTTCCATTAAATAGATGCAAGCGAATGAAGATATGATTCTGCTTTGAGGCAGCTTTTCTCCCAGAGAGAATGCCAAAGAGGTGATTAAAAGACAAATACTATCATTGTACAGTTCGATAATAATCAGTATTTTCATATACTGTAGATAGAGGTGTGGAACACACTTACCCAACGTCTTGCTGTGCCCGATGGGCTGCACACCAGTGTAGTGTGTGTCTGCTAACTATCTAACTGTGTAGTGTGTCTGCTAACTATTATGCTTGGCAAGAAGCAAAAAGTTGCAAACCCTATTTGATACGGTATTTCCCAAAATATACAGTACTAAAACGTGTTCATCTCGAATGCACATGTGTGTTTGTCAACGTGGCATAGGTCCAGCTCTAGCCACGCTGCAGGAATACCCGTCTCATTCACCCAATCTTACTCCACCTGATGCCTACTTGTTGAATGTTAAAAGGAAGTGTGTTCAACTGTGAAGATCTGACAAGAACTGTGTCTGCATTACACAAGCAACTAGTCTTCTTTTGCAGGAGTCTGAAGAAACCTTTGTTCCGGGATATGTTCTAGAATCTGCGTGCAATATGAACACTATCTACAGAAAGGCGGTACACATGCACATCGAACACTAGTTTTGTTCCGAAGAAATAAACTCCGGAATATCATGACAACAAGGTGATATTGTTCCTATTTTTATTTCAGTACTGTATATTTTGGTGCATACTGTATGTTTACAATGTTACGTACTGTACTGTATTTCCCCCTCATGCTTTCAAAAGGCCATCTATATATCATCAGTTATACAGATATGTACAGTAGCTAAACACTGTAAACCCGAATAAGTTGTCAAAACTCAAAAAAAATGAGGTAATCAGTTAAATCAGTTTTTTAAGTAATGGTGTTTCCAATTTTAAGTAAACAGAACTAGTTTTTGAGTTTGTTGTACTCATTCATATTAATCTAAATATTAAAATACTATTTAATAGCAATTATCTTTTTTTTTTTTTTTAGTTGTTGCAAATCAAATAAATTGTTGTTGGTCTTTCGGCTGTAATGGGTCGCCTCAGCAGACAATCCGGTCCGCACACCTGACGCAACCCTCCCATTTTATCTGGACTTGGGACAGACACTTCATGCAGTTGTTGGGAATCGAACCCGGGCCTTTCACATGGCAGGCGAAACACCTACACTGTAAACCCTAATGCTTAAAGTAATTAAACATATTGAGTAGTGTTAACAATTACAATCAGTACAAATTAATAGACCTTTTTGAGTATTTAGAACTTTTTGGTATTTATGAGTTTGTAGAAATGACACTTTTCAAGTTAGCTGAACAAATTTGATATTTTAAGCCCCAGTAACGGTCTCCTTAAAGTTCCACCAACTTGAAATCTTTCAGCCTAGCGATTTTGTGTCTGACATCATCAATGCACATGTAAACTGCCCACATTGAATTGTTTTAATCAAAATGGTGGATTGGTCTGTCTTCACATAATCTGTACAAATCCGGTCACCCTAAAGTACCAGAGCACGATGGTAAATAAAGACTAATATGAATGAGTACAACAAACTCAAAAAGTGATAGTTCTGTTTACTTAAAATTGGAAACATCATTACTTAAAAATTTTTATGTAACTGATTACCTCAAATGGTTTGAATTTTGCCAACTTTTTCGGGTTTACAGTGTACCACTGAGCCACCAGGGCCGTATTGCCCTGATGATGACTGATGATGCCCTAGTGACACAAAATCACTAGGCTGAAAGATTTTAAGTTGGTGGAACTTTAAGGTGACAGTTACTGTTACTTAAGTACTTACAATTACTTATAATATCAAATTTATTCAGCTAACTTGAAAAGTGTCATTTCTACAAACTCATAAATACCAAAAAGTTCTAAATACTCATCAAGGTCTATTAATTTGAACTAATTCTAATTATTTAATTTAACAGTGCTCAGTATGTTTAACTACTTTGAGCATTAGGGTTTACAGTGTATAGATAAATCTGTATAACATTATAATCCAACAAAAAGTGTGCTAAGCTAAATAGAAAGCTAATAACATAACATCAAGTAAGAGAGAGAAGAACATTTATTAATGACTTTTGTTTACTTACTGGGTTAGGTTTTTGTTAGTTGCATTCATCACCCTCTCCTAGTGTACACATATTTTACTCAGTGTTATGTCACTGCAATGAACATGTAATAATTTATATATGAAAGTAATATGAAATTCACAATTATTGCTTCTTTAATATTTATTGACTAAAATGTATGGCCATTTTACATTAGACATACAGTGTGGATTGGTTTGGAGAAGTTCAATTTAATCTAATTGCTCTGTCTGTATGGGACAGACAGGAAAAATTTAAATTAAGTCCATGATTACTGACAGGGCTGCTCATTCATCAAGATGACATTTTCCATTTCCAAGGCAGTGTGATTTATCCCTGAATTTTACAGGCCCAGCCCAGTACCAATGCTCAGTGTTTTTGGTTGCCTGAATGTACATAGTGGTATAATTTCACCCTAACATACCACAGAGTATAATCAATAGGAAGTATATAAGAATACTCCAGCAGGAAAAGAGCATCAGTTATAGGCAGGCACACACATGAATAGACATCAAGAAAATTTTAGAGGGATAAAAGAGGCTTTTGTAAAAATATAAAGCACATTAAATCGAAGAGAGTACCATATCATAAAACAAGTGCTAGACAAACTTACATGTAGTAACAGTGGCAGTGACAGGCTGGCTTCTGCCTTGGTCTTTCAGTGCCACCAGATTTACAGCGTACTCCTCACCAGGCCTTAGACCAGTCTGATGGTAGGATGTAATGGTGCTGGGCAGCTGGGTTGTCATTCCTCCATCATTGTCCTGTGGCAGAAACACACGCACGCGCACACACACACACACACACACACACACACACGCTTCATGTTAATAGATTTGTAGACATTAGTGTTGCATGGTATACCGGGTTTCTTTAATTTTGTAAGAGGTACTATACCAGCAAGAAAAGTAAGTGAAGTAATCATTACAATGTGTATGTCTATATAGTCTGACCAAGAGCGATCTGTATTGGGCAGTCTTCATCACAGAAATAAATACCTAGAAAACATATGTATTATATTAATGCTTATTGTTTTCTAGGTACGATATCTCAAAGCTAGGAATACATTATAATCAGAATTTAAAAAGAACATTTTTTCAATCACAGAAGTTACAGAATGACATTGAAAAGTTTGAAATTCATAATGTTAATTGTATCTGAACAAGAATTTTGGTATCATGACCACACTAAAAGACACACAAGTTTAAAAAATAAACAGTAAAGAACAGATTCCAACAGATTTTCAGGATGAGAATAGACCACATCAAGGTGTGGTTATATCTACATTTTTATGCATTGCATCTGGGTACATAATGTATGCATAATGTAGGCAGCCATAAGTTGTATGCATTTGCAGGCAAAACTGACTTGAGAGCTCTTGATTGATATTCCCTTTCCCTTGTTTTTTTTTTTGCCCTTAGAGTTCTGATCTCTTGGCACACAAAACTTGATCCATTATGATATTGGACAAGACCAAATAAATTTTTTTACACGTTTAGACTTAATCTTGTTTGGCTAGTAGTCTCAGGGTGATTTTTCATGTGCCTTTCTATGACCCTTGCCTCTTCTTGAAGATTAAACTGTTACACCTTTATTACTGTTACACCTTCTGCATCTGCATTCTTTCTATTTAGCACATACCTTCTCTAATTGTTTATTTTTCTTCCACCTGTACCATAAAAACCTTCAGTAAAATATTTAAGGCACACTTATACTTAACATTCAGAATATGGAGCAGTAAAAAGCAGAAGAATTTTTTTTTAAAAGGCTGCATTTACAAAAGGAATTAAGGGTCAAGCCTGTGTAGTTATACCACCACTGGGAAAGCAATATAGACAACAAACAATAGTCACTGAGTCATTTGCTGGATGAAGACAATCCTGTCTAATGTGCCCCCATTATGACAAAAACAATTTGTCTTTCTGATGTTACTCATTTTTTCACAGAACTTAGCATTAGTAATCTACCGTGGCAGTGCAAGTGTCCCTGGAGGTGCAACACAACTGTTAAAAAAAAAGAAATACTTGTTTGTCAAATAAGAAGAGAAAGGTTTCCTTCTAGCATTTTTTTGAATGGTGAAAAATGAGAGGTGAAATATGGAAGATATGTCCCACTTGATGCCATGTCATTTCTCAACTGGGAGCTTTTTCTTCTGAAATAAATGAAGCATGCATAATTTCCCCACCATTTCTTTAGACTTTACAATGGAGTCAAGAATAAAAGCATCAGCATTTATTTAGCTACTGTTCAATTTGCATTTCATATGAGTAGTTCTGATCACAGCAAGAAGGGCAGAAGAACATCGTTAGGTGATGAAGCTTTTGCTGGGTTTTTCTGGCAGAGCAATAAAAGCAATAAATGATTATGTATGCGTACTATGCCAGAAGCACACACTAAATAGACAATCACTTAAGCATAGGAAATGAAATTCTTACCATGGGAATAAAGCTTATTTCCCAACCATCAAACAAGTAGTCAAAGGGTTGCCACTGAACCTCCACTGATGTTTCCATTATAGATTTGAAGAGAAGACCATCAGGATTCGAAAGATCTAGAAAGCACAGACTGATGTATTATTTGCTTTTGTTTTCATTATGGTCAATATATACAGTATTTAAAAAAAACATTTTATGTACTTCACCACTTCCATACTGTGTGTTTGATTGATTGCTTAACTTTTCTAAAGGTTAAAAGGAGATAATATAATTCTAAAATGTGTATATTGAAGTCAATTATTATGCATACCTAGAAATAAACACATTTGTGATTTAAGTTCTAGTTCAGGCATTTAACATGCAAGAATAATAAAGTATTTTAATTTTCTAATTTCAGGTCTTTTCTACATGCTCTATTTGTTGTACTTAAGTCTCACCACATCTGTCATTACTGAGTACAGATGTAGGGAAAAAAGCATAACCATCCCAGGGTGAAAAGAAATAATTACATGGCCCAATCCTTTTCAAATTCGATTTGCCCCATTCACCTGATTACTGTTATCATTCATACAGCAGATGTTTATCCAGCAGTGATTATTATTTCTAGACAGAAACACCAAATCACTTTTAACAAACAGTATGCTATGCTGTGATGGGAAAGCATGCGCTGGAAAGAGCAGCAATGGGTGAGACCACTGTATGTACAGTATGCTCAACAAATACACTTCCTAGTATTCCATCCAGACTTGTCAAACCTTTGATTATGTCTATTTGATTATGCTGACATAGTTACTCACATTACAATGATCCACTCCATGTGCTAAATTTGGTTTCCTGTGTTAACTATGCAACACTTTCTTTTTGATCGGCTGGTGTCTTGCAGCACTTACATCACTAACCTATTTTCACTGCCTATCCAAGAAAAAATGTCAGCTTTGAAGCCTTTGATTAAGAGCCTTTGGTTAAATAATAGCTGCCATGATCAACATGTTTCAGCTGGCAGCAACAATTCCTTTAACCCTAACTGATGCAAGTAGCTCCTGATCATTTACTGTAAGCAGCCATGTCAGTAGACCTATACCCAAGTCAGATGATGTTGTTTCAAGAGTGCAACATTATTGGCCTGGATCTAAGAAATAAATAATAAAAAAAAAACACCTAAGGGTTGTGGCAGCAGGGGTGTAGTCTTTTGATTTCTGTAGCCAACATGTAGCACGTAATGGTTTCCACCTGTGGTTTGTTGTCTTTTGTTTTGGCAGAGACAAACCCTGAGGGAGAAGTTGACCAGTGTTACCCCATGTGTGCATATGTATGTGTGTGTATATGTGTGTATTTGTGTTAACTGCCCCCACACAAAAAAAATCCCTTCCCAACAGTGTTTGACTGAATATATAGCCAGTGATGGAAATTCAAAGTCTTTCCCTAAGTTGCTCTGGATAAGATCACCTGCCAAATCCATGTAAATGAACATGGCTGAAAAACACCTATTAAATGCAGTACAAGAATTAAAATTGACTCACATCTACTGCCTGTTTCCATTCTACCTGTTCTGTCTTGGAAAGCATTATCCAGTCAATATGTGCATATATTATTATTAAAAATATTTATATGAAATTATTTTAGTGTACACAACAGGTTTTTGAGGTTCTTTGTTATAAGCAGCTCTTCATTTGTTTATTAACACAACACACCTCTGTTTTTCACAATCCTTGAAAGTATCTGCAGAAAACTGACAAGTGGCATTGATGGTTTCAGAAATTCCTGTTCACTCACTTTTTACCTTTATAGACAAGAGTAGAGCAGAATTTCCCTTTTTCCTTTCTTTACATTTTACTATCTCCTCTGCAAGAAAAATCCTCTCTCCAATGGTCAGATTATGACAGTCCTACACAGCATGTGTGTAAACAGCTGTGATTAAGATAGTCATGCAACAGAGTCCTGCATTAATAAGTTTTGTCTGTGTGCATAAAGCTTTCACACAACAAGTGCTGATTTCACCTTTTAAATTTTGAAATACTGCCAAAACAACAACACATTCTGTACAAATGTATGTCCTACTCTGAGCTACAGTAGGAATATTTTAGAGCCTAAAATAACATTGAGAATGATTCCTAGGCGAGATTCTGAGATGTTTAGTAAATACAGGCCCTGAGTTAAGAACTGCCCAACACATTATTTAAACCTGAAAGGAAGTGACGAACCATTAACTCTGCTGAACAAAAACATTTCTGAAGTTGTATTGTAAAAACATCAACAGTAGAAATCACAACTATGTTCAGCTGTAAAAGTAAGCACATTTCCACACGCTCAGTGTGATGTTAACTCACATGACCAAATTGTTCGGCCATAAAGCAACTATTTGTTAGTGAGGATAATCAAGTAAGGGCCTGGATCGGACAGTGCTTTTACAATCTAAGCCCAGTGAATGCTGACGTTGCCATCCTGGAATTTTCCTGTGGCATCAAGGAAGAAAAATTATTTGGTCATATGAAGTTTATGACTTTAACAGAAGGTATGACCCCATTAACCCCATTGAAAGTCTTTGGTATGTGTAATTGGTTCAAATTTACCTTTGTGAATTGAAAGATCTCAACCAAAAACTTATGCAAGTCTGGATGGAAATAAATTTGCATCACAATAAAACTAAAAGTGCTTTAGTGAAATATTATTGTGACTTAGTGTGTGACTTTTTTGGCTTGGCATTGTATGTCAATTACAAACCTATTCGTATCAATGTCTCTGAGGCTCCTTTGCAGATTACTGTATTTATACGTAGATATGAAGTTCAGCTGTGCAAAGCCTTTTTGTTTTAGAAATATTAAAGAGAGACAAAATTTCTACCACCTATTTATGAGGTTATTTGATGAAAAAACATTATCTAATAAATAAATAACTCACAGGTTGAGACCAAGGTGCTGACTGGCACACTGATGATCTCATCAATGACAGTGTACACATTGATGTTGTACTCCAGACCTGGCAGCAGCTTACTGATGGTGGTGTTGGTCACTTTGCCTTGAACTCTCAATTCCAGCTGTACTCCACCTGGGCTTGTTGGAGAATAAGTGATCAAATAGTCTGTTGCAGCTGATGACCCCTCCCACTCTATGTCAATAGAACGATCCGTCACTCCATGCACTCGCAAATTCATAGGTGGTGCCACTGCAAGCATACACAAGGATGGGCAAGAGTGGGTAAGGAAATATAACTTTGCACCCATATGAAACTTTCCAAAAATGTAGCTGGTAAGAATAACAAATATACCTATTACTCTTTAAATATAAATGATTGTTTGAGCTTACTGTATAACAAAGTCCACAGCACATATAAATTCACATACATAAAAAAAAGAAAAAAAAAGAGCAGTCCTCTAGAAACCACCATTGACAACAATGGCTAGGGGCTCTTGCTTTCGGAATGTTTCCTGCCAGGTTTCATTCCTCAGCAAAGGTGGGCAAAGTGCACAAATAAAGTGCATTAAGTATTATTTTCCCAAAGCTTCGGGAACCACCGGAAAAAGAATGTCATTCAGGATGAGATGTGAATAATTTTCTGAAAGGGATATTTTTAGAACTGACATAAAACTTGCACAGCTGGACATAGCTCACAGAGTAGTCTTGCCTAAGACAATTTTAATTAGTAGTGTGGCTGTTGGCCATATGCTGTGGTGGCTGAGATGGCACATCCATTTTTTATTCTGGCCAACTGGTGCATCATAAAGCTGTGTGTGTGTGTGTGTGTGTGTGTGTGTGTGTGTGTGTGTGTGTGTGTGTGTGTGTGCGTGTGTGTGTGTGTTCAGCAGTGTTCAGCAGTATAACAAAGGACTTCTCTTAAAAATGTGCTTTGTCTAAAGATATTATGCAGCTCATGGGGATCTAACTAAAGGCAAATACTACTACTACTAATATAACTAATATATATATATATATATATATATATATATATATATATATATATATATATATAATAAACACATGGGAAATAAGACCATCACTAAATCAGAAATCCCACTTGCTAGTAAGGAGAGATGGCTGAGAAACAGTCAAAGAAAAGGTCTGAGAAATGATGCAGTGCTTGGTATGTTTCTGATTGACAGGTGGGCAACATCAGCTCACTGATTCAACCACAAGATCGGTTCTCTTTTGTCCCATTTGCCTGCAACAGCTAATCTCAAGTGGTCAGAGGTGGCAAGTACAGTACTTAAGTTTTGTGTGTGTGTGCGTGTGTGTGTGCGCGTGTGTGTGTTTGTGTGTGTGTGTGTGTGTGTGCGCGTGCGTGTGTGTGTTTACATCTGTAATTTACAAGTACTTTTGCTTGTACTCGTACTTACATTTTCATGTGCTAGATTTTAAATAGAATCTCATTACTGTACTTTTCACATGACGATCCCACAAAAGTGCATTGATTCTCTAATCTAAACCAAAGTGTTCATGCCATCCTTCTTACTACAAGGTACTAAGCTACCAGAGGAGACTTTAATAGGCTACCATTCTATTAGCTTCAGTAACTTATTAATCCCTCAGCTATCATTTATTCATTTATGCCTCTGTAAAAAAAAAAAACTTTAACTACAGTTCAAAAACATGCAGATTAGGCTAATTGGCATTTTCAGGTTGCGTGTAGTGTGCGTGGTAACCGGAGGTTCTGACGTGGACATACAAATGGAAATAAATAAAATGGCCTCCACGGCTCCTAGTTGGACTACAGAGGTTCCAAGAGATGATGATAGATTCAATATTTTAGCTGTAATGTCTTTTGTCTACACACTTATGCAATGTTCACTCCACTCTGCCCAGCCATGTCTAAGACAGTGAAATAATGAATCATTTATTTCTATATATTTTTCACTTGTGTTAAAATTTTTTAATTAATTGGCCTAAAAGTGTATTTTTTTGTAATGCCTCCAGGGTTTCATGAATTTGCAAATCATCTAATCACAGTTGATGAACTGTATATTTATTTTTATTATATTATGATTTTTATATATTATAATATATATTTATGAGGTTTAATTCGCAATTAAAAACCTAATGATCTTATACAATCTTTTACAATTTTTTTAAATCAGAAACAAGTGAAAAAGATTACAATTTCAACAAAGCTCATTTAAAGTTTTTGTACTTCCACATTAACCTTAAATTTTACAGAACTGCTTTTTTTATATCACTTTTTTGAACGAATAATGTAATTTCACGTTGCTTCTAAAGTAGAAGCAAGAAGATCATTAGAATTTAGCAGTTTGTTTTGTTATCCCACCTCTTTCTTTTACCGCCACCCTTGTGGTTATTCCCTCGATTTAAATTAAACGAGTAATTTTGCCTCAAATAAGTCTAACTCTTCTAGAAAATGAGAATCGAAGAGTATTGAATTGGTAGCATGATTTTCCCATTTTCTCTTTTCTTCTAGGTCTTCTCTCTCATAAGGTGACAGCTGTTTTCAGCAACAAAGTCTGTTTTTTTCTCGTTGTTTCTTGGAACATCCGTACCAGCACATGAGAGCTTTTCAGGCCTGACTAATGTAAGGAGCCTTCTGAATTAATGTGACTTTCAACAAATGACTGATGTTAAACTCAGAGACATCACCAATTTTATCGCTTTATTGTGTGCGAGCAGGCTTCAGCAGGGGGTTTAATTGCTGTTGCTTGGTGTACAGCTGCTCTTTGACTGAATGTGGACTTGTGCATGGATTCAATGCAGTTTTAGAGGAACAGTTCCTTATTCTTCTATGATTTAGGCCCTTAAGGAGTATTTTTAATAATTATTAAGATCCTAACAAAAAATCAACTCACAACACTTAAACAACACTTAAAGAACAGTGTCACAGGAGCTCTGGCACAATTTACAGTGGAAGATAACACAAAACAAGAAACAGAAAGTCTCAAAGACAAAAAACTGTTTCAGCTAAAATAATTCCGAAGCCTTTTCACTCACTGTAGTTAGCAATATCAGGCAGCCCATATATCAAAGAATTTGAATTCATGGAATGATGAATGCTTGCGCCTTTTTTTTTCGTGAGTTGCTGTAGTTTACATCATCTATTGTGTATTTAATAGGAGGACATTTGAAGACAAAAGAAATTTCGCAATCCTGCAGGTTTATAAAGTTCTGTAAATAAATACACAATGCAATAAAGTGAGCAATGTTTAAAGCAAACATAAAACACAAGTGTAAAATATGTAAGATCTACTTGCTTGTGATTATTTTCACTAGCTGTTCAATGTTAGTGATTTTAATAAAGACATCAACCTGAGAAGCTTACGTTGTGAATATGTATAAACTGATATTTTTAGGGGGAAAATCATCACTTCCTGTCCTGAATTATTCATTTTTATAGGATTATTTTGAACAGACTACACTTTCAAAAGCAGTTCCTCAGCATGTTGAAGACAGAAAGTAATGGATGTAAAGAGGGGAATTATGTGGATTTAAATTTGTATTGCATTGTAAAAGTGTATTGTTTATACTAGAAAGATATATTTGGGACAATATTACATTCATACTCTTAATCAAACTCTTTATGGACAGCACTACTTCTGGTACGTTATTGGATTTTTTGACTTTTGACTGTACTTGTTATTTTCCAACATTATAGATTTTATATCTATAAAAATAGTTTATATTATAGATTCATAGGGTTCTAAAATAATTCATATTGCACAATCAAGAGAGCGGTTATACTAAATATTGCCATGATTGTGATTTTCTTGTAAATAATCACAGTAGCCCCAATATGTCATGGCTTCTCTCATGTTTTTATTATTATTTATTACTTTTTAATGTTCAAGGCCCTTGGCTACTGATGAAAGTCTTGTTTTAACATATATGCACCTAAATTTTTGAATTTGACTGTTCTAACCTGCCTATGATGATTTAAGTTCCAGGGTTCGTCAATTCTGGTGGGTTACTGTTTGTTTCTTTGAATGTTTGCGTACTGGTTTGGTTGTTTTCTTCGGCGTCTGTACTTCTTCTGTCTGCCATCCTTGTCCATGCAAAATTTTTTTAGCAAAGATTTTTTTTGTCGAATATTTGGTCTATGTACACCACCACAATCATTTTGTAATGAAACACTCTGGATGTGAGTGAAGTCACAATTTTCAGTTTTATTTCAAGAGGTTTGACAAAAGTGTCACACTAACCATTCAGTAATTAGAGTCATTTCCATACACACCCTTTCATTTATAGAACTTTACTTCTGGCACTGACATGAGCAGCAGCCTGTCTGTGTGTTCTGTCTTTTATGTTATTTCTTGTGTTTTGTTTTGAACTATTCTGTCATAAGGGGGAGTCTTTAACCATACTACATTGCCAGGGTATTCTTCCACGCCATTATTGTTTGTGTTTACCTTCCGCAAAGGGTGGATGTAGACAAAGCAGGTGATGTCATTCACTCAACTTTCACAACACCCTGACGCCTGGGGCATTTCGTGGACGGCCCCACTAGGAAAAACAGGATATTAGATCTGCTGTATGCCAAAGACAGGAAGTTTACATTGTCATCCCCTGCCTTTGCTGGAAAAATCTGATCACAACTTGGTCTACCAGTACATGCCCCCAATACAAGCCCTGTGGCTGGAGGCCGCCAACATCCACACACTCATTCAGGAAATGGTCTCCTGAGGTTGAGGAGATTCTGAGCAACGGTTTCGAGAGCACTGAGTGTAGTCTGCTGTAGGAGCTTCACAGGGACCTTACAGTGCATGGCTGCATGGCTGCATGGCTGTGTCGCTGTATGGCTCAATTGTTTTATGGATTTATTTATTTTTCACTGTTTTTGATTTTGTGACCTGGTGCATTAATCTCTGGATGAACAACCTTGAAGACCAAGGAAATGGTGATAGACTTTCATTATATAAAGATATATAAATACTTAGGGCTACTGCTGAGTGACAAAGTGGACTGTTCAGCAAACACAGAACATCAAATCAGAGACTGAGGTTCTTTCTGAATAAATTTGGCCCTTATTGCATCTGCAAAATTCTCCTATAGATGTTCTGTGTGTTGTTGGCTCGATGGAGCTGGTGATGGAAACGACCTTGAACAAAATGCTGTCCATCATGTCCAAGTCCAGTCACCCACTGTATGGAACCTTTGTTTCAATTTCAATTTTATTTCTATAGCGCTTTTAACAATGGTCATTGTCTCAAAGCAGCTTCACAGAAATGAAAAGAAGACTTATGGAAATGTATATATGTGTAAGAAAAATGTGACTAGATAATGAGATTGTCCCTGATGAGCAAGCCAAGGGTGACAGCGACAGTGGCAAGGAAAAAAAAAGGAGAAAAAAAAAAAAAAAAAAGCAGAAGAGCACGTTCAGTGGAGAAGACTCCTATCACAGAGCTGCTCTAGTGACAGACTCAAGAAATCTTTTATTCCCCGGGCCATACGTGGTTTTTACACCTCTTTACGGTTCCTGAGGATGTGATTGGGATTCTTGGTCATGATGGTCCCTCAACCAATTCTCATCCTCTGTTATGCATGTAGCTCTCCTTCATACCTGACTCACTGTTCACAGTTCACAGTCATATTTATCTGCTCATCATTTACCTTAATCAGTTTTGAATTTCATTACCTCAATCGTCCATCACTCAATCTTGCACTGCTGTCAGTTTTAATTACACAGTTGCACATCTCAATTTGCACTATTCTGTCCACTGAATATTCATCTACATTGCCTATATTTGCACATATTACTCTCTCACATGGGTACTCATGTTTTTTTTTTTTTTTACTGTATGCTCTACACAATTGAAAATATGCAATTATAGCTACATGTCTATGGTGTAACTATACTTGCTACAGTATATATCTGTATATCTGGGACCGGGTCATAAATAATGGAAAAAATAGCTGACACGCAGTTGCATCAACAGGTGTGTCCTGTTCCCTCATTACTCCATTACCAGTCAAGCAGATAAAAGACCACAAAATTGTGTCCTGTCAAGTATGGTGGAGGCAGTATTGTGGCATAAGTGCATATGACTGCCAGTGGAATCAGGTCACTTCTGTTTATTGATAAGCTGACTGCTGATAAAAGAAACCGGATGAATTTTGAAGTGTATAGGGCTATAGTCTCTGCTCAGATTCAGTCAAATGCTGCAAATCTGATAAGATGACACTTCATATTGCAGAAGCATACTGACTAAAACCATGTGTATGAAAATGTCTGTAACTGCTGAATGAAATTCCTGAGCAGTTAATTTCACAATTTTGTCAAATACCTTGCATTAAAGCTGAAAATCTTGACTTCACTCAAATTAATTCAATGTAGTGTCGTACAGAGGCCATGTGTGTGTGTGTTTGTGTGTGTGTGTGTGTGTATGTGTGTGTGTTCACATATTTGCTTGTATATTCATATTTATGCTTTCAAGCATGAAAAAATATTATAAAATTTATAAAAACATCAAAGGGTAGCTGTACGTCATGTTTAAATTATGCAATCACAGTACTGTAGGTGCCAAAATGGTAACCATTACCGTCCAGACACTTTGACAAACTATTGTATGAACAGCATTGACTAGAGTATCCGCAGGGATTGATCTGCATACTTCAATTTCTTTCCTTAGTGTAGCCAGTGTAGGTAGTTTTCTACAGAACACTTTAGTGTCATTTAGTGCCTTTCTGCGGTACACCACTTACGCTCATATGATAGCATCTATGATAATGTGACTACTGACATCTTTAGAGGTAACATAATACAGTACTATACATTGCTGCAATCATTTAATTTGAGTTTTAAAGAAGGGCATATATTCCATTTTGTCTGTCGAATGCACCAAGCTTGGAAATTATGTAATTCCACCCAGAAATTAGAGCTTACAGTAATTTACATTTTAAATATTGTTTATCTAACTTTTTAAACCAGGACAAAATTCCATCTCTCTGAAGTAATATTTAACTATTTTGCTACAAGTCCTCAGCAATGTTCTGTTTCATTCATTTTAATTAAACAAATTAATAGAGAAAATCACCTAGCACTGGCTAAAACTAGACGATATTGTCTCAAATCATACTGCACACCAAACTGAATCGTCCTCTAAAAATGGGATAAAGTTGAATGTGAGTACCATTACACCGTTAGTAGAAGCCACACTAACTTCATAGCATGTCTTCTAGCTGACTAGCTACAGTAGTTCACATTAATTTGTGGACTTCCTTTAAATGTTCTTCTGACAAAATTTGTGCCACTGCTTCCTTTCCATCTTTTTAGGATTATTTTAAAGCCCAAAGTATTCCTGCAGGGTATTCTTTTTCAGTGATCTTCTGTGATGGCTTGTGATGATGACTGCAGTTGCTCTGTAGTTTAGGACTGTTTTGCATCTCCATCACTTAAAGTGGACTTGACACCAACGTGTTTTCCTTGACACCTTCACACCTGGATTGCTCATAATTAACATCCTAATATAAAAGCACTATGTAAATACATTTTAATTGAATTCTTTTGTCATGATTGCTAATAATGTTGCTAACACTGCTGTAGTAACTATTTTAAACTACGAAATGAAATTTTATTTGTATCATATTTTGTCAGTTTCTAATGCAGGAAGCTTTGTAAACAACACCCACCTGAAGCACACTCATCTCCAATGTAGCCTTCACGGCACACACAGAATCCAGCCTTACATTCTCCCTTGTAGCTGCAGTTGTTAGCACAGGAGATGCGTGAGCAATCTTCACCTAGGAATCCCAACCTGCACTGGCAAGTTCCATTGATGCAGAGCCCTTGCTCAGAGCAGTCGTTCAGACATCTGTTCATCGAACAGTCATCTCCAGTGTAGGCCTCCTCACAGACACATTCTCCAGCAATGCACATACCCTGGTCTGAACAGTCACCAGGGCACCTAGGCTCTGAGCAGTTTTCTCCAGTGAAGTCACTCTCACACACACACTCGCCTTCAATACACACACCCTGTCCAGAGCAGTTCCCCAAACATTGTGGTTCGGAGCAGTTCTTTCCCATCCAGCCTTCATCACACACACAGCCACAAACATCCATGCTGAAGGTGCCATGGCCACTGCAGTGAGGACCAAAATCCAGTCGGCCTAAAAATGAAATAAAAAATATGTGCTGTGTGAGATTTTTTACATTTTAAACACTATCAACACCAACTAAAATAATATGATCTAGAAGAATTGTTCATCCCTACACTACTGATCCAAAGATTGCAGGAAAACAGAACATGACATTTATTTGAAATATTTTTGTCCATGATTTTGCCAGATACACTATATAATAAAAAAAAATAGCTGTAATTATAGATAGTTTTATGGATATGTACTAATATGTATTAATATGTTTCTGTATTATATATATTATATAAGTTTCATATTAAAGTGCAACAATTTCTAACTTTCCTTGGAGTCAGTAATATATTTTTTCACTAATTACAAATGTTTATGAATGACACTAATTTTTCTTGAACATGTTTTCTTTTAGGATAGGATAGATGCCACCTCACAACTCCTGGGTCCATGGTTCGAACCTGAGCTTAAATTGGTATCTATGTGGAATTTTGCATGTTCTCCTTGTATTAGCACGGGTTTTTTTTTGGTTTCATTAATTTTTACACACTTTCCAAAAACATGCCTGTGGGTGGATTGGCACATGTGAATTGCCCCAGGTATAAATATGTGTGAGCGGGCACCTTTCGATTTTGAGCTTGCTCTGCTGGCTGGTGTAGAAGATGCTCTATCTTGTCTTTTTCTAAGTTTAACCCAGCTCCAATGTCAAGGCTTTGGCTCCCATTCTAAGCTTCATTACAGGGCCCATACACAGTTTAGTACCATTTATTTAAAGATAATCACAATGTATTTTGGGTGACACTGAACAGAGGGATATTGATCATTAAAGCAAATCATTAAAGGTATAAAGAAAATAAAAGTGTAATAATTGTTTGATGTAATTATTTTGGCAATTGATATGAATTTTGTCATAGCATGAGTGCTTCGGAAATGCAGAGTTCTGTGATACGCAGGTACTGTAGGTCAATCCACTGAAGCATGGAGGTGAGCCATAATTTTAAGTTCTTGAGCTGTGCATTTTAACAAGTGGAGTTTTAAATTAAAATAATAATAAATACTCAGACTAAAATGAAACCTGATTTATAAAATCTCATGTAGAAACGTGTAATTTGAAAGCTGGTCTTCCATTAGTACCAATTTAAATGGACCATTAAACACAAGGATTAGAATAGTTGTTAAATGTTTGTTATTTTTTCAGTTCAATGCTGCCAATATGTTTCTTATTTTCTGTTGAATGGAATGAAATTTAAATTAAAATCTGTCCCCAGATTTCCTGTTTTTCCCAAGAAAAATGTTTGAACATGACCTAGGATAAGAAATATATTAAGAAAAAAAAACAAGACATACATCTTGGACTCACCCAGGACTAAGTTATCTCCACAGCAAGCACTGCTACACTGTACTTTGAGCAATGAAACTTCTCTCTCCAGCATCTCTATGCGACTGGCTAGCTCCTGCAGCATGGCTGAAGCTGGGCATGAACACACTGCCTTGGGGATGTTGATGCTGTGGGTGAAAGTCACTTGGCTGTCCGAATCCATCGATTGCTCCTCGTACTCCTCACCTGATTTGTCACTCTCTATGGATCCCCTTGAGTCCAGATCCACTGTGCACAGGGACTCTAGTGGAACATTAATATTGTACACATGGTTGAAGATCATGGGCTGGCTCTGATTGTTGTTGCTGTTGCCACTATCATCTGTGGCTTGTCGTTTAATCCTAGCTGTCCATACTATTTTGTCCTTTTGGTCAGGGTCACCAAAAACACTGAGGAACAGCAATGCCAGGTTCATTAGAGAATGCAATGTCATTGTGGACCCACACATCATGGTTTCAGTCTAAAGGGTATAAAGAAAAAAGATAATGATAATTTAGTCTGTCATTGAAAATTAATTTAGGAAAGGACAGTGGATAATAGCAAATGGTGTGGCACAGTGCATTTGGGATTGGTGAGTAATCAGGACCAGAATGTTATGTATCGAGCTTCTGAAAATATTTATTTCTTAAAATGATCTACTACAAAAAAAAACAAAAAAAAAGTCTACTTAGAAGGAAATTATCAAAATTTCAAAATCAAAATAATAACATGTGTTACACAGCTGTGCAGAGCATTTCTTACTTAGATAAAATAGCATAAATGAATGCAAGTAAGCGTTCACAATTAATCCATGCCAAAGTAAACCAAGTAAACCGTGTCCAATATGGTGAGTCACAGCCAGTTCTCACCATAACTTTAGCTGTCTGTACTAACCAGCCATTCAGGAAAGCTTCTGTTACAGCATCGATCAAATCCAGGGCTGGTGGATTGGTTCATCAATCTCACCATTGCAGAGAAACTCTAGCTGGCACGTGTACCTGCTGCAGCACGCCCTTGAAGTCCAAGGTCTAGATAGTTAACCCATCAGATGAGGTGCAGTGACCCTCCGCACAGAGTGAGTTACTCTACAATCAGTACACTCCATCTGGAAAATATCTCCTTCCAGTTAACCACCACTACAAAGCTCCCAGTGGTCATGGGTTTCCCACTGATGCAAACCAATTATTCCAAAATGGAAAGAACAGAAGGTTGCATGCTGTCCCACTGGCCCACTGTCTAGGCCTCTGTCACAGGCGCATCTACAAACACAGAAAGCTTCAAGTCCCAAGTTATAGTGGAAATCTCCCTGAGTGCAAAGAGTTCAAGCAAGTGTTCAGCAAAGCCAAGGCCAAAGAGCACATTCTTTCATACCTCAGATTTTATGTATATATATATATATTTTGTAACTTTGTTGGAATCTGTTTTATAGGTTCCTTTTGTAAAAATTATTTAAGGTCACGGAGCGGTCGTATAAGCATTTCACTGCATATCGTACTGTGTATGACTGTGTATGTGACAAATAAAATTTGAATTTGAATTTGAATTCAATTCAGCTCATAGCAGGAACCATGTCCACTCACAATCAAGTATATCGGCTTCCCTAAAAAGTAACTAAAGCCATGGGGTAGTTCATTGCTGAGGCTGTTCAGCTGGGTACATACTGTATGTCCCTCAATGTCTCCAGCTTTTGCCAAATTCGTCTTTGTGGGAAAAAGAGAGTGATCGCCTACCCTGTATGAACTACCAAGTATTAAATCAAGCCATAGCCTTAATCATTTAATATCCACTGACACTGCTACTGTATCTGCTACCCTGGAACCCGTGGTAATTTACCACTTGAGTATTTGTATTATACTTTTATATAATTTTCCCACCTTGTCATGCCAGACGCTTTAAATTGAAAGCAGACACAGTATGGCTGCAGACAGCAACCGAACTGAACCTAGCACTTTCCCTACCTTAGAATTAGGTCACCTGATTAATGAATGTTTTTGGTTAATAACAGTGAATGGATTGCAGTCGATTCGAAAAAAATCCTGAGATAGAAAGAGAGAGAGAGATTTACAGGCTAAGATAGTACAGTATATGGTCACTATTTTTTGGTACTTAAGCACATCTGAAGGCAAGTGCTTTTGTTTATTCAAGTGGAAAAAAATAAATGGAGGACTTCTTCCCAGGACACAACATAGCCTACAACCTTTACCAAGATACACTACAACACGCCACCATCACAGACTCTCAACTGCTCATGTTCTGACTGCTGATGCTACTGATTTTTACTCATTTTACTCACTTTCAAAGCCTTTTACACCACAAACATCTTGTGTGTATAGTATAGGATACAGTATGCTTTGTGTCTATTTACTAGTCAACTCAGTTTATAACTCGGGTTATTATGCACTGCTTCTTTGCCTTTCTGTAGTGATAGTCTGGATAAAATCTGACTCCATAAGCTTTTAAAACTTTTTCTTTATCTTAGTGTTGATACCATAAGCTCCTTTCTGAAACTGGTTCACAATGTAGTAGTCTAGTAAATGGTTTTACATTAGAAAATAGATGAGCTGTTAGATCCATTGCATTAGATGGTGGATTAAGATCCTGTTCCATGTACTAGAGTTACTGGGGTTACTGAGTGTTTGACTAGGAGATGAGCATCCTGGACTTCACTAGATCCAGAAAGAACTCATCCAATCAGTCTACAACAGAACGATATATCTGAAATATGCAAATCTTATTGTTTAGATGATTTAGTTAATTTAATATTAAACAATAAATTAATTAACAAGTAACACTGCTAAACATAGATAAGTGTTGTAATTAAGTATCTGTATCTACTCTTCAGTGTCAAATACATATGTTATGTAAAATACAACTCAATATGTCTCAAATTGACATAATGTATAGTAATTTATGTTATAGCATCATTAAATATAATGTGTTTTTATATGATGAAAAAAGTGGAATTAAAGGATGAGACTGGCCATTACTTTCTGTCGTGGTGCATGAAGAGTATTAAACAGATTTAAGACTACAACCTACTGCATTTTTTTGTATTCACATATTTAAAATACCATAACTTTAGAGGCAGTGCAGAACCAGTCTGAACTAATACCTTTATCCTTCCTGAACATGAATGCTTTCGCACTATTCTAATTAGACTTCAAAGACTTGTGCATAAAAATCTGGGAAAGATCAGAAGTTTTTGAAAAACAGCATCAATAATTATGCTACGGTCAAGTCACTGAGTCACTGAGTACACATCACATTCCCCTTTTGTTGTTTGATGTATACGTTAGGTAAAGCTCTTTATCTGTTTCTGCTTACTTGCTTACTTAATGAAGAAGTGTCCAGAAATTTCTATATATAAAATATTCATATCTGTAATACAGCCTGAAATATGCTAAATCTAAGACAAAATGAAATGTTCCAAGATGCCAAGAACAAACCACAATTTCTGAGGCTTTCCCCTTTTTTTCACTGTTGACAGAAGTCTTAATTGTCTTTAGGATTTTATTGATTTTCATTTGTAATCGGTATGTGTTCTTCAGCATATTTTAAAATCTTTTATCACATCAGGGTAATTCATGAGTGAAAATGGATCCTTAAGCTCCCGGAATCACACTTTTTCAATCTGATACTCTTTTACAAATGCTCTTTCTTTCATTATTTAAAATATCTTTGATTGCTGTCATGTTAGCTCGCTTTAAAAAAATTTTTTTTTTTACAATGCAGTTTACCCATCATTTAAGTGATCTCCAATTACTGTCATTTATAATTTTTTTCTGCCCATATTTCTTCCACAAATTTGACCACCATCACCCTTCTATGTAAGTAATGATAAGAACAGTTCCTATCTAGTTAGAGAATTTACATAATTACAAACGTGATCAAATTTATGACAATGATGGGCAGTTGAATGTTAACATGTACAGTATTTACAATAAAACATATGATAAAACACATGGTCATATACATAAAAAAAGACAATGAAAACTTATGGCTAAGTAAAGTTATCAGTAATAACTTACAGTAGAATACAGTAGCAGATGAGGAAGTGGGAAAATGTGTAAACTGGAATTCATGCAAAAGCACAAAGGTTTTAATATTTGGTAAATTCTGTGAACTCACCCAAGCACAATATGTTTAGTCTAGTATGAAAAGTTACTTGCTGGTAGTTGCTAGGAGATGGCTGTTTGGGCAATACGTTTGGTCTGGCTTAGGCTGACATTTGCTGTGACATGATTTACCAATGCTGCACTCGTTCATTCATTTTTATTTACAGATGACACATATGTTACACTGAAGCATAGAATGTGTAGTGGCAAGCAAATGCAACAACATTATTATTATTATTATTATTATTGTTATTATTATCATATTTTTTTTCTTTTTTCTATTTTGGTCCGTGACAATACGAGGATTTAAGAGGTCATAAAGTCTGACAATGTCCTTTGTTTGGCCCTGGTTTAGATCAGATTTGTTTTATTATGCTGAATGATTTTTAGTAAGGACATACAAATAAAGATGGATTAGCAAAATGACCTGTCCTAGCTCAGTTCCACATAGAGAATACAAAGTCAACTTTGTACAGGCCTTTCACTCCATTTCCTTTCACTCCATTTCCTTTAGCCCAAAAAGTTCTATAACAAAGTTTGTTTATTTATTTATTTATTTATTTATTTATTTTTGCTATGTATGGTTTAGTAGAAACTTCCAGGTTTTGGACAAAATATGATTGCATTTCACCGCTAAAATTGTATCACTTCTTATGATCAGTAAGGCAAAAATACTGGCTGAGCAAAATGTCTACTGCCATGTGTTTGATGTACTTTCGGAACATGGTAAAGATAAGATAAATTAAGTTTTGACTGCTGTTCAGTTACCTCAGCAGTCATAAATTTCTTTGCAAACACTGCATTGCTGATTGCTGATGATGCACTGTAAACTGGGTGCTACAGTATATACACTGCTCAAAAAAAATAAAGGGAGCACTGAAATAACACATCCTAGATATGAATGAATTAAATATTCTTATTAAATACTTTGTTCTTTTCATAGTTTAATGTGCTGACATCAAAATCGCACAAAAAATGATCAATGGAAATCAAATTTATTAACCCATGGAAGTCTGGATTTGGAGTCACACTCAAAAGTGAAGTGGAAAAACACACTACATGCTGATCCAACTTTGATGTAATGTCCTTAAAACAAGTCAAAATGAGGCCCAGTAGTGTGTGCGGCCGCCACGTGCCTGTTGACCTCCCTACAATGCTCCTGATGAGGTCGGAACTCCTGAACAGTCTGTGGTACAACGTGGCGTTGGTGGATGGAGCGAAACATGATGTCCTAGATGTGCTCAATTAGATTCAGGTCTGGGGAAAGGGCGGGCAGGTCCATAGCATCAATGCCTTCGTCTTGCAGGAACTGCTGACACACGCCAGCCACATGAGGTCTAGCATTGTCTTGCATTAGGAGCCACCCAAGGCCAACCGCACCAGCATGTAGTCTCACAAGGAGTCTGATGGCAGTCAGGCTGCCTCTGGCAAGCACATGGAGAGCTGTGCGGCCCTCCAAAGAAATGCCACCCCACACCATTACTGACCCACTGCAAAACCGGTCATGCTGAAGATGTTGCAGGCAGCAGAACGTTCTCCTGGGTATCTCAAGCCTCTGTCACGTCTGTCACATGTGCTCAGTGTAACCCTGCTTTCATCTGTGAAGAGCACAGGGCGCCAGTGGCCAATTTGCCAATCTTGGTGTTCTCTGGCAAATGCCAAACGTCCTGCACGGTGTTGGGTTGTAAGCAGAACCCAGACCTGCTGACGTCAGGCCCTCCTACCACCCGCATGGAGTCTGTTTCTGATCATGTGAGCAGACACATGCAAATTTGTGGCCTGCTGTAGGTCATTTTGCAGGGCTCTGGCAGTGCTCCTCCTGTTCCTCCTTGCACAAAGGTCGATGTAGCGGTCCTGCTGCTGAATTGTTGCCCTTCTACGGCCTCCTCCACGTCTCCTGATGCACTAGCCTGTCTCCTGGTAGCGCCTACATGCTCTGGACACTACGCTGACAGACACAGCAAACTTTCTTGCCACAGCTCGCATTGATGTGCCATCCTGGATGAGCTGCACTACCTGAGCCACTTGTATGGGTTGTAGACTCCGTCTCATGCTACCACTAGAGTGAAAGCACCGCCAGCGTTCAAAAGTGACCAAAACATCAGCCAGAAAGCATACAGTAGGACCTGAGAAGTGGTCTGTGGTCACCACCTGCAGAACCACTCCTTCTCCTTTATTGGGGAGTGTCTTGCTAATTGCCTATAAATTCCACCTCTTGTGTATTCCATTTGCACAACAGCATGTGAAATTGATTGTCAATTAGTGTTCCTAAGTGGGCGGTTTGATTTCACAGAAGTGTGATTGACTTGGAGTTACATTGTGTTATTTAAGTGTTCCCTTTATTTTTTTGAGCAGTGTATATTGCTTTTAAATGTTTTTCATGATCTTCAACAAACTTTGAACTTTAAAATATTTTTGTGTGCAGCAAAACCTTTTCCCATGTTATAATCTACTGCCAGTATGGCTCACTATATCAACCAAAACAAGAGTTTGGGAAACAGATGAAAATATGATGCACTATGAGGAGGAGGCAAGCTGTCAGAGGCGGTGTGATGCTCTGGGGAATGTTGTGCTGGGAAATCTTGGGTCCTGGCATTCATGTCATTGCTACTTTGCTTATACACCACCTACCTAAACCTTGCTGCAGAACAGGTACACCCCTTCATGATGATTCAAGTCCAAAAAGAAATCAGACAAAAAATGGAACAAATCAATAATGAAGGGCTAATTAGAATTAATCAGTGAGAAACTGTAACTGTAAGCTCTTTACTACTGTAGTTAGGGATGTAATGATATGCACAAGCCATGGATCAGTATGTATCTCAGTTTGAAGCACAGTTTAATATATTTTCAGTGCATTGAAGTAGATTATGAAAGTTCAATTCATAATAAATAAATTAAAAAGTCTTTTTTGTAAACATGTAAACTGTGGCACACTAACCCAAATTTCCCAAACACACAAAGAATGCACATAAAAGCAAAAAAAAAAAAAATACAAAACCTATCTTTAGGCATCTAGGTGCTACGTTGTTCAAGAATAATATTATATTATATTACTTTTATTATATAATTATAATATATCACAGTAAAAAACAGAATAAATGTGAAGCATTCAATTTGAACACATGTGTTCCACCACTAATGCTAAGTGTTATGAACATGCTGAAATCAGCACCTGGACTCAATCCACAAAACATAGTCATAGCTGGCAAGAGCTCAAAATCCCAACACATTTACTCCCATTCCCCTGACTACTAATTGTTACCCTTGTACTCAATCACACACAATATTTAAGGACTTTGAGTTCATTCAACCAACTGCAAAGTAAACGCTCAGTGTGTGAGTGTGAGAGTGAGTGTGTCAGCAAATCGTGCAGCTCACTGATGCTATGGCCCAGCTCCAAGCCACCATGTTTGTACCACCTGCACCACCAGTTTTACCCAAGCCATCCGCCTCCAGAGGTACTTCAGAGAGCCAACAGACTACAAGGGCTTTCAGCTTCAGTGCTTTCTATATTTTACAAGCCAAGAAGGTGTCATGCACACTCGTAACACGACCGGCACTAGGACCTGGAAGTAGTACGGTCGGGTTTCCAGGAAGCATAAAAGGAGACAAAATGGCGCTTCACATTGCTCAGTCATTGAATTCGCCCATGCCTTTGCTGACGCTACGCCGACTATTCTGTGAGTACTCACCGATTCTGGTTGCTTCTTTGATTGAGTGTGTGTTGCTAGAACGCGGGTTTATTTGTGTAGATCCTTGCTCTTTGTGTAAGAGAGTTCTTAGACTAATCGCGTGGTTATCCTGCCTATTCGTGCTGCTTCCGCGTTTGGGTTTACCATCCACGCTACACGGGCTAACTGTTAAGGCTTTTCAGTTTATCCTTCGGTTGCTCGTGACAGAATGACTGAGCCAAAAGCAGTAAACCCAGCGGAGTTTGCTCGCCTCTGTGATGTGGTTGACCAACATGCCAAACTGATCAATAAGCTCTGTGGTGAAGTCGCATCTCTCCAAAGGGACCTCCAAGATGTCGCGGCCTTGCGCCGTGAGGTGGCGGAGTTACGGCAGGAGAACGCGACCCTCCGCGGGGTGGCTGCTCAGTCGGCTGTTGCCACGCCCGTCGCAGCGGCTGCAGCGCCGCACCCCTCCTCTTCTGATGTTTTCATAGCTTTACCGGATAAGTGGGATGGCACAGATGGGAAATGGAGCGTTTTTCTAACCGCATTGGATCTTGTGTTTGAGTTCAATTCCACCAGATACTCCACAGACCGACTGCGCGTTGCGCTTCTCGTCTCGTTGCTATCCGGGCAGGCAGCTGAGTGGGCCACGGCGGTTCTCCCATCAGATTCAGACACTGCTTATTCATATGGAGAATTCACCCGTCAACTAAAACTAACATTTGAACATCCTGCTGCTGAGGTGGAGACCGATATGAAATTGTACCATCTGCGGCAGGGAGGGTCGTCCGTGAGTCGCTACACCGCGGATTTCCGTACTCTCGCCGTGCAGACCACCTGGGGAGACGCCGCCCTCCGGACGGCCTACTACGAGGGACTGGCTTCACGCATAAAAGATGAACTCGCCGGACGGGAGATTCCGACCACACTGGAGGGACTGATTCAGCTCGCTCTCCGGATTGACCAGCGCCTGCTCTCCCGTCCGAGGCCAGCCCCCCGGACCCTGCCGCCCATCACGCCATCTTTTTCACACGCCACATCCCGACCACCAGCCTTCACCACCACCGCTATGGCACCCACCTGATCTCCACCTCCCGCCGTGGTTGACACCGGAGCCGGGGAACCCATGCAATTAGGACGCGCCTCCTTGAACGCTGCTGAGCGGGAACGACGCTTCAGGGAGAGACTTTGTGCCTATTGTGGGTCAGGAGCGCACCATAGAGCCATCTGCCCTCTTCGCCCGGGAAACGCCCAGGCCCGGTGAACCATGGAAGCAGTTCACCGGGCTCCCTCCATCTCTCCACCACCACGCCCAGCGTCTCTCGTCTCACGGTTCAGGTACACCTCCAATTTGGCCACAAACGAGTCAAAAGTTCTGCGTTCATCGACTCCGGTGCCGCTGGAAACTTTATTGACTCTTCATATGCCAAAAGATTGGGGTTGGAGACTGAAGCGTTATCCCAGCCAGTTCGGATTACATCTGTCGACGGTCGGCCCCTTTCCTCCAGCCCCATCATCGCCCAGACTCGACCCATAACCCTCGTCATCGACCAACACCAGGAAACAGTCCGATTTCACCTCACCTCCATCTCCTCTCCACCCATCATCCTCGGACACCCCTGGCTTCTGCAGCATGACCCTCTCATCTCATGGTCTCAGAACCGGATCCTCCAATGGGGGCCGACCTGTCTCGAACTCTGCCTGCGGGCACCGTCTGGGACGGATCCATCCGGTATTCCATACGTCACAACTCAAACCCTTCACGACATCACCCATGGTTCCCCCCACCCACCCTGCTCCTCCTCCCCGTATCATTGAGGGTGGTCCCGCCTACACCGTTCGCCGGATCCTTGATTCACGTCCTCGGGGCAGAGGGCTCCAGTACCTCGTCGATTGGGAAGGTTACGGTCCCGAGGAGCGATCTTGGATTCCGGCTCGGTTCGTCTTAGACCCCGAACTCATCCGGGACTACCGTCGTCGGGTATCCTCCACCCCAGGACCGTCGAGAGTCGGTCCTGGACAGGGGGGTACTGTCATGCACACTCGTAACACGACCGGCACTAGGACCTGGAAGTAGTACGGTCGGGTTTCCAGGAAGCATAAAAGGAGACAAAATGGCGCTTCACATTGCTCAGTCATTGAGTTCGCCCATGCCTTTGCTGACGCTACGCCGACTATTCTGTGAGTACTCACCGATTCTGGTTGCTTCTTTGATTGAGTGTGTGTTGCTAGAACGCGGGTTTATTTGTGTAGATCCTTGCTCTTTGTGTAAGAGAGTTCTTAGACTAATCGCGTGGTTATCCTGCCTATTCGTGCTGCTTCCGCGTTTGGGTTTACCATCCACGCTACACGGGCTAACTGCTAAGGCTTTTCAGTTTATCCTTCGGTTGCTCGTGACAGAAGGGGTTAGTGAACAGGTTAAGATTGCTCAGTTCATTGGCTCCAAACCGAAGCTCTCAGATGGGGCACAGCTGTCTGGAATCAAGGTGGAGAAACAATTGCATATTACAGTGTCTTGTGGGTATATTTTTAGTTCAATATTGATTAAAATTATTTTTGGCCTATGGTTGGTTTATGCCCACTCATTCATATAGAATGTAAGATTACATAAAAAAATCTCCATACTGCCATGTATGTGTTCAAAATTAATTAATTCTGCTTCTCTAGCTTTTTTTTTTCTTCCTATGTTCCCTCTACGGTCACACACAAAATAAACATCAAACCCTAAAGTGCCTCTGTTTATAAAACATTTGCTAGTAAAAAAACAAAAACAAACAAACAAACAAAAAAAAACATCACCTGACTTCTCAAGTGGTCATTGCTTGAAGCTAGGCAAGATATTAACAATTTTTTATCCAGGGCTTTAATTTGTTTTCACTATTAATTTGATGAAGGCCTATAAATTTTTTATGTAATAACTGTGGTTTTAAATTGGAAATTTACATTCATGTTCATAGTATTTTGCCCTTCTGCAAAATCAGGGTAAACACAGACAAATAGAGCAGACAGAGAGCCTGAGGCCTGCATGTATATGAAGTATTATAATTCATTATTAATTGCCGCTGTAGTAGTAAAAAGCTACACTTTTTGTGTAGAATAAAAAATATTCTGTTCAAGTAAATCTGATGGTAAAGATGATTTAAAAACAAACTCAGTAACCAGTTCAACAACTCTTCAAACAGTGACTTTCCGTAAATTGTACATTTTCTTTCTTATTCTTTAAATAAAAAGTGCACTTGTTTCCTATCGCTGATTTTCTCTGTGCCAGTGTTCTGGTCTGCCCTGCTAAACGCTCAGCAGAGGTACGTTTTGGCCTTGCTAACCAGAGGTGCGTAGAGTAGCTAAGCAATTTACTCAAGTAAGAGTAGCTGTAATTCAAAATAATATATAAGAAAAAAAAATTGTAGGTTAATCACATACATGGAAACATTACCTACACATGTTCATTGCTTGACAGAGTTAGCTGTCTATGAAATATCCCATTAATCACTGCAAATTTATCTAGATAACATTTAATTTAGCACACCCTATATTTGCTTAATAAATAAGAAGTGCAAAACTGAATAGACCATGAAAAAAATGTTTTTCATATTAGGTGCTGACAGTTAATTGTGCTCATGATTTATTGTGGCCAGAAGTTACTAAATCAAGGTCATACAATTATAACGTTTCTGGGCAATGTAGGGTAATTTAGAACTTATAATTTGTTGTAATTTTGAGTTGACAAATTGCTTAAATAATACCAGTTAGTTAATAATAGTAGTTTGTCTGCCAGTCTCTTAGATAATTGAAATGTGTGTTTTTCTTAACTTGTCTTAAAAAAGTTGCAGGTTTTCCCCTTTACAACCCACAAAAGCATTTCAAGGCAGTAAATGTATAAGAGACACAGAATATCCTTGTCCCTTTAGTGAATGGTAAGCAAGCCTTTCTGAAAGTGCATCGTTTCTTTCTTACCCCTCATTTCACTTTCATCATCTTCTGTAGCAATCCTCGGTTTCCTATGGGGCCATGAGTTATTGTTCTGTCTTTCTCAAAAATACATTCTATCCTCATAAAGCAGTAATGTAAGTGAGGTGGATGGAGTCACAGTGAATTTGAGAGCTCCAGAAACAAGACGAAGACATTAGTAGCAGATCCTTTAAGTCCTAGTATCGTAATAGTTTGACCAGTTCATCTAACAGATGCTCAATTAGATTGACTGGTCATTGGTTGTTTTCCTCAAAGCATTCCTAAACTATTTTTGCAGTGTGGTAGGGTGCATTATTATATCCAAATAGGACACTATCATTAGGCAACACTGATGCCAAGGTTACTACACCAATGCTTACATGTCATATTAACATCCACATGAAGGCTGGGTCCCACAAATTTCTAACAGAGCATTGTCTAGAACACACTTGCCACACTCGCCTTGTTCCTATAGTGCACAGAGGTAACATATGTCCCCCAGGTAAGTAACACACACATGCGCCTTGTCAGCCACATGATATTAAAAAAAAATCTGATTCATCTGACCATGCCACCTTCCCCCTCTGCTCCATAGTCTAGTTCTGATGCTGAAGGGGCCATGGGTCTGTGTTTATTTTTTGACAAAGATTGAACAATAACTCTCCTTCTTGGCCCCATAGGAAACTGAGGACTGCAGCAGCAGAAGATGAAAGTGAAATGTATGGTAAGAAAAAGACAATACACTTTCAGAAATGCTTGCTTACAACTCACTAAAGGGAGGAGGATATTAATGCTGTGTCTTGTTTACAGCCCTATATACAGCAAGCAGCAATGCATTGTGTCTTCTAATACCTTTCTATCATAGCCAGGAGTAACTTCTAAGCAACCTGTGCTATCCTTCTTCACCACATGCATTAAATACCCTTAGGCACCCATGACCCTTGTCAGCAGTTCACCGGTTTTCGTTCATTTGACCACTTTTGGTAGATGCTGACCACTGCATACCAGGAACACCTTACAAGACATGTTATTTATAGAGATGTTCCATCATCTACAGTACAGTATATAGAAATGGCCATCTTGCCAGAGGTTTTTATTACAAAAATGTTCTTCTTATGGTATAGCCTTTTAATTAGTATTCAGGTCTCAAAGTAAGTCTCACTGTAAACTAAATTTGTTTAGTCAAGCCATTTGTGTATAGTTTTTCCCTCAGTAAAGAATTAGATCTAATTAGATCTGAGCATTTTATGTTGAAATGAGTTCCCTCAGGTTTGTTGATGGTGAGTTTTTCCCATTCTGGTTCTCCTTCTAAGTTATGCTGTCATAATTCCTGCTTGCTCTCTTCACAAAATGACCACTGACATTATCCATTACATGGCAGTGAGCATAACTTATCCAGTGGACCTGATCCATTCTGTCTTCTGGACTAATGCCCTGACTCTTCCTAATGCCCTGATTGGAATTCTCATCAGAAAAAGAAAAAAAAAAAGGACACTGTTAGCCCATATTGTCTGCTTACTGATACATGCAATTAATGAGGATCTTCACTGTGAAATCAAGAAAATGATTTTGAACTGCATTTATACAACCAGTATTTGGCCGCTATTTGGCTAGAAGTTTTGTACCCATCGGTGAACAGCTGGTAATCTAACTAAGTGGATTTTATGTTAACTAACACACATGTCCTGTCATACAACAGCACTTTTGAGTTATAGATTATTTATTTATGGAAGCACTGTGATAGCACCCACGTGAGGGTTGTTCCCTTCAGGGTCTGGTTTCTCTCAAATTTTCTTCCTCATGCCGTCTCAGGGAGATTTTCCTTGTTACAGTTGCTATGGCTTGGTATACATTGATAAATCTATAAATTTTATTCATTGATTGATTGATTGGTGACCCATATTCAGAATAATGCATGCGTAGTGAAGATGTAATACCTACTGTATATTATGCAAAGTAGTACTCAGGCATTAGATATAAGTAAAGAATTAAGAGCTATATATACACTTGCAGGTGTATAGGGTGAATAGGGTTTTACATAAAAAATAGACATTTTTAATTACAAATTGAAAAAAATCCCATGCAAGTACATGAGATATCATTTGCAGGCATGTAAGTAAATGCGGCAGAATATTGACATGATAAATGTATGCAACATCCTTCCTCCAGTATCAGATTTGATCACAGGAGCACACTGGAAACATACAAAATGTTGGATACAAAAAATTATTATGTTTAAGTTGTCTACTCATGATCAGATTGAGTCAAGTCAGTTATACTGCCAATACAATTGACTTTCATCAGATGTACAGAATATTTATTTCTCATATTCATCTTTCATATGGCTCCAAATTTGTGTTACACCCTATTTGACAGCAAAACAAAAAGTAAAAAAGTCAGTATTTAAATACTAGACAGTATTGGAAAAAAATTAAATGAAAAAAAAAAAAAAAAACAGTTTCTCCTAAAAAATGTGGATATGTGAAGAGGTCACAGGCATGTTTAATAGTGTCATCAGCATCGAAATCTGACTTTTAATAACAACAAGAATTGCTTATATTCTCCTGCAACCTATAACATTTTTCAGACAAGATTACTATACTTTGGCTTCCTGACTTTCTTGTCCTCACTGTAATTGTATCTATCCTCTACAATTAGATTGTTTTTTTCATTTTCTTCTTCTTAACTGAAGTCACCCACATGTGCTTGCTCTTGTGGCAGTGATGGAATGGGTTTTCCTGACTATCTAAAAGACACAGGCTTTCATTCTACAGAAGTTTGACCTCTTTAGACAATCTCTAGCATTTCACTTCTTTGCATTCTTCTGCAGTAACCTCTTTTGTTGAAGCATTTGCTAATGATGTGCTACATCCAGTTACTTAACTAAACCACTTGAGCAGCTTGTATTTTAGATTATCGATTAAAATGTTTTTGTTATTCCATTTTTGTGCCATTTTTTTCACTTCATCTATTGTTTTTCTAAGTCACAGTTGTGGGTGTACAACAGATCACTACCTGTAAATGTAAATTGTAAAAGTCTTTAATAATTTGTGTTTTTTCATCTCAGTTATTTTGTGCACTTGGCCACTCTGGTGGATAAACATTTATGCATTTTTAATAACAATCAGCTTCGAAAGGTTCAGTGATAGAAGAATTTAGTGAACGTTTATGCTCTAGGCTCAACAGAACACAAACATAAAAAAACAGATTTGATTAAAAAAAAAAAAAAAGAAAAGTCTGATCTCACCTTAAGGTGCCAGTAATAGTCCTCTTCTTTTCTTACCAGTCTAATCTCATTGGAGGAAACCTAATACCTGTTAAAAGGGGAAGAAATATGGATTGTTAAATTTTATTTAAAAAACTGAACCAGCACACACACACACACACACACACACACACACACACACACACGCACGTATGCACATGCACGCACACCCACCTCCACTGTGACCAATTAAGGCTGTATTGAAATTCATTAAACAATACGATATATTAGGGCTCCTTTGGCACTGATTAATATCACAGCTGATTCATTAATATAACAGCTTTTTATAACACGAAAGAAAGTGTTATGCTTGCAACATATCCTGAGAGACAGAAGCTGCTTTAATTGAGCAGTTCAGCAACAGCCAAGGTCTCTGGATCTTTGACAATGAAATTAAAAATTACTTCCTGTATCCTATAGACATTCAGGTTTTTAAAGTCCAATCAATCCGCTCTAACACATGCAGTGTCTCAGTCTTATTTCCACTATAACAAATGATGTGGAGTTACGGTATGCAGTGATGATATTTAAAATAAATAATTAACAGTTACAAAGTAAAATAAGAATTGTACATCATGTTGTTTTACTATTCTTTGGTAGTGGTGTTGTAAAACAAGCATATCCATATTTCACCAACACCTTTTGCTATTGATTTCCTGTTATGTCTTTAAATGTAGTGATTCTGTGAAGTCTTTTAGTTAAATATCAAAATCAATATCGATAAGCATATAAAGTGAATTAACCAATAGAAGTAGAAGTAATGACAAAACTATCTCACATACTGTATAGTAGTGGCAGTTGCATACAAGGTGTTATAAAATATTGAATGCCATGTGATTTTGATCATTTTGCTAATGTAAATTTTTTTGGCTAATTTCTTTAACTGTTATGTTTATATGGACTCTGGATCGTGGCTGTGATTTTGTTTACGTTTAGTGCACAAGTACATGTAGTGAGGACAGTGTTTCAGCTCAACCCAAAATGGTGTTAAGGTCAATTCTCTGGACAAGGCACTTGATTTCTTTCAAACCAAATCATGCTTTCATAGAGCTTGTTTTGCACACAGGGTCGTTGTCATGCTGAAACAGGATTGGCTTAGTTTCAGTGAAGGAAAACTGCAATGCTACAGCATACAAGGACATTCTATACAGTTGTGTGCTTTCATCTTTGTGGCAACAATCTGTGGAACAAGCACATCGGAGTGTGAAGGGTCCTTTGACGGCTCTGCTTTAACTAAGTTGTTCCTTAGCTCTTGTACTGTCTGCTGAACGCTTCCCTTATTATTATTACTATGAGTAGTATTATTTTAAAAAATATTACTAACATGTATTATTACTCTGAGTATTATTATTTAACAATAACCAATATTTGGTTTGATTCCCTTAACCCTGGAGGTGCAAGGTGACAGTGCTAACCACAAGCAACCGTGCTGCCTTTAAACTGTAACTAAACTAAAAGTTTGAAGTGGTGAAAACTGAAGTATTGCTGTGGTTAAAACTAACAAACAAATAAACCAACCAACAAACAAAAACACTGATGTAATGTTCACTGATGTATTCTCATGTTATTCTTGCTTTAGGTACTTTAGGTAATATCCCATAGCTTGTGCATTTGTAATAGATGGACGGAAGTCCCAGTGAATGAAGCCAACATTCTGCAGTCAAACATTTATAATTACTTTTATATGCAAAATCTCACTAAGGAAACTAATATTAATGACACTGTTACTAATATGAATGAAAAATTATGAATTTTATGTTAATGAAAATGGCTATTTCGGAAAGCATAAATTATTTTGTACAAAAATCATTTATGTGATAAATGGGGCTATTCAATTTATAAATTAAAACATGATTAATTACATGTCGTGGATATAAAGGCAGCAAGCCTCCTAAGCACAGTAAGCTAATTGCACGGAATGGAAAAAGGCAATTCTGGCTTTTACTTAAGACCTTGACTCTATAAGCTATATTTAATGTTACGTTTTCAAGTGCAATTCATGTGCACAGACTGTTAGTTTAGTTTTAAGGAGGGAGAAATCAATGAATTTTGCTCTAGAATATGAGTCTACAAGATGCAGTTAAAAGCATTTATGTGGAGAATTATATTTCCTTACGTTAATATATTATCATCATAACAGGGAATCACAAGCAGATTTCTTGCCTATCTATTATGATCTACAAACAGTATAATTTTCTCCTTAATGATGATCAGCATCATCCATGTAAGTCACTCATAGATTTAAACACAAGCCTCATCATTGCTCTTCACATAACTGATCACTGTTCATACTTACAACTGTGTAATCACTGACATTATTATTTATATGAAGTGTATTAATGTATTTTATCAGTAATAATGATAATGTAGCCAGAAAGGTTAAAAGTATGGATGGCACTATGTCATTATTTCTTTTTGGATAATGGTACTGAAAACCTGAGTATTAGCCAATATCAATACCCATTTAATATAGTTTAAAAAATACAATTATTATTATAATTATTACAACTGAAGCACATTGCAGTTAAATCCTTTTCACCCATAATTCACTGATGGCAAACACAATACATATAATAAAGTAGAAATATTATACAATTCATTGTAACCAAAAAAAGAAAAAATTCTAATTATAGATTATAGGTTTAAAAATCGATTTTCTTCTCCAAAACCAATTTTAATCTACATTCAAAGGATGTGGTTCTGCTGATGTAATCCAATATTTTTTTCCTGTATGGCCTTGATACCAAAATGTATTAGATCACTCAATCACTCATCAACTATACGGCTTTATCTTGTATACAGGCCCAGGAGAGTTGGGCATGAGGCGGGGTACACCGTAGACGGGACGCTAATCCATCACAGGGCACACATACACATACACACTTACACACTACGGCGAATTTGGGGAAAGCCCGTTCTAATCTGTATGTCTTTAGGAGGAAACCGGAGCACCTGGACATAACCCACCAAGAGAGGACATGAAAACTATGCACACAGAGGCGGGAAGTGAACCTGACCGGGGATCAAACACAGACTCTGGAGGTGCAAGGTGACAGTACTAGCTGTGAGTATTAGATATTAGATATAAATATAGGTTATAGTTTATTTATTGTATAGTTTATTAAATGTGAGGGGTTGCAGTATAATAGAATATTTCAGAACCTAAATATGTATTACATTTGGTTGCATGTTAAAATAAATCAAGGAGAGAAACTTCTGCAGCACAGTCAAACACCTTAAATTATTTTACCTCCCACAGCTGCGGGCTGCAAAAAATATTGGGTATTGTTAAATCTGAATTAAACAAACAAACAAACAAACAAACAAAACTAAACAATGTGATTTGGGGAGAAATGAAACATAATGGAGTATTTATTGGCAGCCAATTCGGGGCTTATAAAGTTCATGCTCTTAATCCTGACCGTCGTTCCCTAGTGGAGAGAAGCAGTGACAGAGAGACAGAGAGAGGGGTGAAGAAGCAAGGATATATTGCTGTGATATATATTCCCAATCACAAGTCTTTTATCACTGCTGTCCTACATTGTAAAATCCTTGTGTTTTACGAAAGCAAACAAACACTTACCTTGATACAGTAGTATGATGGGAATGAATGCTTTTTCCAAGCATTATAAACAAACAAACAAACACTTCCCCTTCTGAATGAAAAATTGAATCTTTCCCTGAACTATAAGGAAATACATGTTTGCAGGCATACAGTACTGTATTTATCTTCTGTGTTTCTCTGAATAGCAGCAGTCTACTGAAACAAATGTGTATTGATTTAGCAGTCTGACGAAGAGAAAGGAAAAAACATAAAGCCTAGATGTAAGGGTTCTATTATTTTAACTAAACGGTAATGCTAATGATGATTGACTTTCTTATTTGGTGTAAGAACTTTTTCCTGTACGCTCCCACTTTTGTGGTCAGACGATAACGAACATAATGTACTTTGTTGGTGGAGTGGAGTTACGGAGGCATCATACAGTCTTTAAAACCTACGTAAGCATTGAGATTGTTAAACCTCTTTTAGAACACACTTGTGCAAATGCTACTGCCAAACCAAACTTCTGGTGAGGGGCTGGACTACTGTTTGTAACATTCAGTACTGAATCCCACTGATGTGTCTTCCATTGCGGAAGTACTGTGGAGCAGAAGGACTCAGAGGAAGACTTGACCATCACTTAGGCTAAGGTCACTGAGGTAATTAAACAACTCCATAGTGGCAGAGCTCCAGGGATGGATGAGACTTACTGAGTTCCTGGTGGATCTTGATGATTCTTTCTCAACCCTGCGTGGAGGTTGGGGACACCTCCTAGACTTGGGGTGTTGGTCCCTGTCTTTAAGAAAGGGGACCAGAGCGTGTGCTCCAACTTTAGGGGGAATAGCACTACTCAGCCTCTATTGAAAAGTCTATGCCAGATGTAGTGGAAATGGATCTGAGATAGTTTTATAGCTGAATGTGAAGTAATTGGGATGAAAGTCAGCACTTCTAAATCTGAAGCCATGGTTCTTATCCTGAAAAGGGTGGGCTATCCCCATAGAGTTAAGAATGAGTTACTGCCTCAAACAGAGGAAGTTCTCAGGATCTCAGGGTTTTGTATGAGCAAATCATGGATGTAGTATCAAGTAGTACTGTGTAGTCCACAGGGTTGATTTGATTTTTGCACAGTGTTTATTAGTATTATATTATGATCTGGAACTGATGCATCATATGTACAGTCCTGGCCAAACGTTAAATTACATAAATATTGGAAATTGGAAAAGTTGCTGCTTAAGTTTTTATAATAGCAATTTGCATATACTCCAGAATGTTATGAAGAGTGATCAGATGAATTGCATAGTCCTTCTTTGTCATGAAAATAAACTTAATCCCGAAAAAAAGCTTTCCACTGCATTTCATTGCTGTTATTAGAGAACCTGCTGAGATCATTTCAGTAATCGTCTTGTTAACTCAGGTGAGAATGTTGACGAGCACAAGGCTGGAGATCATTATGTCAGGCTGATTGGGTTAGAATGGCAGACTTGACATGTTAAAAGGAGGGTGATGCTTGAAATCATTGTTCTTTCATTGTTAACCATGGTGACCTGCAAAGAAACGTGTGCAGCCATCATTGCGTTAAAAATGGCTTCACAAGCAAGGATATTGTGGCTACTAAGATTGCACCTAAATCAACAATTTATAGGATCATCAAGAACTACAAGGAAAGAGGTTCAATTCTTGTTAAGAAGGCTTCAGGGTGTCCAAGAAAGTCCAGCAAGCTCCAGGATCGTCTCCTAAAGAGGATTCAGCTGCGGGATCGGAGTGCCACCAGTGCAGAGCTGCTCAGGAATGGCCGCAGGCAGATGTGAGCGCATCTGCACGCACAGTGAGGCCAAGACTTTTGGAAGATGGCCTGGTGTCAAGAAGGGCAGCAAAGAAGCCACTTCTCTCCAAAAAATCTCTCGAAACAGATTGATCTTCTGCAAAAAGTATGGCGAATGGACTGCTGAGGACTGGGGCAAAGTCATATTCTCAGATGAAGCCTCTTTCCGATTGTTTGGGGCATCTGGAAAAAGGCTCGTCCGGAGAAGAAAAGGTGAGCGCTACCATCAGTCCTGTGTCATGCCAACAGTAAAGCATCCTGAGACCGTTCATGTGTGGGGTTGCTTCTCATCCAAGGGAGTGGGCTCACTCACAATTTAGCCCAAAAATACAGCCATGAATAAAGAATGGCACCAAAACATCGTCCAACAGCAACTTCTTCCAACAATCCAACTACAGTTTGGTGAAGAACAATGCATTTTCCAGCACGATGGAGCACCGTGTCATAAGGCAAAAGTGATAACTAAGTGGCTCAGGGACCAAAATGTTGAAATTTCGGGTCCATGGCCTGGAAACTCCTCAGATCTTAATCCCATTGAGAACTTGTTGTCAATCCTCAAGAGGTGGGTGGACAAGCAAAACCCCACTAATTCTGACAAACTCCAAGAAGTGATTATGAAAGAATGGGTTGCTATCAGTCAGGATTTGGCCCAGAAGTTGATTGAGAGCAGCCCAGTCGAAGTGCAGAGGTCCTGAAAAAAAAAAAAGCGCCAACACTGCAAATACTGACTCTTTACATAAATGTCATGTAATTGTCGATAAAAGCCTTTGAAACGTATGAAGTGCTTGTAATTATATTTCAGTACATCACAGAAACAACTGAAACAACAACTAACAACTTAGAAAAGATCTAAAAGCAGTTTAGCAGCAAACTTAGTGAAAACTAATATTTGTGTCATTCTCAAAAAATTGGCCATGACTATAGATAGTCTGTGTTCTGCATGAAATAACATTTATATAAAACAGGCGAAATAAGTATAAAGAGGTACAAACAACAGCAGCCTCACTACTCTCCCTGTTTTTCTCTCCACCTTTAATGATGCTGTAAGTTATGCAGGGGAGGAGGGGTGAAATAAATTCCTCTGCATGCCCAATCAATCTTAACCAAGGCTTTTCTGCTAATGCACCCTTAGGAATAAAGGGGAAAACAGGGTATTCCAAAAACAGAATATTCTAATGATGGAGAAGCGTTCTGAAGCCCATAAAAATGAATCTATGTTAACACAAGTACAGAATATTGTTGTGGCATTATTTTTTTTCCATGGATCATTTCTGCATAATGTAGGTTATGTAAAAGCGGCAAACAGAAAAAGCTTTATTTGTGGTTCTCTAAGCTTTACTTGTGATCAGTTTGCAGAAATAAAAGAGCAGCCTGAAGACTGCTGACAAGTGGGGAAGTGACCACTTTGCTCAATACTAATTAAAACCATGACAGGAATGAATTGATCTACACTACTCTTTAAATACACAAGGAAGCAACCTCTACTGCTAGTTCTGAAGAAATCTCTCTCTCACTCTCTTTTTACAATGACCATTTATTGTGGATTATACAGTGATGTATAATATATCTTTTTGGATTTCAGTCACTATTTTGCTATGCAAAAAATTGCTTGGTAAAGCACCTAGAGCCCAGTAATGATACATTGCAGCCTATCATTAGTTTTTTTTTATATATGTATATATCTACAGCTGAGCTGATAATTTGCTGCTTTCCTTAGGTTTTCTGGGACCCAAGACCACCTAAGAGCTGATCTTTTTATTTGGGATGATAGGCAAAAGGCAAAAGTTACTGTAGCATTTAAGGTGTTAAAAAAGTTGCTGACCTTTAAGGTATTGAAATTTCCATTTACAACTCAACAAGATTTACACATTAATGCTGCATTCTTTACCAAGATGCAAAATTCCAAGACAAAAAAATAAGTAGATAAAAGAAGCATATAATTAATTTATTCATTTGTTTATCATCTGCTTCATCCTGATCACAGGTGTCTTAGATGCAAAGCATCTTGGATGTTACATCTTGGATGTAAACACTGAGCGCAAGACAGCATAATTTTGTCCAGACAGGGCATCAGTCTAGTCAACAAAACACCATGCGCACACACACATATATACATTCACATGCACGCAGAAACATGTGCACACACACACACACACACACACACACACACACACACACACACACACACACACACACACACACACAAGTAGGTGTGAAGCAAAAAGATAGAGACACTAGTCACAGTGCGATCATATCATAGAGACATTTTTATTGGTGTAAACTCAAATATTGTTTCTACCTTGCTATCTTTCATTAGGGGGCAGGGGTAGCTCGGTGGTTAAGGTGTTGGACTGCTGATCATGAGGTCCCTGGTTTGAACCCCAATGCCACAGACCTGCCACTGTTGGACCCTTGAGCAAGGTCCTTCACCCCAAGTGCTCAGATATAATCGGATGTTGAAATTCCAACCCTGTTAGTAATTGCCACAGAAATTATGAATATCTCCAGAACATCCATTGCAGGATGGCACATAAATAGAACCTTTCATTAAGGAATCTCCTAATTTCAGTTAGGAGCCAGCAGAACCCAGCAGAATCTTTTGGTTTTCAAATGATTGTGGCAATGTTCATTTGCCAATGTTTCTGACAGTGGGACCATTGGTAGTACACAGTGGTACACTGCAGTCTTTTGACTGCCTTTAGCTTCAGTTACAACTTGCATTATGCTTATACACCATCATAACATCTATTTATGTCTAAAAGTTTTTTCCAGTACATAAAAAAATTGGGTCAGGATTGTGAAGAATACCCAAACACATTTATAAGAAGAAAAGAGTAATAACATCCTTTATTCCTTTATATAATACCCTGCTACACTAATGCACTTATCGCAACCTTACACTAGTGATTAGATACCATTAATTTAGAAAGATTTCTCAGTGCACTGGTGCCATGATCAAACAGTCTACTTGACATCTGAAATGCTGGCCTCCCATGAACTCTTTCAATGGCCCAAACGTGTGGAAATGGCTTGGAGCGAGGTCAGGACTGTACAAAATATCTAGCTGAGTTCCTTTAATGTGCCAGTGGTCATCATGAATGATTGTATGTACAGTCCCCAGAGATCTTCTGCAAGATGGCAACATGTTGTTTGTAGATTTTTTAAACATCAGGCGTTCACATATCTGTATGTTCACAGAATGACTGCAGTGGGCTCTGAGCCACCTCTGTCGGGATCATCATTCAGAAATTATCTTCATTCAAATGTTTTGCTGAGCCTAAGAGTTTTATCACCGCACTGTGCTTAAAGTCTTCTGTAAAATTCACCCAATTCAGAGCCTTCATTCACAAGAAATTTCATCCAAAGTCCCAGTTTGACTTCAACACAACTGTGTGTGTGTGTGTGTGTGTGTGTGTGTGTGTCTGTGTGTGTGTGTGTGTGTATGTGTGTGTGTGTGCGCGTGTGTGTGTGCGTGTGTGCATGTGTGTGTGTATGTGTATGTGTACATGTGTGTGCAGTACTAATCAAAAAGTACACTTGCAAGCAGGTTTTGAAGGACCTCAGCAGGTAGGTTGTTCTAAACATCAGATATTCTGTGGCTGTAGACTCCCTCAAACCCTTCTGTCTCAGACAACCACAAGGTTTTGAGATCAGGGCTCTGTGGGGGCTAAACCATCACTTTTAGTACTCCTTGTTCTTCTCTGTGGTAAAGATGGTTCTTAATGGCATTGGCTGGGTTGTTTGGGTTGTTGTCCTGCTGCAGAATAAATTTAAGGCCAATCAAACCGCTCCCTGATGGTATTGCATGGTGATTAAGCATCTGGGTGTATTTCTCAGCATTAAGGATACCATTACTCCTAACAAAATCCCCACCTTCATTTGCAGTAATGCAGCACCAAACTTGCAATGAAGCTCCACCACACTTCACTGTTGCCTGTAGACACTCGTTATTGTACCTCTGTCTAGCCCTTCAGCAAACAACCTGCCTCCTGCAGCCAAATATTTACAATTTTGGCTTATCAGTCCAGAACACCTGCTGCCATATTTTTTTCTGTTTGTGGGTATGTTGAGGCACTTAGTCTTGTTTCCATAATGGAAGTATGGCTTCTGGAATGCAATTCTCCTTTGAAGACCACTATTGGCCAGACTATTGCAGACAGAAGATGGTTGTACCTGGCTCCCACTGGTTTCTGTCCATTCTTTTCTGATGTCACTGCTGGATCTCTCCTGATATCAAAGTAAGAAAGCATGATGTGTCTTTTATCTGCTGCATTAAGTTTTCTTTGGTCAGCCATCTGTGGTCCTCAACATTGCCTGTTTCTTTGTGCTTCTTCAAAATGGCTTGAACAGCACATCTTGTATAACTACAGTACCTTGTATCTTGTTGCTGTGCTCAGTCTTGCCATAGTGTAAAACCTGTGACATGAAACTGTTTTCCACAACCTCACCTTTTCTCTTTTTCCACCTTAGTAGCACCTTAGTAGAGTTTGGCTGTTCCTTGCCCAGTTTTAAACGTCTTATACAGACTGTATTTCAACCTACATATGAAATTGATGATCATTAGCACCTGCTTGTTAAATAGTAAGTGGTTAATCATACACATGACTCAAATTTTTATAAAATCCCTGACTGTGCAAAAGTGTGAAAATGTAAGAATTGATGCTGGATTGAAGGCAAAGGGTAGTCCCACCATAAAAAGATTTGATTTAGATTTTGCTTCTGTTCTTTGCAGATTGCAAAGTGAATGAACAGAAGCAAAATCAAAATCAAATCTATTTTACAGTGTATTGTATGTAACTGGCCAGCAAATACAAGAAATATGCTTTAAAAAATGTTAGAATTGTTTATTTTTTAAAGCATATTTCTTTACACCTGCCTAAAACTATTTACTAGGTATAGAAACATTTCTTTTAGTGCTGACTCCTTCAATCTGTTCTTCTGTCAAATCATGACTAGCCCTGGTCACCTACATGTAAACCCTAATGCTCAAAGTAATTAAACATATTGAGTAGTGTTAACTTAAATAATTACAATTAGTTCAAATTAAAAGATCTTGATGAGTATTTAGAACTTTTTGGTATTTATGAGTTTGTAGAAATGACACTTTTCAAGTTAGCTGAACAAATTTGATATTTTAAGTAACTGTAAGTATTTAAGTAACAGTAACTGTCACCTTAAAGTTCCACCAACTTAAAATCTTCCAGACTAGCGATTTTGTGTCTGACATCACCAGGGCAATACGGCACTGGTGGGTCAGTGGTAGGTGTTTTGCCTGCCATGCGAAAGGCCTGCGTTCGATTCCCAACAACTGGATATTTGTCCAAAGCCCAGATAAAATGGGAGGGTTGTGTCAAGTAGGGCATCTGGCGTAAAACCTGTGCCAAGCTTGTGTGTGGACCGGATTGTCTGCTATGGTGACCCGTAGCCGAAAGACCAATTTATTTGATTTGCAACAACAAAAAAAGATTATTTTAAATAGTATGAGTTAGGCTACTCAATAATGCACGTAAAGAACGATTAATATGAATGAGTACAACAACCTCAGAAACTGATAGTTCTGTTTACTTTTTTTTTTGTTTTGCCAACTTATTCAGGTTTACAGTGTATTGTAAGTAACTGGCCAGCAAATACAATCTTATGTAATTTTTCATTTTTACCTCAAACTTTTGCAAAAATAAATTATTGCTCAGTGATTGTATTAACTCACTTTAAATTACAATACTCAGTAGAACAATTTGTTGGATTGTTCTTCAAGAATACACACCCATTTATGTTTATGTCCAAAGTAAATCTGTGAGTATAATAATTGTATAATATGAACAGATTTACTGATGTCTAATTATCAGGCTAAAGGTACACCGTGACTTGGTTTGAGTTCTACCAAGTGACAGCAATCATTTCATACTTTCATATGTATATGCAAAGCCTGTCTCAATCATCAACTTCAACTTTGCATAAGGCAACTTCTTTTAAAGGTAGAACTAAGAGAAACAGGCATACCTCACTTATCTTTCCCATATTTTTAGAGGATTAATATATGATAATGGGCTCTAGGCGTTGAGAGCACAGCTTGCAATCTTACTATTTTCTTTCTTTGAACAGGAGCAATCGAATGCACAAGCTCTTCAATCATGTTCAATCCTGGGCATGAGCCACTCTGATTAATGATGCACTCAGTTTCTCTTTTTGCTGTCTGCTTTGAGAAATTGGCACCTATCATCTCCGAGTTTTTCACACAAATGTAGCTCAGAAGGAAACTGAGCCAGTCAAACCAACCACACTTTTGTTTAATGTCCAAACCTAAATAAACTTGACATTCTTTTAGGCTGTTTCTATCTTGGTCCAGCAAAAATCATAAAATCTATTCATAGACCTACATTCCAGTATATTCCCATTCCCTAAAATCCATACTGTATCAACAATTCTGGCAAAGATTTGCAGAGACTACCGTAATGTGGATCCAAGTGCCATTCCACTTTCATTCAAAGTGTTACACCATGGCTACCGGAGTCAGAACAGAGGGTGCTTATATATCTGGATAAATCAAAGCTTTGTATGTTCAGTGAATGGCCCATAACTGAGACTGGCATGTCAAGCAATGTTACGAGATGCATAAATGCATGAGCTTTGTTAACTATAGATTATTTATTAGATGTTTTAGCTTCATATTATGTATCAGATTTTTTTTCTTTACATCCCCCATATTCAAAGAACCTGACCCAACCTTGACATTCACCATGGTGGTGAATGCATCAGAAACTGGAGTTAGAGACATCGTATCAGAAGAAATGTTCTCCCTGGCTGAACACAATTTTGAAATTGACCACTGAAACCTAAAAGATACAGTAATGACTGAATCCTCAACAATCCAAATAGGCCTGTTTCTTTTTCGTTTTAATTTACAGTCTTATATTATCCTGAAACAAGACAGAAATTAATTAAAATGATTTTCATACTGCAGATCCACAACACACACAGTACGTTTTGACTTCATGGTAATGCAGCTGTAGATGAGCTATGACTCACACAGTCACACAATCTGGTTTCACTCAAATTAGTATCAATTCTCTTTTGAGTCTGATACCAAAAATTAACAAAGGACACCAACTGCTCCACATTAAGTGCTAGTGGGACTCCAGGCTTTCAGATACATTTACGTTCCACTAATAGGGTAGTTCTTACTCATCTTTGTCACCAATAATCATGGGGTGTTCAGTAAGTGTTCACTTTTTTTTTCCAAGGGCCAAATACACACAGAATTAATTGCTAGCACTCAGTGACTCTGCTCAGGAGTGCCTTTCTGATTTGTTCTGATTCTGGGGTATTTCCCTGGAAGGCTAGCATCATTATGGCACCTGCAATAAAAGTGTCTCTATTGCTTCTCGGAACTAGAGGTTACTGCCACCAGCATAGCATTCATCTAGAGTTCTGCATTTACAATGAGACTACAGAAAACTCTGTACCTTGGATGTTTTAATAACTATAGGAATATTTGCTGGTGAAAAATAATAGAAAACAGATATTTTATTTAAAATGAATATTTTCTTCTGCAGACAAGGTCACATCTCTGCTCATTTTTATTTAAGGACATGATAATGTCCAGCTGCTAATGAGTTATTATCCATTGCCCACTCACTCCAAGTCTCTCACTCACTCACTCATCTATACCGCTTAATCCTGTATTCAGGGTCACGGGGAGCCTGGAGCCTATCCCAGGAGACTTGGGGCACATGGCAGGGTACACCCTGGACAGGGGGCCAATCCATCGCAGGGCACAGACACAGACATACACTCACTCATTCACACACTACGGGCAATTTGGGAACACCAATTAGCCTAACCTACATGTCTTTGGAAACCGGAGTACCCGGAGGAAACCCTGGAAAGTCTGAGTCATAAATAAAAGCAGATCAAAAAGGGTGAAGATCATCCATCATGTCGACGATACCATAAAGATATAAGTAATGTATGAGCGTGCTTCGAAATGTTGTTGCTGAAGATGGTTCACTATTCTCACGGAGATCCATACAACTATGTGCAGTAAGTATGTTGTTTTTTATTTTTATAAAATACTATTATGATATTATCTAGGTCACAACTAAATAAGGTCAAAAGTAACTGAAAACCATACAGCAATGCCTGGTTCCATCTACAAAATGTCACATATGTAATTAGGGCAAGGGCTGGCCGGAACCGCCCAAATCAAAACTGCAATCGGATTCTGCTCTCATTACTGTGGAACATTTTAAATCGACTACATTGTCCTACTAATGGAAAAATCAGGGGCAATCAAGAGCATCAGAGGAGTGTGCAAATAACACTTATTACTGTGATTATAAAGAATAGTAAGTCAAAGAATTATTCAAATGTTATAGAGCTACCTTTTGAAGGTACAGATGTGGCCACTCCAGAGCACACTGACAGAGAATATGACCATATGGCTATGAGCTTTATGGAACCTGTGCCTGGTGTTTTAATAAAAACCTGCATTGCTTGGGTGTATCTACCATTCTTTTTTTTTTTTTTTTTTTGGTAGATGTAAATATTTGCTCATTTTCAAGTGTTTATCATTTTTTCAATGAGTTTTCTGATGTATCTTTTCATTTTTTCTTTGATAAAAAAAGAATACAGTCTACAGCAACTCCACGTTGCTGCATGTGTTATGCAAATAACTTTTTTTTTTTTAAAGGGACTTCCTTGAGCCCATAACTGATAATTACCCACCTTTTATATCAGAGCACAGATGTAATTAAAAAAAAAATAATTTAAAAGAAGAGAATAAAATAACAGTTTTGCCTTTTAATTCCACCCAGTATTGTTTCCAATTAAACCTTGTTTGAAGTACAAATCTGTCAAATGAGGTGGTCTAGACTGCCCTGCCTTCTTGGTTCATCTTGTTCAAATCTACTTACATCCTTTTAAGGTTCTTTATTTGTAATAAGAAACTAAGCTTTGATTCTTTTTTAAAGTCTTCCTTTCCTGAGGATTAATTTAAAATATGAATTTACAGATCATGATGAGCTCACCTTTTATACAATTGTAGCACGTGGTCCTTATCTAACCAATATATATTCATTATTATAAAAATGTATACATTAATATGTATATGCATTCATTTTGTCCTGGTATGGAGTGGTACACATACAGTAGCTACTTTTCATACCAGCAAGCGAACTGGTTTCACCAAATTGCCTCAGATGTGAATACGTATAAACCTTTGTATGTGTGTGGTTCCCAGTGAGGGACTGTGGCCAGGATGTGTTATACCCAGTGTTCCTGCAATAATCTTTGGTTCCAGCATGATGATAAAGCAGTTAGTTAAGATTAACCTTATCAGTATGAGTATGAGTTTTTGCTGTTCTAATAAGCAAAATAAAAAGTTCCCATTAAATTATAAACGAAAGATCGGACAACTATGAGAATAGATATGGAATTAGATCATATCAAAATCCTTTTCATTTAAATGGACTGATTAGCCATATTACACCAGAAAATTACAACATTATATGCCACTCCATTACCCTTGTCTATCTTTCACACTTGAAAAGGGCCATGAAAGGTTAATGGCAATTAAGTTGACAGAGCATTTGGAGATGATGAGAGAAAAGGCAATGACAAATTAAGCACAACCACAGCTTTCCTGTGTGGGGGCAATTTTATTTATTTCCTTTTGATTGTGCTAAACCAGATTAAATTCTCAGCATCCTTTTCATTTAAGCAGCACTTACAACTTTAAGTTCACATACACTAAGCCTATTGAAGACATACGCTGGTGGATTTAGACACAGTGCATGTATTTGAGCATGTACTGATAAATGTGTCAACTGTTACAATCTGTTATCATAAGTCTCCTTGGCAGAGCAAAAAGAAATATGTAAGATCACTTCTTTTTAATGGTCTATTACATTTAGAGATTAGAGAGCCATTTATAAGACTGATCTGCTGCAGCGCTATGCGCCCACGTGATGGAAAGGCAGCAAGCCTACTAAAATGATGAAAGCAGGTTATGGAATACCTTGTTTTCTTCCAGGTATAATTCTCTCTTACACAACGCACTGGAAACTTATGAAATCATCTTGTGCCCATGTAATTTTAAACTAGTTAATTTAAAGGTGATTAATGTGATTATATAGTCACAACATAACTGTGAAATCATATTAAAAGTGTGCAAATCTAAGAAAACATTTGCTTAGGTGGCTATTTTAATCTTTTGTACCTATGCTTAAGGTCTGAAAAAAATAACAACAACAAAAGAGTTTATTTATGTCTTTCAGGTTTTAAAGTGGATAGTGGGGCCATGACAACTTGGAGATGAACTGGATTGCCAATAATGTTGAAACCACTATTCGGCACTTCTCAATGAGACCCGATGAGAGTTATCAAACAAAGTCCGCTAGTAAATATGGTGAGCTAAATTATGAAATATGAACTGTTTTGCAACAACAAAAACCTATGTGCAATTATCCCCCAACACTTTTATATACCTCATAATGTATTCGTTATTAATGAAGGCTGAGATAAAATGCCTGCCAGAAATCACTCCCATGAATTACCCAGGAAGCACAATGATAAGGGGAAATTTGCATTGTTTTTGTGTTGTGGAGAGTTTTAATCACTTTGCTACTTGAGAAATAGGTCTATCACCATTCATTAACACTGAACGCAAATAATACACAATGTATTTGGAAATATTTTGGAAGAAGGCATCCAATTATAAAGACATATATGTTTAGGCTCAGACTCACATTAATTCATGGATAATGTGTTCGTGTAGTCCCAGAGCCGTAGTCTGCTACTCTATTGATAATGTCCGTATAGTTCAATCACAGTCTTTCTTGCGTGGTCATGGATGAATGAATGAATGACACAACTAGTGTGAAGTGAAGGATCGGCAATCACTTCAACCTATGTTCTTTCCTTTCCAATTTGGATGTAAGCAAATAACAGTATGGTTAAGAGATGTACAGTATTAGCTTCAGTGCATCTACATTATCTTGCCAAAAGTATTTGCTCGTCTGCCTTCACATGCATATGAACTTGAGCTGTGTCTTGCTTGCTTGTGTCTTACCAGGGCTGCATTCTGTGACTTTGTACCTGACAAAAGTGAGTGAGATACAACTATTTATTATGTTTTATAACTTCACAAGGGAAACAATTTTTATAAACAGCAGCTCAGGAAAGATAACCGTGCCGCATGTGCGAATGTGTTCATGTGCGCATGCTCTAAATGAAAACCGCATTTTCCAGCAGAAGGAAGGTGTGGGTGTAGTGCAAGGTGTAGGTGGAATTTATCAGTTTATCTAGGCTGTGTTTTCTGTTGTATTAGTTTAAACTTTCATTCAGGGATTTAAAAAAATATATAATAAAATAATAATATGAATATGTAATGCATATACAAATGTGAAAAGTATAACAGCAAGATATAACTAAATTTTTGCAGTTTGACTACTTTGTAAATGGTTTCTTTGAATCAGGTGATAAAAAGCACAAATGCCAAAATATTATGTCAAACTTGTTTTGGTCATTTCAGTATAAAATTTAAAGATTGTTAGAGATCATGAACATCATGAAAAACAATGCAAAAACAGTTTACAGTGCATCACCATCCTTCAGTTGACATCAGCATAATATGGTGTTTCGGGATGATGAAGTATCACATATCGGTATTTGGTGCAACTGCAATGGCAAGAACAGACTATAAATGTCATTTTTCTTGGCTTAAACATTATATAAGAATTAAATGAACAGGGGCCACATTTTTGCCCAGCCGATAGTTTGGTTCACTGATCACATGACAGAAAGAAACAATACGATTGGCTTTTCAACAAGCATTATGTTTTGCCGTGTAATGTATCCATTCCATGTTGTGGTTTGCCCTAAAAGTGGAAGTAGTTTTTGTAGTTGTTTTCAAAATAAAGGCGTGTTATAAACAACATGTTAAATATAATTTGATCACATTTTGCTGTCAAACTGCTCATGTACAATCTCAGATCAAATGTTTTAAAAGCCGTGTTAAAAAATAAATTGCTCATCAGGGACTATCTGACCATTTTTTGGTCCATATTTATTCACATTTCATACAAACTTAAATAATTCTTTTGATTGTGTAAAGCTGCTTTGCGACGATGAAAACTGTTAAAAGCGCTATACAAATAAAATTGAATTGAATTGAATTGAATTGAATTAATATCATTACACACATAGTAGCTACAGTAGCCCTCCTAATCATTTCATGTTACTTCGTGGTGTATCTAAAGCTACATTTGCACTGTCAGTTAAATGTGACCCAATTCCGATTTTGTGCTCATATGTAACACATATCGGATACTTTCTATGTCCGTGTAAACAGGAAAAAAGCGCATGCATTCCGATATTTCGAGATCGGTTTCAGGCCTCCTTCATATGTGGAAATAAATCAGATATAAATCAGATATGTGCTAATGTGATTGTCGTGTAAACAGACAGATCGGATTTTGTGTGGCATTGCGTTCTGACCGTCATTAAAACTGTGACTTCTTCGCAGTTTAATGACATAATCAGGCACACCGAGGCACTGCTCATCCCAAACAGATGCGCCAGTGTGCCGAAGCCCGCACCTGTTACAAGCCACCAGAGAACGACTCCGACACATCTCGCACCCAGACATTCCTCTGAATGGTTGAGGACACAATAAATAAAGCAATGTTTCAGACGGTATGGCAAGTGTAAACACTTGAATCGGATATGGGTCATAGTTGAAAGAACGTGTAAACAGACAGTCAGAAAAATTAGATATAGGCAACAAATCAGAATTGGGCATTAAGACCTGTAGTGTAAATGTAGCTTAAATCAGAGCCCAACTTAAAGCTTCAAACACAAAACAGTATTTTTGCCATCACTTGACTCATTACAGATGCTGTCAGCGAAGGACAGACATTGAAAGACACTGTGACATTCATAATAAGCCCTTTTCCATCAAGCACAGAACAGGCTTCAGAATAAAGTCCCATAAGGAATGTTAAGCATTTTCAAAGAGAACTTGCTCGGCTTGGATACTCAAGGACCCTCTCTTGTGCTTGTAGTGTACTGTATGTTAACTGTAGGTTACTGCTGTTCATCAGGGCCTGGCCCATGGATTCCCAAATTCCTAATAACAAAGCCTATCCCTACACAGACATACTGTATGTATCAAAGAAAATATTTGGAATTTAATGCCAGGAACTTAATAATGCCTATGAAATTAATAATGCTTTAGAATCAAACTGTGCTTTTTCAAAAATTTCAGCTCTTGAACCCATAAAGCGCATCTCTTTGCTGCCTCTTCACCACTGATAAGAACTGAATCATGAAGGTACTCACTAGGAAACACCATATTTTAAAAGACAAACACCAGCCATATTACTGCATACTACCTTGCCTGCTAACTAGTTATTGCTCTGTTGCATGCTTAAAAGAACATCAAGCACAAAATCTTTATTCATAGCCATGCTGACCTGACACTACAGTTAAAGTAAAGTAGACTGGTTTTGACTGTATAGCCCACATGAGAAAGGTCATTTTGATTTCCCTGCTCATCACTTATGCCAAAGCTTGATAGGAACTTTTGTACACTCCACCGCTGGGGAAGGGGTAGCTCGTGGTCGTTGGACTACTGTAAAGCCTAGTAAAGCCTTTATTTTGTCACATATACATTACAGCACAGTGAAATTCCTTCTTCGCATATCCCAGTGTAACTGGGGTCAGAGCTCCGGGTCAGCCATGGTACAGCACCCCTGGAGCAGTTAGGTTAAGGGCCTTAACAATGGCAACCTGGCTGAGCTGGGAATCTAACCGCCGATCTTCCGATCAGTAACGCAGTGCCTTAGCCCTCTGAGCCACCACTGCCCTAATGGCCCTTGCACAAGGCCTTTAACCCTCAACTGCTCAGCTGTGTTATTAGATAGAAACACAAGTTGCTCTGTATAAGCACCAGCTCTGTACATATTGAGCTAAATAAATAGATGGAAAGACAATTTCTATATTTCATGATGCTTCTTTGCTATATGAGACGGATCTACTGTATTTCGGTTCTGGGTCTCATTGTAGAGGAGTTTGTAAACAAATCTATAATATGAGACAAACTGCAGAGCAGCAAAATGGATTTTCAGATTGTTTTGTTCCTTAACACTGGACTTTGAGACTACCATCTCTCTTTTAGGGCACTGATTATCAGTTGAAGGCCTCTCATTCCCTTGCTGCCACTTGCAAGAAAAGTACTGTACACAATGAAAGGAAACAGGAGGGGGTTGGGATAGATGTCTTGCTCATTGACGAGATGGAGCATTTGAATCGGTTCTCATTAGACTGATTAAAAAAACGTTCAGTGTAGGGAGGTTTTATTTCAGTTTTTCCTGATTGCTCTTGAAACATTTAAGATTTATTTCTTTAAATATGGGATCAGGTCATAGATTAAATCAAGGAGACATTATTTAGACTTTAGGGTTGCATCCTACATTAGAGATGTTTGCATTTTTTTTGCACATCTTCCCTAAGAAATCTTTTCAGTGAATTTCTTTAACTCATGATTTGTTTCCTTTTTACATGCTTTTGGGTAAACTATTGCACATGAAAATACATACAGTACTAGGAGATCATCAATTTATAAAAATACTCAAACCACCAAACAGCTGCTAATTTTTTTACCCCAATCACCACCCCAATTGGAGGATTTCAGGGGTGGAGATGTTCCTAATAAAATGTACAGAGGTAGTATATAATAAAAAAAAGTATATAATTGTGAAATTTATTATGTACTGTAGTTTAAAAAAATGCCTTTCTCAGCACTGTTCTTTTTAGCCCCCTTTGCAGTTAGTTTATTATATTTGTTTAGTTTTTAAAATTGAGGTACATTCTTTGCATTGTTGTTTTAATTTTTAAAGTGAAATCATGTTGCTCTAGATTCAAAGATAAGGTCTTTTTTCCCATCAAGAATTCAATATTTAGCTATCTGTTGCATTGTGTGCATGGTAACACATATTGTGGATTGAATTTGCTGTTTTATGCTATAACTAACAGTCTAAAAGTGATATATTTGCACGATGGGTTCTCCCAAGATCAAAAGACTTTTTATCATCTTTGTTGACTGCAAATGTCATACTCTTCCTTAACCCAGTGTCTCACCCTTAAGTCCCCAACACACATACACCCAGTCTTCTACTGAGCCTACAGCCAACAGCAGAATCAATCATGTGGACAGAATTGCTGAGTAACTATTACTTTTCTGTGGCCACCATAAAACCAAGCAATTAAATACTATCGGACATTTGGCTCTCTCTTGGTCCACAAACGCCCTGTCATAGGCTGTCATTGGAGATGGAAGGACCTTGACAGCTACAGTAAAATTGCAACTCAAGCGGACAATTCAGGCCAGTGAACTCTAATTAGCAGCATACACTCATGCCTGCACACTGATTTTGGGGAGCTTAATGTGCCTACTTATGATAAAAAATATATATATAATAGGGTGATATTTCCACTACTAGAATTAAAATGTAAAAAACAACATACATAGACGCAAGTAATTATAAATGCGTGTGTAAACTGGTGAAAAGTGACGTACAAGTGGCGTTCAAGTCAAAGTGGGACTTGATAAATAAGAGTAATATTAATAGGTACATCACCATTAGTCATGCTGCTACACTACTCAATCATTATTCTTGACCAAACATAAAAATGTGATGCCCCCAAACATTTATTTATCATTAATATTTATATTAATAATATTATTTATGTATTTATGTATTGATTTATGGTCTTTACTTAGTCTATTTACTTTTTCCATTTTTATGTCATGAGTGGTTGTAAAAGCATTTCTCAGCAAATCATACTGTGTATGATTGTTTTTGTAACAAATACAATTTTCATTTAAAATGTACTCATACAATATCATTATTTTTCTGCGCATTCTTGCAAATTGGAAATGATGCTGGGATTTATCTGTATTGGATCATAAGATAATTAGAAACATGGACCTGCCAGTGAGCACAAAATGTTACAGGAGTAGTGGGAATATAATGATACACTGGAACTACACATCATGCTTTGACTTGAAGTATGAAAAATGAATTGTTACCAGAAAACAATATGGCAAGATGAAAGTTTAGTGTTGGCAGGTAAGAAACACTGACCCTATACTTAACACTGTGGTGGTGGAATGAATGCTCTTTTACTCTGTTTGAATAAGTGATTCTTGGTTTGCAACAAATACTGTAGTTATTAGATGGTAAAGGTGACCAGGGTGGAGTTCATGTAGAATGTTGTAGTTTTCACGATATTTATAGGCCACATAAATATTTCAAATCTTCAAAGCAACAGACAAGTCTGTAGTCTTAGATTACAATCATACTAAATATCCAACAATTACTATGGACTCTACATTCTTTAACTGTAGTTAATATGATGTTCAGACATTGCCAGTTTACACACTGTTGTTGTTGTCAATGAACAATATCTCCAGCAATCGGATCCCTTAAACCTCAGCTGCTTAGAGGTATGAGATAAATGTAAGTCACTCTGGATAGGGGTGTCTGTCTGAAATGTAAATGTAATGTTGTGTGTGTGTGTGTGTGTGTGTGTGTGTGTGTGTGTGTGTGTGTGTGTGTGTGTGTGTGTATGTGTGTGCATGTGTGTGTGCATGTGTGTGTGTATGTGTGTGTGTATGTGTGTTTTCTTACAAAGGATTCCAAAATCACAATACCTAAACCACTACCGATATGAATACATATTTTGACACTAGGGAAAAAACATTTCCTGGAAACATTTGATTTTACTTCGCATGACTGCCACTTTACAACAGCAAGTCCAGATGTTATTTTTGAAGTACCTTATGTGGCAGAGATAGTTGTGGTAATAACCATGACAACAAATGATTTTTTTTTTTTTTGCTTACTTCATAAAGAACAAAAGAGTGATGGACCTGCTACATCTGCTAAAATGATTGGATAATTCTGAATTCACAGTAAATACTGTAGGTCACATTATAAACACATTAATCTTTACAAGACATATACAAACCTCTTATAAATATTAGTGTGGATCACCATTGTTACAATCATCTGCTGTCCTGCAGAATGCTGCCAGCTTGTTCAAACATATCTCACTATAAAACCATTATAGCAAGAAAACACATCTGATAATGTTGTCATTTTAAACAATTTGTCTACATAATAATTACTTTTAAGTCATTCTAAAATGTCTATAAAATATTGTTTTATTCATGCCTACAGTGAGCTGCAGTGGTAAATAGCGTCTAATACAAGACTGAATTTCAAATCCCTCTGTAACCGCTAATCTGCATGGTCTATGTGTGCAATAATGGATTGTACACCATAGCACACTAATTTTGCATTGATGATATTTGGGATTCAACTCTGGAACACAGAGGAAAACTGAGTTGATTTTCTAAAGTGGAATAAGTGGAAATATAAAGAAAAACTTACAAGATTTACAGGACTGTCCAACACCTCCGTGTTTTATTCTTCTTACCATTTGCCCACATACTACACACTTATGTAGAATTTAATCCATCCATCTCTCTAGGAACCGCACTAGGGACCATGGAGCCCAGTGGTGACGATTGTATTTATTCCCATTTGTACGACTGTAGTACTGTAGGACCTCCGGCCAACATTCTCACACTACGGGCAATGTGGGAACGCCAATTAGTCTAATCTAGAGCTGGGCGATTTAAACGTTATTTTTCAATGACTTCGAAATTATGGTTTATGTCGATTTTGAAAAATGAAAATGGATTTTACAGTTTCAATTTGGTGCAGCGCCGCGAGCTTCTGTAGTTCTGCCACGCCCCTCTGAGACTCGCACGTGGGAAATACGACACACAACACGGCAGCGCGCGCTGATGAAACCAAAGAGCTCGTGTCCAACAGAGGCGCGATTTCTTCAGTCGTATGGAGATTGTTCGGGGTCGCAACTTTACACACTGAACAAGCCAGAGCCCGGTGTAAAATTTGTCTGAAGTTTGTGGCGAGAAAAGGAAGCTAATTTACTCGAGCACCTGTTACCTGTTACTAGCCACACTGGTGAATCGGCGTCGTGTTTGGCGCTGCGAGCTAAACAAGACAAGCGGCAGCGCGAAAACAGTGAGCACATTTCCACACTGTATCCCATATGATAAGAGGGGCCTCGATGGAAAGATATTACTGATGTTGTGTCGTTTTATATCGCTAAAGACATTATGCCAACATACACATTAAATAATAATAATAATAATAATAAAAAACATGTAAAATGCTGTCAGGTTCCTGTTTGATTTTATTCAGCAGGTAAGTTGCATGTGTTTTGCAAAATTGTTTAAGTGATTTAATATATATATACTTTTAATCCAAATAATCAGTTCAAGTAAATAAATAAATAAAAACCTATACTGTCTATTTTTTTCTTATTTTTATTTATTTTAAGCAAAAAAATTATTTTAAAATCGAATTTGGTCAACAACAAAAAAATCGGAGATTTAATTTATAGGGCATATCGCCCAGCTCTAGTCTAATCTGCATGTCTTTGGACTGTGGGAGGAAACCTGAGAACCCAGAGAAAGCCTGCCAAGTGTGGCGAGGACATGCCAACTCCATGCACACAAAATCCAAGGCAGGAATTGAACCCAGAACCTGGAAGTCCAGGGCGACTGTACTAACCACTAAGCCACCGTGCCACCACACCTATGAATGCATTGCTTTATTGTGAATCACGTATATTTGACAGCAAATATACATTGCAAAACCCTTTAATACCGGCCAGATGTTTGAAGGAAGCTCAGTGTTTTGTAGCATACAGGAGGCCCAGATCTGAAAGACAACTCCAGACTTGACCGACTTGTACATGGTTATTTACTGAACTAATTTTTATTTTGACCCTTATGTAACCTTTTATATTGTTTCACTGTAGTTCTTTCAGCGAATGGCCTAGAGAAATCAAATGAAATTTATGATATGTATGCTAAAATGTATTCAATTAGAGGTTTTGGAGTATACTGTACATGTTTCAAAATATATATATAATGTTCCAAAAGTAGCAGAGACCACAACTGGGTGATATGGCAAAAAGTTATTTATCACAATATATACTATATGTAGATACAGGTGAAACTCGAAAAATTTGAATATCGTGTAAAAGTAAATTTATTTCAGTAATGCAACTTAAAAGGTTAAACTAATATATGAGATAGACTCATTACATGAAAAGCAAGAGGATTCAAGCCGTGACTTGTCATAATGGAGATGATTATGGCGTATAGCTCATGAAAACCCCAAATCTACAATCGCAGAAAATTAGAATATTACCAGCAATCAATAAAACAAAGGATTGTACAATATCGGACCTCTGAAAAGTATAAGTATGCATATGTACTTAGTACTTGGTTTGGGCCCCTTTTGCAGCAGTTACTGCCTCAATGCGGCCTGGCATGGAAGCTATCAGCCTCTGGCACTGCTGAGGTGTTATGGAAGACCAGGATGCTTCAATAGCGGTCTTCAGCTCTTCCGAATTGTTCGGTCTCGTGACTCTCATCTTTCTCTTGGCAATGCCAATCGATTCTCTATGGGGTTTTCCTTTCCACATGACTTTCTATTAATGTGCTTTGATACAGCACTGAGAGACCATTAAAAGGCTCAGGAACTCTTTGCAGGTGTTATGGCTTAATTAGCTGATTAGAGTGGGACACTTTGAGCCTAGAATATTGAACCTTTTCACAATATTCTAATTTTCTGAGATTGTGGATTTGTGGTTTTCATGAGTTGTAAGCCATAATCATCTCAATTATGACAAATCACGGCTTGAACTATCTTGCATGTAATATATCTCATATATTAGTTTTACCTTTATTATATTACTGAAATAAAAGAACCTTTGCACAATATTCAAATTTTTCGAGTTTCATCTTTACTGTATATGGAAGAAAAAATATTTTATGTAACGTTTTTCTTCCATATCTGCAGCTATGGAAGGTACTATATAAGGTAATATACACTCACCTAAAGGATTCTTAGGAACACCTGTTCAATTTCTCATTAATGCAATTATCTAATCAACCAATAACATGGCAGTTGCTTCAATGCATTTAGGGGTGTGGTCCAGGTCAAAACAATCTCCTGAACTCCAAACTGAATGTCAGAATGGGAAAGAAAGGTGATTTAAGCAATTTTGAGTGTGGCATGGTTGTTGGTGCCAGACGGGCTGGTCTGAGTATTTCACAATCTGCTCAGTTACTGGGATTTTCATGCACAACCGTTTCTAGGGTTTACAAAGAATGGTGTGAAAAGGGAAAAACATCCAGTATGTGGCAGTCCTGTGGGCGAAAATACCTTGTTGATGCTAGAGGTCAGAGGAGAATGGGCCGACTGATTTAAGCTGATAGAAGAGCAACTTTGACTGTAATAATCTTTTAGGTGAGTGCAAGTCTGATAATACTTACAGTCTAATAATTCATTTCAACCTTTCAACCTTCAGTTTGCTACAAAAGAGTGTCAAAGTGAGCATCATTAACATAGAAATATTAAACGAGTGGCAAAAAATTCTGTTTGATTTATATTCCTGCTAATATTCCATAATCTGAAGAAAGAAGTTCCCTATCTCTCTCTCTCTCTCTCTCTCTCTCTCTCTCTCTCTCTCTTTCTCTCTATTTAATCAAACAGATCCGAGATGAAACAAATCACATAAGAATCAGAATCAATTGGAAGTGCTGTGCTCAGAGAACAGTTTTAGTCTCAACTTTGAGGAAGTTCTCATGAAGTGTGAACTTACTGTTAACAGACAACTTCAATTTATGGTAAATGTTTTTTTTTCTTCTTCTTTTTTTTTTATGTTACAAACTTGCATTGAGTGGGAAAACGTCAGGTTCCTGGTATATAGAACTAAAAAGAGTGGAAATAGAAAAAGTTTAACCGCCATGTTTAGGTTTATATTTTTCATGGTATGAGCTTGAGTTTGTAAATATGCGAAACAGTTCAAAAAATAAAACAAAATACAAGTACTATAATGTTTCATATATTTCTTTTTTTTGTTAAAATGGAGCTTACAAAATTGACATTAAAAAAGTATCATTCAGCAACCAATATCTAGGTCAAGGTATCAGTTTCGTTATTGAAACTTTGTCTAAGTGATTCCCAGTCCTATGCCTCGCAACAAAAAAATCTGTCAGTGGCAATATTTTTTATATAAATTGGAATCTAATTTTATACAAAAATAAATAAATAAATCTGACAACCAACGATGCCTGGTTCTACGTTGTTCATGAAAATACAAGGATAATAATTAAAGCAGAAATTCTAAATTATTATCTCACCGTATATTCATCTTTTGAATTTTAACCCAAGCATCTTCAGTGTAAAGCATAAAACGAAACAAAAATAATTTGCTTTGCTGTTCCAGAGAGGGACCCCCGAGGTCTTCGAAGAACGCAAACAAAGAATGATTACGTCATAGTGTCGCAACTGTCACATTTTGAAGGCTCCTTCAAGTGCAGCCTTCTTTCCCCAGAAAACAAAGAGTGTAGTGGTGTATGCTTCACTGCCCAACCAAGATTGTTTGTGAGCCGGGAAGACAGCGGAAGAGACAATGGCTGCTGAAGGACAGGTTAGATCAGTAAATTGGTGGCTTTTTGTCCTCTGACTGAGATCAGAGCGCAGTTGTGTGTAAATTGCATAGGAGAAATGTTCAGATCAAAACCGGAAAAACAACAAATCAATTCTATAGTTCATGTAGAACATTATACAATATTTATTTAGTTAAGGAGATAATTTTACTAACATTATTATTTGTTGGTGTTGGGTCAATAACTGTTGATTTAGATTTTATGCATTGAATCTGACTCAAGGTAAGTAAGATCTTTTCATTGTCCTTACATATTTTTCTTTAAGGAGAGTATCTCTTATCTCTTCATCCTTGTGTGTGCTGCTGAAAAAGTGGATTAATTACTTTTCTTCTACTGTTTATTAAAAAAAAACTCTTGTAATAGCTCAATAACAAATGAAATAAAAATATAAAGGCAAATCATCAACAATATACATTGATCATCTTAATAAAAATGTATTAGGGAACAATATCACTGAGAATGAGTACCTTATTATCTGAAAACATCCTTAGCCTGCTTACTTAAAAAGTAATACCAATTTGCATAGTTCAAAAGCGTACAAAGATTTCACTTTATTATTTTGCATGTGTAGGTTAAGCCAAAACATGCTAGTTGGAAAAGTTGAAACAGAAATGAAACCCCTATAGATCCCCTTTGTATTTGCACTTCCTAAAAACAGTGTATGCTTAAGACTAACCATTACAGTATATTAACACCAGAATATTCTTTTTCTTCTTTGTCTTTCGGCTGTTCTTTTTCAGAGGTCGCCACAGCGAATCAGCTGCCTCCATCAAACCCTATCTTCTGTATCCTCTTCTCTCACCAGAATATTACTATATTCTACTATACTATTCTGCAGACTATACCGAGTGCAATATGGTAATACCTTTCTTTTCCATAACTGCACTATCACATCCCATCACAATAACCCAGAAAAGGATCAGTTCCATGTGGAATCTGGATCATTTCACAGTTTCTTCCTTATGTCTTCTCACAGAGTTTTCATGTCACCTCTGGCTTCCTTAACAGTGAGCTAAATATAAATCTACATTAATATTTCTGTAAAGCTGCTTTGTGACAATGTCTACTGTTAAAATTTTTTAAAGAAATAAATTTAATTGAATTGAATACGTACACCATTCAACCTTTCCCCTGAGTAAAATTAGTAGAATATAAATAAACCTTCTCCAGGAGGATAGTATAATTATTCACTGTGCTCAGCTTGCCTACAGTGGAAAGGAAAGCTTCTCTCAAGACTTCTGCTGGTTACAGACTGAATGTTTCTTCTGGGTCTTGTACAGAGGGTAGGATTCTAAACCAGGAAACGCAGGGCACAAGGCGGGATGAGGTGCCAATCCACCATAGAGCACAAGAACAAACACAATGAGATAAAATCCTGGGATAAAGGTTCTCTAGCAGTACAGAGGCTTAAAGGTTAGTACTTGTCGCCTTTCACCTCCAGAGTCAAGGGTTTGATTCCTGCCTCAGGTCTGTGTCCATGTTCTCCTCATGCTTGGTGAGTTTTCCTCCTGGTACCCCGGTTTACTTCACAGTCCAAAGACATGCAGATTAGGCGAACTGGAGTTCCCAAATTGCCCATACTGTGTGAATGGGTGTGTGTTTGCGTGTGACCTGCGATGGGTTGGGTGTTCCTTGCCTCATGCCCTTAGTTTCCTAGGATAGGCTCGCAAAGTTAAGTTTTTTTTTTTATATATACGCGCACACATAACACAGATGGTCTTCTTCTTTTACCATTTTCTTGATGCACAGATGAGACATTATTTGATGTGGTTAATCCTGCATTAGAACGGGAGCTGTTCATCTAGATCAGAATAATCATGATAAATCTTTGTTTAATTTCACAGTCTAATAAAAATGACACCATCAGTGTGATTTTATGCTCAAGCAAAAAAATAAAAAACCAAACTTCGTAAGAAATGCAGAAATGTGCTGTTGACGTTCGTACTGCATTCATCTTTAATTATAATTACAGGAGGGTGTACTGAACAGAATAGTTAAATCAGCCAATAAGTCATCTGATCATAGGGGGTATTAGTATTAGGCAAATACAACCTCAGACGAACAACAAAATTATTTATTTTCAAAAATAAAAACAAGAAAAAAATGTGGGCAATACTAATTACATTAGTGGACTTCACTTGAAGTGATTATTTTCTCCATGACTATCAGTCTTCTACATCATTCTTCTTTACAACATTGCTTCATATCATTGAGGTTTTTGGGTTCAACTTTGACTAAACTTTAGCCGTTAGAAAGCCTCACATTTGCCTCTAGAATATACAGGAAAATTCTTGGACAACTCTGTGACTTCAAGGTGTTCAGGTCCTGCGTCTGGATATAAGCGGGTAAGTAATTACCATACAGTACACCCTCAATAACCCCAGTACTTTCAATATTGGTTACCTGTCACTACATACATACAGTATTTATAGAACAGAATTCATAGTATTCGCTCAGCCTCTATTAAAAAAGCCTGTAGTTTAATGAAGTAGTTCTGCTAACAATCAAGGTCAGGTTTCTTTTTTTTTCATATATAAACAAATGTTTATTTATAAAAATGAGATTTACAATGTGATCTCAAATAAACAATAAGAATAAAAATTGAGTAAGGTAAGAAAAGTTTACTATGGGAGACAAAGTAAGAGAAAAGTAAATATGTTGTAGGGTTTTTGAAGGAGGTGAGGTTCGAGGGGGTGGCATTAATGATTCAGATCAGTTACCAGCTGTCGAGAGTTTTGTAGGAGGAGGAGTAAAACCAGTCTGAAAAGACTTAAATGAGTGGATGCAGATTTTTTTTATAAGTGAAAAGCAGCTAGAAGGACCTAGTACAGGAGTGCTCTGAATGTGAAGATTACTGTACAGTTTTATTCGGGGCTAAGAATGGAAGTCAGTGATGTATGAGAGCAATTACACCTCAATTACAGTAATGACGACCAGTGTAATACATGTCAACCAATGTTTCTGCATTTTGATTCTAAGATAGGAGTGGAAGCAACATTCATGGAAATGGCAATTATAGTCAAAGATATTTTGGACAGAAGAAAGAGTTACAGTATGATGGCATCTAAAACATGCCACAGCTCGCCTGCAAGGCCTACTCTGCTTTTTAACAGCATGATCTCTGACTTGTTGAATTGTATTTGAACCTGGCAATCATCCAGCAGGTAATGTCCTGAGCATTAGGGCTTTTTTTTTTTTTTTTTTTAATCATCAGCAAAGAAATCAAAGGTAAGACCATGTTGGTGAATAAGAGTGAGCGAGTAAATATAGTATTAATGGAGTGTATTTATATACCATTAACAGTAGTGTTTATAGGGACTTTCATCTCATGAATGTGAATGTTATTAGGCTTTGATTTTTTTCATTCATTCATTTAATTTTCCTTTAGTAAAGAACTGGTCATTATCCAGGGCAGAATAACATACTGTACATCTTAAATTGAAGAAAACATTTTTTTTTTAATAATTTGCCAAGGTGAGCAAAGATCTTTGGGTCTGTTTTCTTGCCAGAGGAACTGGTGCACTGCTCAAAATGGATAGTATTATGAAAGAAGAACTCAAATTAAAACCTTTACAGCTAATTCTTCCTCTATTAAAGATGTATGTTTAATAATTCTGCGCCAGGAAAGGACTAGTTAAAAATACAACGATATGATGTGTTAACTCTTCTATGATACTGTATGTGTTCATTTAAACTGGCCAGTGTGGTCATTTGTTAATTCAAGTTAACCTTGCAGTAAAATATATGCAATAAGCAAGCACTTGATGTCAAATTTCTTTTAACGTTACTTTTAAGAATATTCACAGAGCATCTTTTTGCAAATATGGATTAGACAATAAATACAATGAGTAAGCAGAATATCCCTAAGACTCTAAGACCTTCTTGGTTTGAATCAGTTCTACTCCTAACTACTAATTTTCTTGTCATCACTGAAAATTCAGAAGATGGAATACATGTCCAGAGAAAGTAATATTAGTAAAGTTAGTCTTTTCCCCTCCAACAGAGTAAAGGTTCAGACGAATTTGGAATAATAAACGAATGTGAGATTGTTGGGTACAGCTTGCAAAAAAAAGGTCCTGAAATGGTTGAAATTTCAGGCAGAGAAACTCAATTATAATATGGCAGGAGTTTAAAACTGTAGTGACAATGTCATCTTTCAGATGAATAAATATTTAGCCAAGCACTATAACGTTCACAGGCATGGAAACTAAAGCTCTAGTGATCATTGTGTAAATTCAGGTGAACATGGTTCAGCCATAGTATTTATTACAGACTGCTGTACTTCAAAAGTGTTTTTGAATTATTATAATTTTCAACTTGACTTATGGTATAATACTGACAAACAAATCACAGTCATATCTGGCTTGTGACTGGTTTGTTACACTGTGTCTAAAGTGTTAAAGCAGGTTTAAACATCATGAGGATGAAGGACAAGCACAACTGTGTCTAAAATAGTTTTTAGTTCCCCACCTAATAGTTTTATACTGACACTGTCATAGATGCCATTAGGTTTGAGGAGCGGAGTATAGGTGCAGGCATTCTTAATTTATGAATCACACAGTTTTCACAATCAAATAAAAAGGAAAAAACAAACAAAAGAAATTGTCAACTTAAACTGGGATTGACATTAGGATTAGCAGGAATTAGTGTTATCTCTCCTTCACACACCACAGGTAAAGGGGCTTGCCATTGGAGGAGCCAATGCGTGCAGTCTGAATGTTATGCATGAGGTAGAGCATGTTCTCTATCATGGATGATAACTTTACCCTTCATTGTTCACTTAGCATGGCTACTGGGTTAAGTGGACACCACAGAGGAGAACTGGCATTTTTAACCATTCTGTTAAGCCTCTTTTCTGTAGCCAGTTGCAATACAGCAGACCACTCCTAAGGTGACTCGTGACACCAAGTCAAAAAAAGGTCCTCAAGTCTGCCTTGTGCACTGCAAAAGACCTCCTCAACAGATAAACTGCTCTTGTCTTTCCTACTGTATGTAACACATTTATTAAATGGGTGATAACCAAGATACTTGTATGATTCAAGGTCAATTTCAATTCCCTAGATGTTTGCTGGTAAGGGAGAATGTTTGCATGTGCTGAACATTCGGTTGTATTTGACTAAGACTAAGATCTGCTATGATCCGATGATTTGTTTTGTGTTCATTTAACATTACAGTGAAATTGTCTTTAAATTTCCCAACTTGGTATGACAGGGGACAGGGTCAGCTAGTATGATAGCAACTGAGTCTCCCAGTATCAAGTATTTAATAATATCTATTTTAATATATTTTAAAATGTTTTGCTAAATATTCCAATAAACCTTCCATCAATTCATTAATACTATTGTTACGCGTGTGTGTGTGTGCGCGTGTGTGTGTGTGCGCGCGCGTGTGTGTGTGTGCGCGCGTGTGTGTGTGCGCACGCGTGTGTGAGCGCGTGTGTGTGCGTGCGTTACATTATATGTAAGTAAGAAGGGCTGGATAGAGGCAAAGTGATCCCTTAAGTGATATGCTAAGCAGAGTGATCCTATTCATGGTCCTGTAGTTCACTACAGTATGTAACATACAGTTATGTTCAATCAATGCAGCAGACATCACAGTGTCCTTAGGTCATCAATGCCAAGACAGTTTTCCAAGAAATGTAGACACTGTAGCATGGTTGGCAGCCCACTAATTACAATGCGGATTATGGGTCAATACAAATCAAGTTAAGAAAAGCAGGCATTTGTATGTGAAGGGAAATGAGGAGCTTCAATTAGGGGAAATTACAGGTAAGAAAAGCAGACTCAGCAGTTCAAAGTGCTTGGTATGTTAAGGGAGCAACAAACTTTCAGAGATTCCCTCACCATTTCTTTGCTGTGCTTGCTTTAAAGACTTCAGGTAGCTGCATTTATCAGATTTAAAACATCCATTCTTGCCTACAAAGCCAAAATCTGACCTCTGCCCTCCTACCTGAAAAAGACTAATCACAACCTGCTCTGTACCATATTCCCCCTGAGGCTCCATCACAGCTGGACCCACTCTCTCACAGGCTACAAACCATGCATGCACCAAGTCTCTTCTCTGTCCTGCCACTCAAATGGCAGAAGGAACTTTAACTCTGTAGCCTGTATAAGCTCAGAGCATTTTAGCCATTATTTGTGTATTTGTGTTGCTGGTTTTTTTTTTTTTAATTTTTAATAAACATATATAGGACTCAGGATTGTGCAGTACAGAGTGACATCTTTTTTTCAGCACAAAATAGGCAATATTAACTGTTGTGATTAATTAGTTTCAAGCATTTTTAACGGTAGTAGTTAGGAGAGATAAAGTACTATATACAGTAATGACCAGAAGAGCATCCTAATTTGAGACATTGCTATTTTAATGTTTCAAGTAGTTCACTTGTAGATTATTTACTGAAAGTATTTATGTAATTTCTATCATTAAATTTTGTGTACAAACCATGATAATACTTTGCACATTTTATACTTTGAGACTGTGGCTTGCTTGGTATTCTGGTAACTATACAGTAAAACATGCAGTAAGGTTAAATTAACTTTCTTTTCATTCTATTAAGTTTTAGGATGATGGCTTCAGTTAGCATATATTAATATTCAAACCAATGGAGATAAAGATAGGAATAGCTACATAACATTGTTAGATGATCTAACTATGCTAAAATTTCAATATCCATATTCAATAGCTTGCTGTGTGTTTTCTGTGGTGTTCATGACCGCAACCAATGGATCCTTTCACAGTCCTGATCACTTATTGTTCATGTTTATCAGACTGTGTCTGATTAAAATTTTTATTTTTAACAAATTTTCTTTGCTTCTAATGTGGACTTACATGGTTGTAACACATTTTATACACTGTACACACAACTGGAATGCCAGCCACCACACCACTTCAGTTTGCTCTATTGGTGAGTCTCCTGGCAATTTTGTCCGTTTGCTTGCTATTGTTAGCCTCATTACCTAGTTTGTGGCAATATTTACAAGGAGCCAACATTCAAAATGAAAGCACCCTGCCACTGAAGAAAGGGAAAACAAAGTAGTGAAAGAACTTGAAAAGTTTTGTGAGAAATGATAGTTTGGAGATGTTGGTGTTTCAAAATGTTCGCTACAGTATGATGCTGAGGCAGTGATGTTCTGTGCTCCACCAGTATGCTAAAGACAAGAACAGAAATAAACTTTTAAATAGTTTGATTTATTTAAAACAGAAATAAATAAAACTATGAAGCATTGGTGACCATGAACGCAGTGTCACATTGCCTGCATTATCTATGTCATGTGTCCAGGGCGCAGTCTGTGCCTCTCCTCCTCACACCGCTTGTGATGAATTGATCAATAAAACTAATTTTGCTCTGACTTCCTCTTTCAGCACGAATACAGCATGATACCGTATTATATCAATAAAATGCACTGAAAGGAATGTGTGCGTGACACAAAAAGCAATTTATTGTTTTGGCTGGTAAAAAATTTGCTTGGCCGTTGGATTTTTTCCATCTACCTGCCAACTTGGCCGGTGAGTCAGTTAATTTCAGACCCTGGCTGTAAATATTAATTACAGTAACAATTTGGCAACTCTGCTGCTAGTAAGATAATGTAAGTATGGAAGATTTTTACAGCATTTTTTTCCTTTAAACCATGCCATGGGGAGGCATAAAGATTGGTTTCCAGGTGATAATTAAAAATTTCATTGCTGACAGGCAATGGTGCCCTGGAGAGTCAACCATCTTAACAGCAGCTTGCGTCTCTATGGGGGTGTAAGTGTAATATGATTACAAGAAGCTGCTCAGCTCTGTTCTAGGAGTAACAGCTTTGGTGAACGAACCAGTCAAACAGGCCTGAAAAAACAAGGAGATGGATATGTTTCTATGTTTCCTGTTTTATATACCATTTCAGCCTTTGCCTTTTCAGCATCTTTATAGCTCCTGCATTTTGCTATTAAACTATTGATTAGCAGAGAGAGAGACGCAAGTTAGGCTTACCTTGCATTAACTCTGTCTCTGTAATATGCTGCTGTTTCAATAATGCTCTGTCTTTTACCTTACAAAAACTAACAACGGCTAACAAAAACACTGTTCTAATAAAGTTTCCCTCCCTTGGGAGATTTTGTAAAAGTAGTGCAATGGCTAAATGTCCATTTGATTTATAATGATACTGCAAGGTCAAAGGACTGCTAATGATATGCCTTCTACCATTACATATGATATGGTCCTGAATGGAAGTCACAGGTAGACATTCTATTTGAAATATTTAACATTATGCTAACTGGAGCATGTTGTTCATGATCTTAACAAGTACTAATGTGGAAATCTCAACAATAATACTATCCTAGTAATTAAAAACTCTAATGCTTGTACTTTTTATAAAAATAAATTAGATGAGACTAAATGTGACAAACTCCTTTAAACAACATAAAAACAACATAATAAAAATAGAAAACCTTCTAAATATTAGACTCTGAGAAAATAATGCAGACCAATTAAAATCCTGAACAAAATGTGGACAGAAAAAAAAATCGTGGAGAGATCATGTACAGTAAATGCTTAGTTGCAAGTTGCATATTAAAACACTGACACCAGAATTCACAGTTGGGTTTAATAGTTTAAGTTTTTCACACTAACAACAAATCAAGAACCGAACTGTGTGACCATGTGTGAGACTAATCAAAAATTAAGAAGCCATTTTTAAGAGTTGCCTTTGCACCAGATTGACCCTAATACTAAGTGATGCTTAATTTCCTCATTGTAAACTGAATTTAAAAAAAAATAATTTTCACCCATTCTATGTCTTTTGATGTGTCTTGTGCCAGTGAGCAGGAGGTTGCAAGTTCAAATCCTAAAGCTGCCAAATTACCAGCACTGGGTTTCTGAGCATTGTACTCTCAGATGTCTGCTAAACACAAAATGTGAATGTGAGGATTAATATAAGGACAGCATAAAGGAATGAAAGGAATAAGAGATGTGAGCAATGAGAAGCTCAGAGTCCTAATTCCTTCTTTTATAAACAGCTGTCCAGTTGTTAAACGATTTTCATTGAAGGCTCAGGCTTTTTATTGGAACATGGCAAACAGCTTCAGTGTAGCCAAGCCTAATAAACATTTTTAAGAGAGACCGCTTTATCTAAAGTTTGAATAAACAGCATGATTCATTGATTTGGTGTACACAGCAGTGAATTTATGCTTTCCTTTTTTCTAAGTGAAGACAAGGCATCTGATTCTCCTCTGGTTGTTTTCACCACTGCCTCAGAATGTTTACAATCAAATGAATAAATAAGGATTTTCGACAAATGCTTTCCTTTTCATCACTCTGCTGGCAGGCTACACTAAATGAGGTTTATGGAAGTTAAAATTGGCAAGAATTGACACTTTTTGGTATTGCATGCAGATAACAGAACAACATTTGTCTACAGAGTTAACTGCTGTAACCATGGTAATATTATTATTTTAGAATCAGACGGTGAAAGACAAATAAATCAGCTTTGTGATTGCAATTTTTATTTAAAAAAATAAAACTTTTTTTTTTTTTGTAGATCAGCTAATAAATGGAAAACTATCATAACTAGGTTAGGAATCGCTCATGGTGTGGTGTATCTAATGTATATTTTGAATGAGGTGACAGCTGTAATCACAACATAGAAATGTATATCTTTTACAAGCAGCAATGCTAAAACAGTGGGTGCCACCTTTCACTCACTCGTCATCTATAGCGCTTTCATCAACCCAAGCACAGGGAGAACATACACACTCCATGCGCACACACCCAAGGGAGGAATTGATGTAAACAATTCTACTGACTATAAGAGGGCTAAATTTTTTCAATTCAGTTCAATAAAATTTTATTTGTATGGCGCTTTTAACAATTGACTTTGTCGCAAAGCGGCTCTACACAATCAAAAGAATTGTGGAAGTTTGTCTGAAATGTGAACGTGTATAAATCGAAATGATGAGATTGTCCCTGATGAGCAAGCCGAGGATGACGGTGACAGTGACAAGGAAAAACTCCCTGAGATGGCAATAGGAAGAAATCTTGAGAGGAACCTGACTCAACAGGAAACTCATCCTCATTTGGGTGATGACAGACAGCAGGGATTGATCTGCAGTCACACTGTGTGTTAGGAGGCTGGAAGTTCAATATAACAGGAAATGTGTTTAAGTTAAATAATAAATAAATAAAAAACATTAATAAAATAATCTGTTTAAACTTCTTCAATAAACAGTGGAAAGGAATGTAGGTGATATGTTTTGTTATTATTGTGTTTCACATAAAGTTATATAACACTACAATATTATATGCACTGCCATTTAAAAATGTACTTTTACACAAGTTGCAATTTGGTTAGTTGTCTACTGAAATATACTTGGATGTAGATTTCAAATATAAGCACAATGATCATACATTTATTAATCATGCAATTATGAAAGAGATTAGTTTAATGTTTTAGGATGCTGGTAGTTTCTGGCAATGGAAATTGTTGTACAGTATGACCATAAATGTCTGTCTCCTTTATTGGTCTATGTTATGCTGGCAGCACCATAATGTTACAGATAAGAAAAGACTTTGGATTTGTAATGTGTTACTTGTCTATCCAAAGTATATCTCCAAAGGCTATATTACTGGCAAATTTCATACACCATACTTTTTATTTACAGTGACATTTGAAATAAGAGAGGAAAATGCTGATAAAGAAGCACATTTATTTAGCTCCTTTTCCTTATACTGTACATCAACAGCCCATTTGTTTAAATATGTACTGATATTCTGAATTGCATGTATTGAATTGCATTTAGTCAAGTTTTTATTTTTTTATTTTTTGTAAAGGATTTTGTAACCATAATGGAAAAGTGCCTGGAAAATAGACAGATCTATCAATAAATCAATCTGTTTCATTGTAGTAATGTACAGTATACAGTCTGTGTTGAATAGCCTTGCTATATATATTATATACAAAGTCACCTTTGAAAAAAGGTGGAATGCCGTAAATGAGGAAGAGAGATGAGAGAAGTGATCGAGTTGTATGACTGAATTATTCATAATCTCTGGCCTGATTGGTGAATTAATAGTGTTTATGTTACACTGTGTGAGCCTGACCAGTGACTGTGACTGATACAGCATCTGTAATTATTGTTAAGTAAATACGTGAACACATGAATGCAGCACGATCTGAAGGCAGAGTAACAAATACGTGCAAGTGAATCACCGTTATTTAGAAATAAGGTCGCATGTCTGTATGACTCGAGATTGTGAATTCTTTTTTGGGTACTCGCACAGCCAAATTATTTACGATACCATATTTCTTTTTATTATATTTGCATGCATCAATTAACATCTCCCACATAATCAACAGCCAGATACTTCAAATAGCTAATAACTCACAAATTACTCTACTAATATAAAAAACTTACAAAAACAGTTGACTGTTTATTTCCACTGTCATACTGTAAAGTCTACCAAATCTTTATATGAATTGTTTCAAGAAAAGAAGTTATTGATAATTCCCTCTTATTCACATGGAGTCCTTTGGTTTGGCCCCCACTTATTGACCATGCAGTGGCATCTTGGAGGTGGAACTGCCACCAATATATTCTTTTTCTCCTCCCCTCATGTCCTCTGCTGCTTCTGGTATTCTATTGATCTGACCATCAGGCAATAAAAACTGCTGCACGAACAAAAACGCCTTCCTGTTTTAATATTGCTTTTCTTGATTTACCATAATCTTACACCTGCCTATGATAAAGTTGTTGTGATTACCATGACTGATCCCAATTATTATTTTTATTATTTACATATGTAAAACCATTAGAGGCAATGTTTTAGCAGCTGGACTGAACTTAACCATAAAAACAGAACACTCTGTTCACTATTCTTGCATTGCATTATTAAAAAAAAAAAAAAAAAAAGCAAATAAATGCCTGCAACAGACACAAACATCTGAACTAGTTGTTCCTGCTATGCTGTTGTTTTACTAGCCTTTTTCTTAAATCTGGATGAAAATAATACATAATAGCTAATCCTTTCTATTATGACACATGTGCTTGTTTTGCACACTCTTTTGAACAGGGAGTTGTAATTGTTTCTTGTAGTGTGTAACCAAAAAGGCATAGTGCGTAATTGGTTCTTGGCAGAAAGCAAATGAGTAACAATAACCAAAGCTGCTGTGGCTGTATTAACCTTAATACTGTCACCCTACCGTGTAAAGATAAATGAACCCCTTCAGTGTGTAGACCATGTTGAATATACAGTAGTTTTAGAAACTGGACATTTAGGCCTTTGGAAACCTTTCTAATATTTTATAAGAAATTTGAGGGAATACTCTATAAAAACAGCTCTGCCTTAAAAATTTGCATTATGCTTTATCTCTGAATCAAGCCTCATTTTATTTCTATTTATTTCTATTCCTATTCTATTTATGAAACACCATGCTAGTAGCACAGCAATAATTTTTGCAGTTTCATGTTTGAATCAACCTTAAAATTTCAAGTTATTAGACTCTATGTTTCAGTTAAAGTCAAGTTCATGTCAATGTGCCACTTGGGTCTTCATGTCAGACTCACAACGCCACCCAACTGGGTAAACTGCAGAGCTTTCTGGTTGTGCATGTCCCTACTCTGTCTAACACAATGCTGTGTATCTCTGGGTAGCGTTTGTAGTTTATATTTTCCTGCTATAAAAACATTAAAACTTCAGTAATGAGTGTATAAAGAAGGTCTGCGGAATCAAGAAAGCTGATTCTCAAGGCACCATTGGCCTGTTCACTAACCTCACATAGTATGGGGCTTTGATACCAAACCTTTGATACCTTTATGGCATCATCTGAATTGCTTCAATACCATAGAATATCAAAAAGTACCTCGTCATCTAGTACCAAAGAGTAACTCTCATGAATTTCAGAGAGCAGTAAGCACATAGCAAGCTGATTGCAACATCCAGAAACAGGACTTGCATGTGTGCTATATTTTGAAAGGCTTTACTATGGTTTGCATCACATAGTAGTTATAGAAATGTCGACATGATCTCAACTCTGGTCATATTTACTCATCTTTGATGCCTTTAAGTATGCACAATGTGATATGTACAAAAAGGACATCACTGCCCTAATGAATAACACAAAATAAAAGAAAACCTGAAAGTGCATGAAATGAATAGGAATTGCTGCTTTGTGTTCGATGGCAAAGAAAACAGCCATGCTGTCCACAGCCATCTTCCTCTCTTCGCTTAAGTTCACATACCATCATAAAACGTCTGGACAAACAAAATAATAATTATGGCAATATTAAATGTTATACTATAGACATTTGTCTGTCTGTCCATTTGTTCATTCATCAAACTGGCCATCTACTGTATATGTCCATGCATATCTCGATCTACCTTTGGTTAACTTACTACTGTTTTGTAAATAACACTCCATTTAGTCTAGAGCAATGTTACTGCTAAGGTTTTACTCTTAAGCTCACATGTTTAGTTTTGCTACTTAAGACTTACATTGTCTAATATGTCTAATTAATATTTGACATACTACTGCAATTAAAGTAAACAAAAAATTAAATAACACAGATAAAGTAGAGAAAGAAGCCTGGTGTCTCTCATGCTGTGTGTGCAGTTTACTGACATAGTTTGCCTTCTCTTGTCCTTTTCAAGGGAACAGTCGTCACAAATCAATACAAAGTCACTTTGAATGATCACCTTTATCCTATGATGAGGCATTCCTAACCTAATGGGGAATGGTCACTCATATTTAGCACTTTATATATATATGGTGTTTTCCACCACTAAAATAATAACACTCATTCATAGAATATGTTTTACAAGTATAATGTTCACCCCTATATTACAGATTTAGAGATGTGTAGAATCTATCAGTCCAAGTTAAGCTACTTTGGTGTCTCTTAGTTGTGTTGTATTGTACAATATAAAGTGAGGTTGTAAGAACAGCATTAGGGGCAGCTTCTGATCTCTAGTCCCTCCTGGGGGAAAAAATTAAAAGATGCTCTCATCTGCCACCTCAACATTTCCTCCCATGTCTCTGTCTTTCTCTCTAATTATATATAAGTGTTGATTAGAAGCCTCAAACCTATCCATATATTCTATGTTTGTCTGTCTTACAAGTTTTAAGTCAAGGAGCCAAGAGCATTAGGAATGTTAATTCTACCTCCTCTGTGGAAGCAGGATGAATATTTATGAACCACTCAGGTGTTATGTAATGTAAACAGGCTATATCCCTGTGCAGACAGACTATTTTCAATACCCAGGTTGAGCAAAAGACAGAGTGAAGTTTAACTTTGCCCTCTGCCAACCCTACAGTATGTCAAATATGAGCTACTGCCGCACACCTAATTGCATAAAAATCGAAATCACTATATGGAAATATGCAAAATATGCATAGTCTGGAGTATAGAGATGGTCAATAACTTTTTTTTTTTTATACTTTTAAGTTGAAAAATAAATATTGAGATCCATCCTCTAAATGTGATTGTTTGTGCCATTATTTGCATTAGCCTAGATAAATATGTTTTAATGCAAAATGGTACAAACAGTGTGGAGATGTGTGTTAAGGCTCTAAGTTACGGATCGGAAGGTTTGAGCCCCAGCTCTGACAGGTTGCTGCTGTTGGGCCCTTGAGCAAGGCCCTTAACCCTGTCTGCTCCAGGGGCCCCATCTAATAGTTGACCCTGCGCTCTGACCTCAGCCTACTAACAAGAAGCTGGGATATGTGGAGAATAAAGAATTTTACTGTTCAGTAATATATCAGTACAGTACAGTACTGTATGTGATGAATAATGGCTGAACTTTACTTAAACATTTACACATCACGGTTTAAATCACAACTGCATATATGTCAAAATAATCGCAATGTGAATTTTTTTTTTTTGTCAATCAAATCTTACAGCCCTAGTAAGAGCTGAGGTAAGTCATCTGATAACTTATTGTTTTTGGAATGCCGCATTCTTCAGTTTCCTTTTCTTGTCACTTTGCCTCACATTGGCAACTTTATATTTGAAAATGAAATCTGATGTTATTTCACACTTACTGTGCATGATCTACCTATGAACGCTACTCGTGTGGTGTAGGTGCAAAGAGATGATTTCAAATTAACACTGTTGTTATGACATACTGTACAGTATTTCATTTGAATGTGAATTCACTGGATCTGATTAGCAGCCTATAAGGACTATAGATAAATCGACCAGTATACTGTCAGCAGGTCTCTTAAAAGGTATCTTAACAAATTTGACCCTACTCCTCTATTTACTACTTCTGTTTTCCGGTTGTTTGCTTGTATTTTATTTCTTCCCCCAATTTAATTTAAATTTGGTAAATGACATTGAGGACCAGGCCTCATTTAAAAATGGTTATGCAAATGTGCACTCTGTGGTGCCAATTACATGCTTCTGGGGATTTATTGTAATTTGGTGCATTTATATATTTATTTATTAAGTTTGTTTATTTCCTTGCAGCTTCACTTGAGCTACCTGCAGGTAATAATTCATCTGCGGATTTAATGGAGTTCATCACAGATAAATTAATAGAATTCTAATGCTAGTATCACATGCACAGCTACACAGGAGACATGATGCAAATGTCAAGCCCAAGATGCAAATGTCAAGCTCAGTTCCCTGTTTAAATACTCTGTAGTATTTCACTCCACATACTACTGACCACCCCATGCTTCTAAGAGCTAATTTAATCAAGCAATAGGAAAACTAAATTAATGTGGTGATTTTTTTCGTCAGCTATGAAAAAGCACTGACTAGAAAGTTTCAATTGAACCAAACCTTAACTTGTACTGTATGTCGATGATCTCTTCCACCAAAAGTCAAAGTGAAACCTTTATATAATTTTGATTATTATGTAGTTGGTGTGGGGAAACAGAGTTAAGAAAATTTATCTATTTAAAATAATTCTGTTGTATAAACAACCCTGAAAATGTGATTGACAGATTCTGTATTATGTCCTTTATAGAAAGAGAAATGCACTGATGGAAAGGAGAAGACAGCTGATACAGTCAGCATAACCTATTGTATAAAAGCACATGCAGTTCAGATGGAATGCAGGCATATACACTGAAAAAAACTCGAATTCATGTGTGAAAATGATTCTTTATGCTCCCAGGACTACCTTTTCACAATTCGACTTCTGGAATATGACCATGCCATCAGGGACTAAATAAAACTATTTATGTGATAACCTGGTTATTCAGTACATTCAGGTCGTCCGCTGACTTTTTTTTTGTAATATTGACTGATTTTTTTTATTTATTTATTTATTTTTATTCCTGAGCCTAAACCTTGGAAATTGAAGTAACCCCCGATCATAACATTGCTTTTAGAGGCTTGTACAGTGGTCACATCCATCACTCTAGTGTCATCCTGGACTCATTAGGTTACCTTTGTGACTTTTTTCTATTACTACATACTTCAATCTTTATGCTCCCTAGCAAATTGAAGACTTTTTTTCAGATTTTCTGAACGAGTGCTTTCCTTGTGGCCCTGTGGCAACACAAATGTTTAGTCCCAATCCTGCAAATGCTCATCAAAAAGCTGTTATAACATTTCGGCATTTAAGTGATCTCCATTCATAATTTTTGTTGATGATTCACAAGTATCCTTTCAGGTTTTAATAAGGAGGGTACATAACCCAATTCCATTAGTTTCAAATCTAGTTAATTGATTTCTTTGTTTGAAAAAAAAAAAAAAAGCAAGTTCCTTGGTCGGCTATTAGTATAGATATTGCATGGCCAATTTCTTGGCGATAACAAAAAGAAACCATGAAAACCTTTATTTCTTCTCAAATGTGCTAAGGTTCTTCATCAATGATATGGCAATTCTTGAAAGCCTCTTGGTGGCTTGAATTTTCATTTAGTCGAATAGCAGCATTGGGTCTTACTGCAGGTGCATGTTATGCCCTGATCATACAACCTAAACCCACAGTATGGTTGCAGGTTCCTGAAGAAGTATTTCACATTGTGAAACCATGTTAATTGAAAGAAAGGGAAAACCATCTCACTCCTCAGATAGAAAAATAATACCTTTACAGGTGCATACTGTAGTAAATTACCATTGTATTTGGAAAGATGCTTGAGGAAAGAGCATTGATTCATTAATTAGGTCGCCCAACCTATATTTAAAATAGTAGTAAAAGCAATATCAATATACTGTATGTGTAACAGAGCGAATGTGACAGTTAGCATCTACAGACAAAATATTTAAAACTTAATTTCGTCCTGATCATACCTATTGCAATGTCCTATTTTTGTGTAATTTAGTTTATTTTATAATGTTTATTGCAACTGATGACTTTTAAAACGATCCCATTGGTAAGACAAAAAGACACACAAAGGTGATGCAGGTTATTTTCTGTGTGAGTTAATTGGGGGTTGATCTGTTAGTAATGTAATTTACCTCGGAGCTCCAGTTAGGGAAACAGTGCTAAATGCAGATGTGTGACAGCGAGAGCAGTGAGCTGGCTTTTCCATCCTTCTCCTGTTATTTAATTTAATTGTGCTTCCTAAATTGCTGTAAGACTGTTAACATGTTATTGTTAGTTCTTTCTTTCTTGTTTTAGTAAAATACCAAGGAATGATGTTCTGTATCTTTTGCATGGTTACTTAAAACTGGTTGACTGGCTGATTTGGTTTTACCATTAAATTATTTAACTTGATCAATGTTCCATTCCTGTTTTTATGTTAAAAAATGTAAGTGCTTTGTTGTGACGCAGCAGTTAAAATAGTTTTGTTACAAAAAAAATAAAAATATATTAAAACATTTGATATAGTTCATGTTGTAACTTGACTTTTTTAAACATTATTTTAAAAAGTAAAAAATGGACAGTTCAATAATAACTATGGTCCTGAGGCAGAATGTATTCATACTTGCAGTGATGTGTGAGTTTTGTCTGCACTGTTATCGTTGTAATACTAAATACAGATGAGTGATGGCGAGAGCATAGATATAGACCCTCTTCTTTGCAGAACTGCTCAAGTGGAGTTAAATTCGATGTTGACTGTTTGTGGACTGCAGTCTTCAAGGCACGACTGCCAAGTTGTCCCTGTTAGGCCCTTGAGCAAGACCCTTAACCCTCAACTGATCACATGTATAATCAAATACAAAAGTAAGTCGCTTTGGATTACGCCTACTGTAAATCTTCCAAATGCTTAAATGTACATTTGAAAGGTTCTATACCCTGTATATAACTCATACGATCCTCACAACAATAGTGCTTTGGTCACTTTCCTACAGCAGAATAGTATTTTTTATAATTTTTCAGCAGCTAAATATGTTTTACAACAGTTCCCTAAAGGGATAAGTGCAATTATCAGTGAAATGGCACAATTGTCAGAGTAGATTGTATTCCTTCTCATTAGAATTGTTTTATGTGAAATATATTTTGTTGCATATGCATTGTACACATTATCAGATCCAATAAAGGTTTTGGACAAATGTAAATATAATTGCATTGCACTGCTTTTCAGGGTAATTGTGACTTTCATTTATGAATGAGAGGTCCAAATGTTGGCTCAACCTATGGAACATTTACATTTACAAGGTATACTGTATGTATGCACTGTAGGCATGGTTGGACTTTTTGACTACTGGCTGCTTGCTTGTGAAAGGGAAAGAGGTTATGAGGATGTATAAAAGTATGGTGATGGGAAGATAACAAAGACGAAGAGATAAAATAACTTCAAATAAAGCTAAAATAAGGGAAAATGACTGAGTGTGATTCAATCACTGAACATGGATTGCCGGGCATATGGGAGAGACAGGATGTCCAGTGATGTGGAATGCATCCGCATTACAGCATTGTTCCTTAGCTTTACTGTATTTTACACAGCACAGTACATCATTTTCTTTTTAGATCCATTGATGCATTTTACAGCACTAAACCAACAACTACAGTATAAAGTGTTGCGCATGCTAGTTTCATTTCTCAGTTTTGTATTTTCTGGGCACAGTACAGTGCTGAAGGCATGCTATAATAAATACAGTATCTGTTCTTTACACATGATTTTTCCCCACTATACACACAGTATAAAGCAATGTACATGCTGCTACCATTCAGAGCGTTGTCTATCATAAAAAAGGCTTTTGTTAGTTACACAATAGCATTCAGTTAGCTTCAGAGACTTTATACAGTAGACTGTCAATTGACCATCACATATAATATATGCTCAAAAAACCATGGTAAATTTTCTTATAGCTAAACATTTAGATGGTTTTGGCTATACATAATACATCCAGGCAATTTGCTGATACTAAATTTATTTTAAAACATGAGTTTCTGTAAGTGTTTTGGGAGAATTACCTCGTTTTGCAAATGAGCCAAACAGTTGTGCTGCATCATGTAACCTATTTTGGGTAACTCCAATAAAGTTGTGGGAATTTCAAGACTGTTTTGGGAAATGTGCCAAAGCAACTGACAAAAACAGTAATTAGTTGATCTTTGTAAGATACAGCTTTTTCTAACTCAATAAAAAAGCATAGGAAAAGCTGGTCAAGGAATGTGGCAAGGACCAGAGCAGCCACTCCCCTTTGTTTGTGGTGGTCTTCTAATTAATCACAGTCTACTGTAGCTGGGGATTATTGTTTTGCATTCAAAATGTCACTGATACTTTGAGCTCCAAAAATCTATTCAGCTGGGATCCGGCCATGGCACTCATGTTGTAAGCACAAATCTAGCCATAGGCACTCTCAAAAATGATGCTAATAAAATCTGAAATACAAGAGCAATATTTTTCACTCCAGTTGTTGACATGGGGCCATGTTTTGATTTAATGGGGTTTATGGAGTGAATTTCAATACTGTCTTCAAAACATGGCATCCTGTAAGATAAATATAAATTGCAAACAAACTAAAAATGATGCGCTTCTGGTCCAATAACAAGCTTGGGTTACTGTCTGTGTGGCAACAGTCTATCTTTGTGTCTGAGTAGGTGTCTGTTGGGGTTTCTGATTTCTTCCACCTCCAAAAAAAAGCAGTAAGTGGATTTGTGTGTGTGTGTGTGTGTGTGTGTGTGTGTGTGTGTGTGTGTGTGTGTGTGTGTGTGTGTGTGTGTGTGTGTGTGTGTGTGTGTATGGTGCCCTACATAAAGCAATGTTTCCACTATAATAGTATAGACATGGTGGGCCACCATGCCAATCCCATCCAATATGCCCTTATATAATCATTTGTGTCAGGTGCCTCTCTCCGTATCTCATCTCTGCTACAATCTGATACTGACCACGGAACAGTGTAAAAGAGCACCGTTCATTGAAAATATTCATTTTTTTGTGAACGCAAAATTGATCAGATGAGGTTGCAACTAAACTAAAGTTTGCAACTTTTATATTATATTATATTATTGCTTTGACAGTTATTTTTGTGAAATAAATACATCTTATTATTACTCTATTTGCTTTACTTTTTAAACATGGAAATTGCCAACGAAAAGTATTGTGATATCCAAGAGATTACTAAAAATTTTAGCATGTGCAAACCAAACCACTTTCATTCTTCAATGGAAAACATTGTAAAGTGTCTTAAATCTATGAATAAATGAATGATTTTTCAGTCTTTTCATTTCAGCGAAGATTTGCATTTAATGTATGCTTTTCTCTGCTTATATAATGCATGTGGTATAGGTATATGTCTCACATTCACTTTATTAACATAAATTCTTTATGGCAACATGGACCCAGGCAATTATCATTGGTATGTCATTTACTATAAAGCACTTAAAATCTATAAATCAGCAGCAACTCTCATATTAAGGAATGTTCTCGTATATAATAAATGAAAATCATTCATTCATTCAGTAACCACTTTACCCTGATCAGGGTCAAGGTGGAAGCCTATCCCATCAACAACGGTTCATGGTAGAAATGCACCCAATGCACACACATTCCCACCCAGAGTATACAGTACACTGTATCATTTATAGAGCCCCACAAACAATAACAACCAAATAATACCAGGTTCATTTTTTAAAAAGATGCTCAGGGCCATAGTGTTCAATGAGGACCTAACTCTATTGACACAGAATGCAATCCTAATAACACAATATTTGCTCGTTCAACAGCCAAAAACCAAATAAAATATACTTACACAGCCCAGTTTGCAAATACAATGTTTTGGAACATATTACTCTCAAATTGAAAACCACATGAATAGGAATTGGAATTTACCTAAATTACACACAAGACCATCTGAACCACAGTCAAAACCTAAAATATATATAGAGAGGGAGAAAAGGGCCGCTGTGAATCAGAGAAATACCATCAGCACCACATATGCAGGAATATAACTTCATAAATCCAGAATAATTTAGTTCTTTAGATCTCTATAGAAGAAAACAGGTACAAAAAGTGCAGACATTAGCAAAGGACAATAAGGCACCCATTTCCTATATAAATTTTTCTTTACTAGACTTTTTTCACAGATGTAATTTATTATGCTCCAACCTAATAGAAAAGAATAAATTATTTATTTAGCCAATGCAGTTTGGCCCATGTTAAACTTACTCAAATCCTCATGTTTTTGTTTCTAATACTTCCAGAAACAAAGGTTTAATTGTTGCCTAATAAATCCCACCCATTTCCAGGCGCCACTGTAAAGAGATATTGTAATTGTAGCTACTGTGCCGAGGTCCTAATTGTGATGGCATGATGACTGGGTCAGAGCAACAAGAAAAAAAGTAACTCTTGTACTTGTGTTCCCAGTCTGAAGTGGTCAGAGCCTACCCAAAGTTGTCCAAGGAAGATAATCCAGTGAACCGATGACAAGGTGATGTGCACACAAGGTTCATTGATGCACATAGGGAGCAAAAGCTGGCCCGTGTCGTTCGATCCAATAGAAAAGTTACTGTGGTTAAAATTGCTGAAAATGTTTTTTTGGGGGATCTAATAGAAAGGTGTCAGAGCCCACAGTGCATCCCAGTAAAGGTGGCAACAGATAGGACCTTCTCAATATTAGGCTGTTGGTCATAATGTTATGTTGTTTATTTACGTAATGTTATGTTGTATATTGTTTGTTTGCCTGCCAGCTAGCAGTGATTCTAACCTGCTATTGCTAATTGCTTGCCGAAAGTATGCTGCACAGTGCATGGACTTATATGAATGGCTATAAAATTTGCTCAGTGAAGCAGTCAAATAGGGGCTGCTTATGAGATAAGCCATCTCAGTGTTCTATTCCTGCAGCCACCCACGCAATTAACAAAGCAAATTTCACAGCTCTCACTGCAATTTATCACCAGCCATGCTCCCTTCACACATCAGCACAACTCCTACAGAATTGGCATCTAATGGGATAGCTGTTAAAATTGCATTACACTCCTACTTTAAAACAACTTTTTGCTTTATCACTGTTGGGTTTTAGGGGACATTATTAGCCAGTTCTGCTTGTAGTAGGGATATAGTAAACCTTTATTATTTTATTAAAAGTGAAAGAGAAGCCAATGGAAGAGATGCAGAGCTAAATCACGAATGAGAAGTGACAGAAGGTTCCGAGAGAGATACACTCGTGTGGGTTTACACACACTGGCTGCATCTCAGACAGCAGCCCTCAAATGCACTCTGGAGATACGACACAAAACCCACTCTTCAGCAAAGCCTACTCTGTGGGCAAAAAAAAAAAAAAACATTCTGGGGGAGCTTGTGACAGATTTTGGCAATAGTAGATTTTGGTAACATTTCTCACAAAGCTGAAGCTATGTCCATGATGGATGAAACTCAAGAGCAATGCAAATGTTCACACAGAGCAAAAAAGGAAAGGCAGCAGCCATGCTTACTGTATGTGGCACAAATTTTCAGTGTCACTTACAGCAAACGTATGTGTGGCTTAGTGGTAACCAAGGCGTGATACCAAAAGAGATCAGTGGCAGCCAATATCCTGGAGCTAACACACTGCATTTTTCTCATCCTGAACCTCAACCAGAAGTTATCCTTTCTTTCTGCATCTGACACTAAGGTGGTCACTGCTCCCATCTCTTTAGAAGCAACTCTGTTGTGGTGGACATGCATCTTTGAGAGGTGATGAGGCAGGTGTTGTGTCAATCATAGGCACTGATACTGCACACACTGTTCCAGCAAAGACAGCAGTTGGGCACTAAAGTAGTACAACTGCCCTGCAGGCAAACAGGGAACGGTTTGGTAAATTTTTGATTGTTACATGGGTTTTCTTGCTCAGTCAGCTCATTCGCATTCAGGATGTCTCCGATGTCTCAGTTCCATAACTCTAAGCACTATAGATTCTGTTTATGATTACACCAAACAAAATCAGCAATCCATACCAAATAAGAGACACGGGGGAGAGGCAAACCTGAGAGACCCTCTCCACCTCCACTACCCTTTCTCTCCATTACACTGTTTCCCTGGCAACCATGCCAGCAGGAAAAGAGAGGTTGCAGGGGTCACAAATGAGAAGCATCTGACATGAAGGGAATAAAAGCAAACTACTTATGCAGGTCCAGACATAGCCAAGTGCATTTTGTCTCAAAATCTGGCTCTTCACAGCTCACACTGGATTCTCTGCAAGCTTCCTACCTAATGAAAATCTCAATTTATTCATTCTACAGTCATCCCTGTTTTTACTGTTGCTCAAGTGAAACAGACAAAGATACATGAGGGTATTATTATTATTATTATTATTATTATTATTATTATTATTATTATTATTAATAACAACAACAACAACAACAACAACAATAATAATAATAATAATAATAATAATAATAATGAAATACACATATTATTAAATATTGTATTATTATGAAAATATATTGAAATATGTATTGAAAATGTAAAATTGTCACAACTAATGACAAAGATTCCTGTAAAATAGTGAATGCTGTTTGGTCCATTTTGAATGAGTCTGATGTGTTCAGTAACAGCATTAGACTTTTCTTGGCAGTGAAAGTGGAGCAGTGAATGAGGCTTGGTTGCATTTCAAAATATGTAGCTTTGGGTCACTTTTGGAGGAACAATGAAAAATGAAAAATGGCAACAGAAAGATTTACATTTGAAGCCTGAAGAAATACTGAAACAATTGTGTGACTATAGCAGGTTTTTGTGTTTTCTTTATATTCCACCGCCTTTATGTTCTCCTACTGTACACATTTTTATCTTATCTGTCATTCCCTTATTTTCAGTCTCTTATTATTAATCGTCTTCAATTCTGTTCTGTCACATCACAACAATCACCTTAGACCACCATGTTACAGTAAATGTTGTGCAGTTATTCAGTTCTTCTTCTTGTCCTAGATATCCGTTCTCTGTTGTTGTTTATGTGACACCATGTTTCTGAATGCACAGTATTTTGCCCAACTCTATATTTTCACATGGATTGGAGAACAATAAAAATGGATATGACTATAAAATCTTACATTAAAGGTCTCACTAGGTCTGCAGTGTTAGATTTTAAATGTCACACCATCATTTATTTTCATCCACCCACATTGATGAATCATAATCATATTTCCTGCAAATGTATGTTAACAGATCATAAACACACTCAAATCACATATACACAATCAAAATAGCCTTATTCTAATATTAAAGTGCCAAAAATACAGACATTTACATTTTTGCAGCTAAATTATACAGGGTATGCAGTAACTTGAAGATTTAGCTTTTCTATTTGCAAAGCACATTTAGTAAGACAGATCACATTACTGAACTGTACAACAACATCAGCAAATACGCAACATATACAAAGAAGTCTTACTCCACTACTCTTGCTTCAGTTTATTTATGGAAATATCCAGCGAGATAATGATCTCTAATAGCTAAGGTTGGGCTTTTCCTGCATTATAAATAATAATGCTTGTCATCAGTGCTCATTATTTCATACCGACTGAGGCGAGCTGTTCAGCTAAATATCAACACACACAAAAACATAAAAAATGCCGCAAGAAATGTTTTGCAATTTTAAAAACTTGTTTTTGGAAAAGCAACTTTTATATTTTTAAATGTCTCAGTTACTGTCACTTGACTGAAAATGTAGCTAATTACAGTGCATTTTTGATTTTCATAGATGAGTTTCCACCCAGTGCTGCTGAAAGGGTCAATATTTAGGATTGTCTGATTGTCTAGTGAAAACAAAAATAAACGAATTAAGCAAAAATAGTGTAAGCTGGGGAGATTCTAATTCTTCAAAATTGATTTTAAAATATACTCTATGAGTAAAATGAGCCCGTCTCCTATTTTCACTGTTACATTATGTGTATAATGTTTTCTTCGGCAAAGACCTGATCAGCATAAACGTATAGCGTTATTTGAAAAGTGTTGACTTTTGACTTGTGCTATATGCAGAGTCAGTCCTGACTTCCATGGGACCCGCGTAAGCAATATTCTGCCGACGTGACCACCTACCTGAACTGTACTCCATGTAACCATGTAATTTAAAAGTATAACAATATTCTCTCACTCATCATCTATAGAGCTTTATCCAGTATGCAGAGTCGCAGTGGGCACACACACATACACACACACTCACATGCTCATTACGGGTAATTTTGGGTGTGCCGATTAGAATAACCTGCAGTCTTTGGACTGTGAGAAGAAACTGGTGTACCCGGACGAAACCCTGCAAGTATGGAAAGCACATGCAAACTCTGTGTACCCAGACCCCAGATGGGAATTGAACACAGACCCTGGAGATGCAAGGCAACAGGTCTAACCACTAAGCCACCAGTCCACCAATAGCAATATAATAATTCATTATATCACCTGCATCTGACCTATTCTACCTGACTCCCCCAGATGTCCTTTCATACAGTTTCACATATTAAATGCGAATGGTTTTTCAATAGTTTTAAATGGTTTTCACTGGTGTTGCCATGATACCAATTATTTTTCTTTTTTTTTGCATTGTCATGAATTTTTCATAATTTTCAGTAGTTTTTGATATATTTTTTTCTAAACCAGAGGCAGTTTTTTATAGCAGCTAATTAGCTGGTGAGACTGTACCTAGCAAATATTGTGACAGATTGATTAGATTCCTCATAATCTTTGACTAGGTTTGGGATATTGTTAGATAATTTTCAAAATGAACCTGTGTCTTCGTTAGGAAGAATGACATCTAATATAGTGTGAATCAAAAAATGAGGTGGTTTATTTCTGTTTGTTTAAAAATTTGTTCTTGCAAATAGAAAAGTAGCTTGCAGTAGTTGCTAAGGCTTTCCCTGAGTGTTATGAGGCCCAATAATTTTATGTTAACGTTCTCATTTTCAACTACATGAATAAAATAATCATACATACATTCACTATAAACAGTAAATAAATCATACATCCATAGTGTATTCTAACATTGCAATACGTTAGATATCTTGTGATGTACATGACTTTAATCTTGGTAGAATCTCACACAGTTGCATGTTATAGTGCAATTTCTGAGTGTTCAGAGGAAATAAAAAAAATATATATGCACCAATGACCCATAATATTATTACAATTTTCCTTAGGCAGCTACATAACACCTGTCTAATGTTTCGCAACCATAACAGCAATGCATTGTGTATTCTGACATCTTTCTATCACAACCAGCATTAACCTTGTCTTTTATTTGAGTTACAGTAGGTCTTCTATTGGATCAGGCCAGTCTTCACACCCCATGTGCATCAGTAAGCCTTGACCACTCCTGACCATGTGACCAGTTCACCAGTTTTCCCACCTTAGATTTCATTTGGTATATCCTGACCACTGCAGAATAGGAACATCCCACAGGAGGTGCCGTTTTTTGGGTTGCACATGAACCAGACAAATGGATAATATGCAGATGATTCATATCTTGTTACTAAAATTATTCTTTAAAAAAAAAAAAAAACTCTTCTGATTAAGCTGTTCTGTGAGTTGTTTTGCCACCAGGTGCACCTCCAGACCAAAAAACATAAAATCACATCACACTGCTCTTCATTCATGCAATTCACAAGTAGGGCATCCATTTATGCAAAAGTGGTAATGAAAAAAGGGACCATAACTTTTTTATAAACTGACATAGGTTATTCATTTTTTGCTGTTTATTTTCATAACCAAGATGTACTCCAAACTCCATTACAGTAACTGCCCTATCATATATGATGATTTTATAACATGTATCATTTATTTAGCCTCTTTTGTATTGTAAATATAATATTTCTATTTATTAACTGTTCATAATGAAAGAATTTGGTCCAGAAAAAAAACAAACTTGATCATAATCCTTCAATCTTTTCCACCTCAAATGCCTAAATGTAAATGTACTGTAAATGTATACATCTATTTCAGGGACCATATTCATTAAATGCATTTTGCTTAAAAATAATTACAACATACTGTAGGGTGATACTGTATGAGTGACGAGATTTGATGAGGTAAGTTAGAAAAAAATGGGTAAATATTAAAATTGGGGTAAATATTAAAATTAAATTATTAAGAGCTATCAACGACCTCTTTTACTAGGCTGACTGTCAAATCTTTTCCTGCAACACTTTTGGAAACAAACAGTGTATGTCAGAGTTCTAGCACCACTAGTTAACACACTGGTGTATCTCTGTTTCATATGCATAAGTTAAACTTGTCCCTCTCTCATATATAAAAAATGAACAAAACAATCTTTCATTTAAACTATAAATGGTCTGTATAAGCGACGGAGAGTGAGAGTATTCACAGGCTTTAAGCTGTTCAGTGCGCTGGAGGCTGCCCAAAAACAGCCTGATTAGAACACAAGTCGCTCGACAGTTCCATCCGCCTCCTCATAACAGGCTTGTCCAGTGTCCCAGAAAAATAGCTCACTGTGTATTCTCACTAGGCTTGCACGCTCAAGTGAAACAAGAACTTGGAGTTTCTTCTGTAAAATACGGCTAAACTTGAACTGAAACCTTTGTGCTGGTTGACTTTTAAATAACTGCACAAAGTTTACCTAAGTAAGATAGAGTGATAGCTGAATGGTATATAACTCTGCAACATGGAAAGAACGTACTGTTAAAACACCAACATGTCTTCATCATGAGCTTAAGGATCGCTACAGGACATATTTTCATCACACTGCACCCCCTCATCAAGGGACGCTGGGTATCAATTATCGGTAGAGGATGATTAATGAGGGGAAATAAATCTAATTTTAGCAAAGCACCAGACAGTATTTTGACCTGACCATCATCTAACAGGAATTGACTGCTTGTTCATTTCACAAATTGAATTTATCTGATTGGCCTATTGCTGCAGGTGAAACAGGCATAGAGAAATGCATTATGGGAGTTTGGGAATTTGGCTTTGATTGCTGTGCTTTCTCTGTGGGAAATCAATGTTTTTTGTTTAATCAGTGGGCAAATGTAATCAGGGGCACTGCTATAATTACTACCACTGCCTGACTATAATTACACAATCATTTTTATCAACATATAATCTAAGTTAAATAATACAGGGCTTTTAATTTTTTTCTAAGCTAAACAATATTTACACAAGGTGTCACCACTTGCATGTATAGCACTTTATACACTGCCTGGCCAAAAAAAAAAAAAAGATGATAACGTTTTGTTGGAGCATGTTTATCTGTTTACATTTTTAGATTACAGTGTGCAGTCACTGTGTCATTGTTGCAACAACTTTAGATCATTTTGCAACCTTTATTTGAGTCCAGAGTTGCATTCATTTTTGGCTGAGATCTTGTATTTATTACAGGTGAGTCAAAGCACTCTAGGACATGCCAAAGCTTTTCAATGGGATTTCGGTCAATTCATGTATGGAAATGATCCTTAATGCTTCTCATGAACGATACTTTCACAATTTGAGCTGAATGCCATCATAAAAATATATACTGTATATTGATAGGATAATTTGGTCATTCCATGTATTCCTTTCCTATAAAGCTGTAATGCCCATTGGTAAAAGTGCAATACAAATCAAATGTAATTGAACTGGAGTAGTCAACTGATTTTTTTCCACATAACTTTCCCAGATCATAACATTTCCTCTTGATGCTTGTACAGTCATCACTATGTTAGATGAGTACATCACTTCATCATGTGCTTTCCTTCTTACCTTGACATGCCCTCTGGTAATTGGTCCATCTGAACTCATCAGACCACATGATCTTTTCCCATGACTTCCCAAAGTCCATTCTTCCTGCTCCCTTGAAAATGGATGTTTTTTTTTTCTTTTCTGATCAGTCAACAAGTGGTTTTCTTGCACACTGTTTTGTCGTAATCTTGTGAGTTCTCATCACACCGTGGGTGGCCCAGATGGAAAAACATACTGTATTAATGAATACAGTAACAACTGTTTGTTTAATAAAGAAGATGAATTATCATCAGGTGCATGGGTGCAAATTCCCACTTATTTAAATTTTACTTGTAAAATTATCATATACAATAATCTTCATTTAATTTACATTAAGTGTACCATAATTTATACCTGTGTTATTATCTTGAGGTAATGAAAGAAATTCATTCAGGATGAATCCGAGAAAACAAAAGAAGAGAAAATTGAATTTCAGTGTTGCTATAATGGCTGCTTAAAAAAGGCAGATATAAAAGTATGTGCAGAAGTAATATTATATTTAACAAAAATCCAATTAATGTAAAGCTTTCATTTTTTTTTTTATTTAGGTGAGGTTAATTTTCATTCTGAACAAATAAACACATCCTTAGATCAGATTATTACTCGAACACTAAGGAGCAGACTATGTGAATGTGAAAGCAACTATTTACTATTCATTTCATTTCAACTTGTTGTAATTCACAGGGTTTCTGTTAATATTGCTAAGTAACAAGATAGAATTGCACTGAATGACAATTCGTAGTAATTTATATACTTAGTTATATACTTAGTTTTCATTCATAGTCTTGCAAGTCTTGGAGATTTAAATACACTAAAATCTCACTCACTCACTCATCATCTATACCGCTTAATCCTATATTTAGGGTCACGGGGGCCTGGAGTCTATCCCAGGAGACTTGGGGCACATGGCGGGGTACACTCTGGACAGGGTGCCAATCCATCGCAGGGCACAGACACACACACATACGCTCACTCATTCACACACTACAGACAATTTGGGAATGTCAATTAGCCTAACCTACATGTCTTTGGACTGTGGGAAGAAACCGGAGTACCCGGAGGAAACCCCACTAAAATCTGTAAAATAAATAAATTAGTAAATAAACAAATAAATAAATAAGAAAATATTTATCATTAAAAAAAATCTTTAAAACCATTATACACTACTGCCATAAACATTGCTGTTGAGCATGTGGGTGTGTTCAGGAGCCCAAGCTGGTCAGATTGGAATAGCTCACTAAGCACTTGCAGTCAAATGCAGCTTTAATATTCATTTTCAAACAGATGGGTTATCAGCTGAATTTGACGTGCACATTATATCAAAAGGAGTAATATTCTACTTACTGGCAGTGAGCAAACAGAGATATTCAGGTAATTTTTCATGCTTTAAACTCACCTCTGCAGTAAATGAAAAAGGTTAGAACTACTGCTATAAATACACTATGCCACTATAAGGATACAGTTCCTGAAATTTTAGACAGAACAGATGTTCAGGAAGTAACAGCCATTTCAATCTTCAAATAGACATTTAATTAATATGCGATAAGACAAATTTAGGCTTTATGTTAAAATGTTAAAATAATAAAGCATGATACTTTTGATCAGCAATAACTAAATGGTGTTCTCCTTTTCTTTCATTTCTTTTGAAATGGAATTGCGGTATTTCAAAGCATTGGGTACTTTGGAATTTTGTCTAATCCACCATCTCTCTTGTTTTATTTTACTTCATATATGAGCATCTATTATACATCTATCTTTATGCTATCACATATAAACACAGCATAAAGCAATGCTACTACATGTTGCTCATACTTTTATGAATCGGTCTTATGACTCTATTAAAGCCAAATGCAGATGTCTTGAACAGTGTCACACAGTCTGTATTTAAAGTCCCTAAGCCCACAACAGAAGAGGATGTGTTTATAAATTTGGCAATTGCCGTTAATGACCACCACTGTTCTCAGCTGCAGTTTAGTAGTATAAAGGCCGATGCTATCTGATACTGACAATGATGTTCCTAACACATAACTAGTCTCTATATCATCTTGCACATAAACCAGCCTTTGCAACTTAGAAGAAATATCTATATTTCAATACATATACAGTACATTTCAATTATTTAGAAAGAATACGTTTGTTTTTATCTTTAGCATTTTTCTTAAGGTGTGTGCTCTTAGGTAATTCTGTGTGTGCAATATTATAACCAATATGGAGCCTAAGATATCCATCTATCTAAAATAGATAGATAGATAGATAGATAGATAGATAGATAGATAGATAGATAGATAGATAGATAGATAGATAGATAGATAGATAGATAGATAAAACAAAAAAAGGCTATTAGATATGTTAGGATAACTCTGAATAGTTTAACTCAGCATGTGATGAGAACTCACAGGATTAGACCTAAACAGGTATGTGGCCTAAAAAAAATACTTGTTAGTGAGAACAAGAAAAAAGGCTTCAATCAGAAGAAAAGGTTTCAATTTGCTAGGGAGCAAAAAGAATGGACATTAGAACAGTGGAAAATAGTTATGGCCTGATAAGTTCAGATTGACCCTATTAAAGCATGATGGGCACACCAGGGTAAAAAGGGAAGCGCATGAAATGATGCACCCCTCATGCACACTGCCCGTTGCACAAGCATCTGTAGGCAGTGTTATGAGCTGGGGTTGCTTCAGAGTCAGCCGACAACTTGAATGTACTGAATGGCAAGGTTATGCCCTTCCCTGATGGCACGGGCATATTCCAGAACTCAAATTATGAAATAGTGGTTCTGGGAGCATGGGGAATAATTTTCACACATGCACTGGCCACCACATTGTGTACTATAATCAAAGTTAAAGGTGATTGAATACAATCTTGAAGTGTGCAATTTTATTCTTTTATTTTTATTCTGGCAGTTTATAACAATTTTGAATAGGAATCATAAAATAGGTTTAAAAAAATTATTATGGTTAAAATATGGCCATTATACTATAGATGCCAATAGAAGTTACTGAAATATGTTGGGCACAGACTCTAGTCACGTCTCCCAAGTGTAATGAAAAAATTTAATAACCACACATTAATAGTCAGTTGGCCAGTTGTGCCAGAGTTTACATTTAAATGACACGTGTCCTATGAGGTAAATTATGAATTGACACATAAAAAAGTACAATGTTGCTGTTTTGAGTAGTACTATCATATGGTTAAATATGAATTATTCAAGTAGAATAGAATTGAAGACTTTTTTCAAATCCTCTAACATGGATTGTGCTTCTTTTGGTTGTGAATTTGGCATTTGCTGATTTAGAACGAGTAGACCTTTTCACACCTAATACAGTATCTATATGCTGCATTATTAAACCGCATTTACATATATTTTAAAATAATGCTTTTCCTTATTGTGTGCTCTCGCATGTCCTATAGGTAGGACTGTTTCTCGACAGGAGAGACAAAGAATATTACCTAGCCCCTTCAATAAAATTTTGGAACATTCAATCTGTGCCTAAGAGTAATGCCACAGGAGAAGAACCGGGGGAAGGAGGACTGAGCAATAGAGAGGTGTGATATACCTACAACAAGATTACAGTAGATGCCCAAGCTCTTATATTGCTCTGTATGACAGCATTTAAAGAGAAGAGAAGAAACAGAATCAAATTGTAAAACTGCTATGATTTTTGTATGACACAGGACATTTTGTACCACTTTTAAATAACATGTCAATCCCCAATTTTATGCTCATAGTTAATACCCACACCTGATTTTCATCTAAATTTAGTTTTTTTTTCTTTCATTTTATTATAATTTTTTTTTATGAATGATAAATGATAAATCATATAGCTGGGATGAAGCATTTGACACACAGACATTATTCCTGAGCAGTCAACCAATGACTCCCCCTTACCATAATGTAATTGCCTCTCAGATAGTACGGATGGGAAGTTTTCCAATTTCAGTTAGAAGCAAACATTTTCACATTTGGCACACTTTGTGCTCTAATTTTGCTTGTGCATAAGCCTATTTTTCAGTCTGATCTAAAATCAGGTATAATGGCAAACAGGGGCAAAAATGGAGGATACATGGCACATTAAATTACACCAACTAAGTATGGATGTCTTTCTATAATGCAGGCTTTAAAGGGTTCATGAATTTGGCTTATCCGCCATCACCATGGAACTATATGCTTTTCTTTCTGAAGTCTTGCTCTTCAGAATGCCACATACATTTTGCAACTGCATTTACAAAATAATATTTAAAAAAATTATATAATGTACAGAAACATAGTAGTATGAGCACGAGAATGAACATGTAGCAGTATGCATAAAGAGGATTTATGTTCCTACAAAGGACCAATGTTATTAAAACACCTAATGTTTCAAAAGACATTGTCCATTTGCTTACAATTTGAGGGTGCTGACTGTACGTAGAGTCACTGAAGCAATACCATCCTACACATAATTTCTGGATTTTATCACTTGCAGGATGAGTGTGGCCATGCAACACCCCCGCCCCCCCCCACCCACCACCCCACCCTAAATAAAATCTATATAAAACTCATTTCATTTAAGATAATCACAGTGATATGTATGCTAATTACAGTCTAACTATCTTTACACTCATTTCATGTGCAATGGTAGTACATTAGTTAAAAGTGAGTTCAAGGCTACGTGTCAATGATTGGCGTACAATCATCACCACTAAAAAAAAAGGATTTCTGTTGACTGGTAAAGAAAACAAACACCTAAAAACACAAGTAACTACTATACAAATTATAATTTTATATGTCTATATTTGATACAAGAATCCAAAAATGTTCTAATACTGAAGAATGTACTTCTTCAGTTATCATAATTTTTCATCAGGAAATTGTGTTATTTCAATCAAGTCACAAAATGTAATTATTTAAGTTGCACATGTAAATATTTATCATAATTATAGCAGGCTTACAATCTTCAAGGGGAGATGAATTAAATAATTTCTCATCTGTAATGCTAATCAATTTACCAAAGCTGACTTTGTGTAGTTTATAAATTAAAACTCAAATGAAAGTATTAAGATTAAATCATTGCTCATTTCATTTTCCATGGTACTTATCTGTGTAGTGTTACAATGGGGCCTAAAGGGAACTCAAGGGACAGGGTGGGGGGACACTGGATGGGGTGCCCACACATTGCATCACACAAGCGCAGACCGCAGAGTACACAAGAACCAAGAGGAAAAACCAACAAAGCACAGAGAGAACATGAAACGATATGTACACAGACCTGAGGCAAGATACAACTCCCATCATCAGAGGTAGGAGGCAATTATGCAAAACTCCACAACCCACTATTATTTAATTATGATCAAAAAAGTGCTTTTAGAAGTGTATGGTGGAAAGTACTGGAATGATGAAACAAAGTCTATCAAACACATCTTTATATTTTGGTCTGTGCACGTGCCATCCAGCACACCAGGCGGCGGATACTTCCCACCCTGGAGATATATCCGTCGTTTCTGTGGCAGTTACTTAAGAGGTTGGGTTGCCAGTTTGATGCCCGCTTGTCATTCACACTATGGGGCAATTTGGAAACGCCAGTTAGCCTAATCTGCATGTCTTTGGACTGTGGGAGGAAACCAGAGTACCAGGAAGAAACCCATCAAGCACAGCGAGAACATGCAAACTCCATTCACACAGACCCATGTCGGGAATCGAACCCTCGACCCTGTAGGTGCACGGCGACAGTGCTAACCACTATGCCTTTTGTTTTCCCAATTTTCCCTTTTCTATTTTAGCACATAATCATTACTTTCACAGTTTACTCACAGACCATTTACTCATTTCATCATCTCTTCTGTGATAAAATAATATGCATCATGAAATAAGTATTGTGCACAAGCAGTGATTCACTATTACTGATTATTAAAACCATATTAAGTGTCAGGGATCCTATAGCTGGGTCGCTGTATTTTAGGGAGGTTTGCTAGGTGAGAGACTTTTCATCACCAAGAACACAAGCATAGGAGTATAAAAAGTGAAGGTCATAAAGCTCAACATATCCTCAAGTACTTGTATAACTTATGCTGTAGTGCACAATTAATACAGAAGGTGCATTTTTAATTGTTAGTAATACTGGAACCTTTCTAAAGCATATCATTAAAGTTCTTTCACCAAAAGTGTGAGCAAATCATGGAGCCCTAAACCAACCAAGTGCATCAAGACACTGAATAATTATGTAGTACAAATATATCATGTGTACAATTCTGTTTGGCACCCTGATTATCTACAAAATATGCAGTCTTAATGAAGACGGTATAAAACCACAATGCTTTTAATATCACACCCTTAAAAAGACTTACATTTCAAAAGGTTCTGCTACCATAAGCCTAAAGACTTACATACACTGTGTGGGCAAAATTATTTGGACACATTAGTATCACACTCATATGTGCAGTTTGAAGATCCCATTTCAAGGTCAGTTTCCATTTGCATTAACCTCCCCTTGAATGCTTTCCACTATATTTGCACAACTGCAATGAAATGTATGCATTTAGCCAAAAGAGCATTATTAAGATCAGGAACTGTATTACTAAAAAATAAATAAAAAGCCTGATGCACAGTCAGTGTTTCAGTTCATCCCAAAGGTGTTCAGTAGGGTTGGGGTCGAGACCCTGTTTCTCCACTTCAACCTTGGCAAACCTTATGGTGGTCTATCAATGTCACATTGTGTATGACATGTGTAAATGATCTGGTGCGCAGCATATACTGTAAACTTTTTAAATAAACATTTCCCGTAGGGGGTCTGTGACTCTAGACTACTGCTTTCATCTTTGTGGCAATAGTTTGCAGAAGGCCCACATAGAGATGTGATGGTCAGGTGTCCACAAGCCTACTGAATATAAAGTAAGCACCATGCATTATTTGCTGTTGTGCTGATTTGACTTAAAAAGAATAAGAGAATTTAACATACTTTTCCTGAAACACATAAAAAAATTTATAACTTTAAAGACTATGATTTTGAGCAATTTTGACATTTTATTGTCAGGCAATTTTGTTTCTTAATATTTCTGAAAACAGGTGTCTTAAAATGTTGTTTACATTAATAATAATATGTCACATGCTATTTGCTATAAATTCCATGTATCAATTTAACTCATGGGTAGGTTTGGACACAACCTGCTCAGTACCATATAAGTAGTAAGGAGATGTTGTGTAAATAAAATAGAAAATAAACAAATGGCCAAACATGCTGGGTGAATAAAATGAAATAGTAAGTGTTTAAAAAATAAAGAGTAAATTATTAAATAGGGATACTAACTATTTTTGTCTGGGATTGATGCAATGAAAATTAATTACAATAAATTTTGACTTATCAGATAGTATTTATTTTGCACTTTTGTCATTTTGGGGTTCTGTAATATTTATAAACACATTCTTAAAAATAAATTAATAATAATAATAATAATAATAATAATAATAATAATAATAATAATAAAAAATTTCCACCACCTACCTTGATCTTTGCAGGAAAAAAGAAACAGCCCAGTTTTTAAAAAAATACATTTTCCTTACATTTGACTAATTTAAGTAAAATGTAAGTAATGCTGAGAGTATTTTCAGTTCAGAAAGACATACCTGGTGTGAGACTCAGTATGTGGAACTAAGTATTAAGTGATAATGTTTAGACTGAAACAAAGCTCACAAACAGGTTTCCCCATGACAAAGACAATGAACAACATACTTCTCTAGCAACCCCAAAGCCATGCATGCCATGTGATAATATTAAAAAAACAATTAAGTAATGAAGATGAGCTTATCCACTTACTGAAATAGTGATGACTAGTGATGTCAGACTCTTCACTGCTGTCTTATTATTTTCTTCTTCACTGTGGTCCCAAAATGCCTCTGTTTCTGATAATGCTTTTCCAGGGACGACGTATCAATCTAGCAGATTTGCTGAGATGTCATTTAGTCTTTTGTTTCAGAGGTTCAGATGAAGCTCTCCTCAGCCTGCCTATCGTGGCTGCGATGTGCAAGCTGAGCAATGTGTGCACCTTGCTTCTCTCTCTTCTTTTTTTTCTATTATTCTCCTCCCCCTCACACACTATCTCAGTCTTCCTCTCCAGTGAGGGGCTCTCTCACTCTCCTTCTCATTGACATCATTCTTTTCCCTCCACTCTCCCACTCACTCTGCCCCCCACCCAGCTCTTGTTCTCTCTTTGGCTCATTGTAGCGGTCTCTCTCCTCGCGCAGCCTCTAGTGGGTGTTTCTGTAAGCCGTGCCTTTTAAGAAAGAGAAAAAGAGAGTGAGAGAGAGAGAGAGAGAGAGAGAGAGAGAGAGAGAGAGCGATTGATCCTTTATTCTTCTTTCTTTCTCTGTCTCCGATCTGTATCTGTCTGTATCTTGGTCCTTCTATCATGATCAAAGGACAATCAGTGCCATTGCATGTGTAGTAGGACCAGTCCTCCACCAAAAGAAAGAAATGCATAAATGTATAAATCAACAGGCAGTTCAAAGTGAACGAATAGAAAGAGGGAACACTAATATCTCATTCCTGTTGCATGTCTCTGCACTAGACACAGTCAGTATACCTCCAAACCGATACTGTTCATGGCATTGAGAGCTGTATATTGATACTGTTTTATATTATATACGTACGTATAATGTATGTATGTATGTATGTATGTATGTATGTATGTATGTATGTATGTATGTATGTATGTATGTATGTATGTATGTATGTATGTATGTACGTATAATGTATGTATGTATGTATGTATGTATGTATGTATGTATGTATGTATGTATGTGTGTATGTATGTATGTATGTACGTACGTATAATGTCTGTCTGTCTGTATGTATGTATGTATGTATGTATGTATGTATGTATGTATGTATGTACGTACGTATAATGTATGTATGTATGTATGTATGTATGTTTGTGTGTATGATGTATGTATGTATGTATGTATGTATGTATGTACATCTGTCTGTCTGTATGTATGTATGTATGTATGTATGTATGTATGTATGTATGTATGTATGTACATCTGTCTGTCTGTATGTATGTATGTATGTATGTATGTATGTATGTATGTATGTATGTATGTATGTATGTACATCTGTCTGTCTGTCTGTCTGTATGTATGTATGTATGTATGTATGTATGTATGTATGTGTGTATGATGTATGTATGTATGTATGTTTGTACATAGGATGTATGTATGTATGTATGTATGTATGTATGTACATCTGTCTGTCTGTATGAATGTATGTATGTATGTATGTATGTATGTATGTATGTATGTATGTATGTACATCTGTCTGTCTGTATGTATGTATGTATGTATGTATGTATGTATGTATGTACATCTGTCTGTCTGTCTGTCTGTATGTATGTATGTATGTATGTATGTATGTATGTATGTATGTATGTATGTATGTATGTATGTACAAAATTTTATAAAACTTTGCCGGTCCGTCTGTATTTACCTGAAGTTAAACTTGTGCCATAAATGTAATCAAAATGTTGAGTTATGAGCAGTTTTGAGCAGTTATGGCACATCTTAAATGGATCGTTGGATATAATTTAATTAACTTGCAGTTCTTTTGCCTCAAGTTTAACCTGCACCATAAGTGAAATCAATATGTTGAGTGATAGCGATGTTATGAACAGTTATGTGCCAGTTTTGTTAATCTACTTTAAAATAAGCTAGCAATAAACCAATTGCTCAATGTAAAGAATCATCTCAACCAATAAATATTAATTATATAGAATTAGTTCATATTTTCACTGCCAAAATAACAGTGCTGAAGTGGTATAAGTGACGTTTAATGCACTGGAGTCATTTTAATACAAATCTTTATCCAATCTTTTTTCAATTTCTCATCTGTGATTCACTCTATGATTACTGAACAGGAAGTGTATTTGGCTGATGATAAAAGAAGTGCAACTTAGCGTAAACAAAGGGGTAAGATACACAACCTTACAACATTTACATTTCTTTGTATTAATAAGGCAGGCAGAGAGTTCTGCTGTACAGAAAAATACAGTCAGACATGTACATGGGCATCAACCTGATAATAAGATCACTGATTACATTAAAGCTGATCAGCTTATTTTTAGCTTTAACCTTTAAATTTTTACTACCGGTACCAATGCTAGTGGATAATGAGGCAAACCATGCAACTAAATGATTCTTTAACTAAATAGACTGAAAATACTCACAAATTAAATCTTTTTTATTGATTTATTAATGAAGATGGTAGTGAAACATCATTACACACTAAAAAAATGCTGGGTTGTTTTTACTACCCAAACGCTGGGTTGCCTCTGTTGGGTACGGGGAGTTGGGTACTTTTTGTTTAACCAACCTTGCTGGGTTGGAGTTGGGTTAGCTAGTGACAGCTAACATCACAGACAAGACGCCCCTCCCCCGAAGTTCGGTGTATTCAGTGGCTGTGTCAGCTTCGTGTCTTTTTTTCTTCCTGCTCACGCATTTAAGAGGAAATGTAAACATTAAATATAAGGTCTGTATACACACTTTCACTTACTTATGACTGAATTTGTTCACTGTATGTAACATTTATTACTGTTACCGTGTTACACTCAAACTTTCAGCCTGGTCTGTGCTATAGCATGCTAGTTTATCTGACAATACCTGTTAGGTAGCCAAACCAAAGAACCCCACGTGTTTATGAACGAAACTGCAAAAATGTCTGAGCTTTTTAGCTTTCTTTGTAGAATGCTTGCAGGGTTTATGAAGATGGTGACGTGATGAATGAAAGCTAAACTGTTAACTGTAGTGCCAGCATGATGCTAGCATTTAGCTAGGTTGCTAGTGTTAGCAAACGCAGCTGAGGTGTTACAAAACACTAATCTTCTTACAAATATGAATCCTAGCCAATCCTAGCCTCTCAATTTTTCCATAAACTTTTACTTTCTTTAATTTCTTTCTTTCTAAGGTTGGAACCGACACCGTGGAATATCTCCAGCAGGCTGAAGTGTCGAGGCCGAACCCCTACATCCTGATGTTGAGAGATAATGACCAGCACTGCTCTCAGGCATTAGTGCTTCTCAGTAATAGTACCGTAATGATGTTGCTGTTGAACTTGTTTTGTATTATCTGATCTTGTGCTTTTGAAAAATAAATATAAATATTTTCTATGTTTTGTACAATTAATTGGGTGTTGTTTATTGCATATATGTATGGTTTGTGAAACTTAGTTTTTTTTTTGTTTTGTTTTGTAATAGACCAGTATATCAAAGTACTTTAACTGTTTAAACTGTTTTACCCATAGACATGTGAAACATAATAACCTATTTGTGAGGTAGAATTAACCCAGCATTATAGTTAAATATGACCTAGCATTTGGATTGAATATTTTACCCATCTTGCTGGGTTAAATAAATAACCCATTTTGCTGGGTTAAATTAACCCAGCATGTAGTTGGTCCAATATTTATCCAGCAGCTGGGTTAAAAACAACCAGTTTTGGTGGTTTTTAACCCAGCATTTTTTAGGGTATATCAAACATTATCTGATCAATACATCTGTAACACATAGCTGATAATGTTATGGCATTTACCGGGGCTGTAGTGGAAGCTAAACGCACATGAACCGTGTTTTTGTCATGGTCTGAAATATTGTTTAGCATCCTCTGGCTAACGTATTTCATAGCTTACTCACTGCTCCCCTGACGATTAACCACAAGGTAAATGCTCTTTGTGCTACCGCCATTAATACACAATGTTAATTGCTCGCTTCATACTTATGATCTAAGCCATATACTCTGGACATATACCTCTCTAAATGACTGAAGAAGAGTGAACAAAACCTTTTGGTCACAGTGTTTTTACGTACTGTAATTGCTGCTCTATATTCACACTATATAACTGACAATAATGGTCAGTGCTTTTAAATATAATTCTGTTACTCTTTTTTTTTTTTTACCTGAATATGATCAATTACTTTGATATGTCTTGTAATATTGCAAGTCTTGATTGATTAATAGATCTGTATTGCATTTTCTTTTGCGCAGGTAAAGATGACACTGAGGACAATTTTGAATATATAAAGAATTTATAAGGTGACATCTACTGTGCATATAAATAGTAATAAAGTGCAGTTAAAGTGCAGTCTCACAAAGACAGGATTCAATTTCATCTCATAGTATATGTCTTTTTTTTTTTATGTCTCAGAAAATCCACTAAAAGCATACGCAATGGATGACCACAATTCTACAGAAGCGATACCAGTGGCTCGTCATAAGTGTCAACTTTATCTTTAAAATTCAGCCTCTACATGTCATGGTTTGCTTAAAGCTTCAAAAATTTTGTTATATATCTGTTTTCCAAAAATAGTGTTTATTGCTTTTTGCTGTCAAAATGTTCATACAGATTCACAAAATACAGCATGTCTGTACAATTAATTACTGCAGTGTAAGGCCATGTGTTCGTTGTTCTAGCCTCACAGGCAGTGATGTAGTGTCTTTTGTGCACACAAGAGACCATTCTGTAATCCCCTACTACGTGTATTGAAATTAATAATTAATCGTACTCGTCCTGTTAACTCAGCAGAAAGCCAGCTGTGGAAAATATGGAGAAGTAAAAAGGATTGTAATACAGAGTGTGTTAGCAGGGAATCCAAAATCACTCATTAAGAATGAGAAGAAAAGAGCAATCAAAGGTCATCCACAGTATTAGAGTCTCTCTCTCTCTCTCTCTCTCTCTCTCTCTCTCTCTCTCTCTCTCACACACACACACACACACACACACACACACACACACACACACACACACACACACACACCACTAACTTGTCAGTGTCACTGCTGTGCTGAGAATGTTCCACTATCTAATAATAACTGATCAAATTTAGTCCCACAGTGATTCCATTCCAAGTGTAACAGATGGGCTACAGTCAAACTCTTTGTTTTAACTCTCTGTTTTATCTTAAACAATACAATACACAGTACACAACTGTGCACACATCAAATATATAATGTTCTTTATGGACTTGCGAAGGCTGTATCTTTTATGGAACTGTAGTTTAATGTGTTAATACTGTTATTTATTTATTATTATTATCCATTTAGAGCAAGATTATACTGTATTCTTTGACTATATACCCCTAAGGAATGTATGCAATTTCATATCAGTTTATATGCATATATTTAATATGAATAGCTCTTCTTTCTTTTTTGCATAGTGCTTTTAATAATAGACATAAAGCGGCTCAGAAATCTGGATTTATTTTTAGATCCCTAATGAGCAAGTCAAAAGAAAGCAGGGAAAATCTCCCCGTGACAACATGGGGAAGAAACCTTGTGTAGAACCAGGCTCAAAGTGAACCCACCCCTTTCTGGATAATACCAGACACTAGGATTATAAATCACTATAAATCTTGTGTTCAAAGGATGTTAAGTAAGATCAGCTTATTGTTATTATTACAGAACAAGTTCTTACGTACAATTCTATAATATGCAAATTAAATTATTCCCTGAATAATGGGTGAAACTAACAGTTTCTTGAAAGGGACAACCATGGATTGGTAAAATAAATAAATAAACAAATAAATACATACATAAATAAATAAAGTGAATAAAAAAATGCGTGTGAATAGCTACACCTTTAGTTGCCTGACCATTAATGACATTCACAGCCAGCAACAACATGGTTTTGTCAGTCTTCTACACAACACAATACCATATCACTAACACCAGTTTTACTGTATTTGGGAGCCGTGTTACGATTGGCTGTAATATTTATAAAAGAATATGAAGCAAAGAGACAATACTAACACACCAAGAAGACACATGATTGGCTTGTGTGTAAGAGACATGAAATACACACGCGGTGTGCAGGAAGCTGTTGCTTTCGCTCTGTCCCCAATGTCCTCTTCCACATTTGGGCTTTTAGAACTCTTATTTTTACCCTATTGCACTATAAATGTATACAATTGATTGATTCCCAATTAGAAAGGATAGAGCGCACATCTGTGTACTACTGTACAAAATGGTGCTGTGGTGCTTATTGAAGTGATATTTAAACTGCAAGAGAGGTACAATACGCTGATGCTGCATTGTAAACTAACGTTTAATATTGTTTTTAATGTTTCCCATGATCTTCAACAATCTTAATGATTAAAAATGGTTTAGCTCAGCACTTTAATCTTTGTGTGCTTGTATGCTACCAGGATGCTGCCAGTGATTCACCACAAAAACAATTAAATGTATGAGTGTGATCATTTATAAATTAAATTGAATCAATATACACTACATGAACAAAAGTATTTGGCCAAACCTGTTAATTATTGTATTCAGGTGTTTCAGCCAAGCACCTTATCCCCAGTGGAGAACAATCTTAATGCTTCAGCATACCAAGGCATCTTGGACAATGCTTTGTGGCAACAGTTTGTGAAAGGCCCTTGTCTATTCCAACATGACTGTACCCCAGTGCACAAAGCAAGGACTATAAAGACATGGTTTGATGGGTTTGATGCGGAAGAACTCGACTGGGCCGCACAGGGACCTGACCTCAACCCCATCGGGCACTTTTGATATGAACTGGAACAGAGATTGAGATCCACGCCTTCTCGTCCAACATCAGCGGCTGACCTCATAAATGCTCTACAGAATAAATGTACACAAATTCCCATGAAAACACTCCAAAGTCTTGTGGACAGCATTCAAAGAAGAGAGGAAGCTGTTATACAGTAGGTGCAAGTATGCTTTTGGATGCAGGACATTGCAGGTTTGACCAAATACTTTTGTCCATAAAGTGTATGTTTATTTTGTTGCTGCTTTACCTTCATTCACATCTTAAGGGTATTATTGATATTAAATTGCATATTTACGTTGCTGAAAACAAAATTGCAGGCTGATTTGTTACAAAATATATTTAAAACCTAATATTTTACCATTTGTGCTTTTGAATACCCTTGGTAGTCAAAAAAGAAAAAAAAAAAAAAGAAAAAAACCATTGACCATAAATATACCTGCTATTGGACTAAAGGGGAACTTGTACAATAATAAGACACATCTACTATATTGTATCTTTACTCAGTCTATTTAAAACAAATGGGAGCAATTTACATGAGGTCCAGGAAAACATGTATACAGTATGCATTAATGCTTTCATAAGGTTGAGTTAATACATGCACTACTCATTAGCACAGCAGAAAATAATATAATATGCATAGATGTATGCACATGAACAGACCTTAGGTTTTAATTAAATAAACGTTAACAATGATAACAGGTAAGAATTTTGTAATATCAGTATGACGATCAGTATAAGTAATATTTATTTACATTTTAATTCAGTATTTACATAATGGTGGCTACGATGTACATTATTAATTAATTAATATAAATTAAATAAAATGCTAAAACAAAATGCTGTCTATCATGGCCAAGCCAGACCACCCACTGCACATAGTGTTCTGCAAACAGAAGAGTGTGTTCAAAGGAAGACTACAGTCGCAAGGCAGCACAACTGTCAGACTTACAGTAGGAAATCCTAAGGGCATGGGAATATGGACTGGAAGATCTAGGCTAAGGCTCATCTGCTGTACACACCACAGTGTTACACACATCATTATCTCACCCATTACTCTCACTATCTCATATTTGCCATTAAGCACAGACTCACAGAGGCACTGCAATTAACTTCATTCTCTTTTTTTTAACTTGTGATTTATATGCTGTATTTATATGCTTTGTATATTTCTTGAAATTCTTTTTTTTTGTTCTTAGCATTGCATTCGTAATTTCTGGTCATTTCTCACATGTAGTATACTAACTATATGTAAGACGGATGTAAGATACAATGTGCAATCACATATACAAGCTTTTGGTCTTTGGAACTGTTTGATCAATAGTCTATCTATCTATCTATCTATCTATCTATCTATCTATCTATCTATCTATCTATCTATCTATCCATCCATCCATCCATCCATCCATCCATCCATCCATCCATCCATCTAAACAAACCCTTACACTAGAGACTACATGCACCAAACAAGTATTCACTTCAAAATGTATGTAGAGTTTAAGTACACCCAATGTGTATAATTTAAGCGCCCTATATTTGTTTAATTGCAATGAAACATAATTATGGTAGTTTTATTTTATTTATTTGTTCCTTGGTTTCTCGAAGAACATACTGTAATAGCTATAGTTCCCTCTTCGGGCAACCAGAAATATCAGCAACATTTCCTCATGCACTAGTATATTTATTTACCCTTTTACAAGCATATATAAATAAAAAACAGTAGACTAATTAATCCTATCCTGTGGCTAGATTGATATTTGCATGGAGGACAAGCTGAAAATTTCTCTACTGGTAAAATATATAACAAATAAAACAAATTGCTAGACACATCAGCAGAGTTATAAAGCTATGCACCATGTCCTAAAGTACTATAGTAGACTGACAGAGTGACAAACAGAAATCAGCCAAAAGCCAAATAAATAAATACAATTTCAGTAGCTATACATTTCCCTTGCTTATTTAATAACTATTTATTGTCTTTGATTTGTGTTTCTTTCAAGAGAAATTGAACCTGATGTCCTTCTGCTGTGTGCCCAGCTGAAATTATTTTCTGCTTACTCCATTAGTAAGACGTGTTAGCTGGAATCAGTCTGGTCATTCTTTTCTGACCTCTCTCCTCAAAAAAGGCATTTCCACCCACAGAACTGCCACTCACAGAGTTTATTTATTTATTTAGGGAAGATTCAGTGGAAACTCTAGAGACCGTTATGTGTGAAATCCCAGGCGATCAGCAGTTTCTAAACTCGGGCTGTCTTGCGCCAACAAGCATGGTCAAACTGCTAACATCACATTTTCCCTTCTGATGTTTGATGAGAACATTAAGTGAAGCTCTTGACCTTATCTGCATGATTTTATGCATTGTACCTCCAGATGGCTCGTTGGATAATTAAATGAATAAGCAACCCTACGGATGTTCTTAATGAAGTGGCCAGTAGTGCCGAAAAATCCATTTATGCCTTATAAAGCCGAAAACTGTATATAACATAGATATGGTTTGTTAATTTTACTTCCATCCAGTTTTTGACTTTATAAGGCATAAATGGATTTTTACCACACTGTAAACCCTAATGCTCAAAGTAATTATATATATTGAGTACTGTTAATTTAAATAATTACAATTAGTTCAAATTAATAGACCCTGATGAGTATTTAGTATTATTGGTATTTATGAGTTTGTAGAAATTACACTTTTCAAGTTAGCTGAACAAATTAGATATTTTAGGTAACTGTAAGTACTTACAGTAAGTAACAGTAACTGTCACTTTAAAGTTCCACCAACTTAAAATCAGGGCAATAGCGCGCTGGTGGCTCAGTGTTTCACCTGCCATGTGAAAGGCCCGGGTTCAATTCCCAACTGGATGAAGTGTCTGTCCCAAGCCCAGATAAAATGGGAGGGTTGCATCAGAAAGGGCATCTGGCATAAAACCTGTGCCAAGCCTGTGTGCGGACCGGATTGTCTGCTGTGGCGACCCATTGCCGAGAGAAGCCGAAAGACCCACAACAGTTTTTTTGATTTGCAACAACTAAAAAAAATTATAATTGCTATTAAATATTATGAGTTAGGCTACTCAATAACGCAAGTAAGGAACAATTAATATGAATGACTACAACAAACTCAAAAACTGATAGTTCTGTTTACTTAAAATTGGAAACATCATTACTTAAATTTTTTGTTGTTGTTTTGCCAACTTATTCAGTTTTGCAGAGCCAAGTGTAGAGTGATTACAATTGTTTGATACTTTTAGATTTTTTTGAAGAGAATATATGTTAATTTGGAATTTAAATGGAAAACATCCTTGTATCATAAAAATGGACCTTGAAATTTTTTTAAAAAGATTTATTGGTTAAAATTGTTATATAATGCTTTAAAATATTTTAATTTGTGCTTATGAGTGTGTAATTAAATTCCATGCAACATCGTGAGCACATCTAGTGTGCAAACTGTACCCAGTATATACAGTATATATGAAATGCATATAGAATACACACATATTATACTGTATATGTGAATTCTATATGCATTTCATGACATGCACAGGTGGAACTTCCTATGTAACTTTTCCTTGGCAAATTCCTAAACCCTAATCACTTTCAAACATAATTAATTATTTCCTGTTAATTTCACTCCCATCCAGTTATGGTTAAAGAACAATAACGTCGACTCTTTGAACACTGGTTTAAAAGACTCATGCTGTGCTTTTTTTCCCTTCTTCTAAAATTATAAAAGACCTGTGTGTCTTGGTGGTGTTTCCTCTTGTGCTTGGCATCCGCACACAGGAACTCATTGATCTGCTATCCCTGCCTTCAGGTTTTCCATTGTAGAGTTTTGACTATTAATGTGGATCATTCAGCAAATAATAGATTCATGGTCTAGATATTATAATAAACCACACAGTCTCTTGAACAAGCCAAAAGTACAGAGACAAAATGTAACTTAATCCTGTTAAATACTAACATATTATATTATTACATCAATAAAAATATCAAGTCCTTCTCATGAAATGATGATTTAGGAGTGTTTTATTTTATAATGCTTGAGCATTACTGATGTGCTGGGGGTTGATTAGATTGCATTAGACCATGTTTTTAATCTTTTGAGTTAAAACCAGTCATATAATCTGTTGTTGTTGTTGTTGTTGTTGTTGTTGTTGTTGTTGTTGTTGTTGGTTGTCTCCATTATTTAAAACAATATTTTTTGTGTGTTGACTAAAAAGTTCACCTACTGTATCATTCTCATCAAATCAAAAAATGTATAGAAGAATGTGTTTAAATTGTATATTTCGACAGTGGAGATATGAAAAGATATATCTTTTTATTTAATCGCAAGTTGAACATCCTTAAACGTTTGCCATTCATGTGTCTCTTGCATCCTCCTTTTCTGTGGCGCAGCCCATTGCAACATGTCCCATTCCCACTTCCTGCTTTCTATTGGAAGACACTGGCCCTAGCCCCCTTTCTCCCACCTCCTGCTTCATGACTGGGTGGCAGTATCACCTGGTAGTGTATTAAAACTTATTGAAACTTTTCTGTTGGTTTTTGTTTAGCTTTGGAGTGAAGAAAAGAAGAAAAACATGTCTTTCTTTCTTTTCTTTTGCCACTCTACTTGCTGTTTCATCTGGCTCTCCCTAGTTATCCAGTGAAAACTAATCTTACCGGAATCCCTGCTTGCACTCTGCACAAAATCTTTATTCACTTTAACCTTTATGTCACAATAAACGAATGTATCAATTTGTGTTTCCTTCTCTGTGTGTCAAGTTAAATATACTACTCCTGAGAAATCAATTACCCTGACCCTTTTGCTCTCCGGACCTGCCCGATCCATCCTGTGCTATTTCTGTTTGGACTTTTTATCACATCAAAACAAGTCACTGGAGCGGAGGGTGGCACCATATGAACAATCTAAAGTTACTCATATAAACCACAAAGGTGACTTTAGACTGCAGTTGATATGAACAGTTTGGCTATGTGGACTTAGGACCCACAACTGCTCTAGTTTTAGGAGAGAATTATTAATAAACACTTGTCATCCAGCTGAGGACGGATTCCTTTTTGTGTCGAAGCACATCATCTCTGGCTTACTCATTAAGGATAAACAGTATAGTATATAGATTTAATGTGGAAATTGTCAATTTCAGTACATTTTCTTTGTAAATAAAGTAAATGTTATTAAATTGAATGTTTGAAACATTTCTTTGAGATTCTGGTCCATACATAATGCAGTTGCTGCAGATTTCAGAATTCAGGTATACTTTCACACTGTGAATCTTCTGTTCCCCCACATCCCAAAGGTGTTCTACTAACCCTAAAAACCGAGGTTCACCAGACCAGGCTATGTTTTCCTAGTATCCAGCTATAGAAATTTGATGAGCCTGTACCCACTACAATCTCAGCTTTCTGTTCATGGCTGAAATGTTGTCTGTTGTTGCCATTCATCTGCCTTGAGATGCTGTAGATTCTTTTCTGCTCACCAAAATTGTATAGTTGCCTGAGTTACTATAGACTTTAGGTTAGCTCAAACCCCTGTGTCCATTCTCCACTGACCTCTCTCATCGGCAAGGTGCTTCCATCCACAAGAACCTCAAGGCACCTAAAAAGTTCACTTAAAAGTCAACTTTAAAGAAATGAAATTGATCGAGTCCAAGCAACAAAAACAGAGGAGATAATTTCAATAAACACAGACAAAATCGTTTTTAATGCAAACGTTTAAACAGATTGATGCTTTTGTAGTTTTTAAGTGCATGTCGTGTTTAATAATTAATTGAAGGAAAAGGAGCTATATCTTAACAACCTCCATTTGACTGCAGCCAAGCAATGCCACAAGGATACAATCAGTCTTATTGGCCATGTGAATCCATATGCATTAGCAAACAAAACTGGATATGTTACCTGTGCTAACATTTACACACATCTTTTTCTTGTCTGGTGTGTGTGGCACCCTCATCTCTAAATCCTCAAATCATTTAGAAAATAACTTTAAGTAAAAAAATACTGCCCATGGACAGTTTACAAGTGAATGGGTCACAGGAGCTGACAATTTGCAAGCAGCCACAATATAATAAAACGTTAAATTATTTAAAGTTAAAATACGGTTAGAAGATCAAGGGAAACTCTGAAGGAGCTAGAGATATCCACAGCTCACATAGTGGAAACTGGTCCAGGACATCCATAACCTACATACTACAATAAAGCTCAGGATGTACAGTGACGGCCTTTTTAGATGTTTTAGATCAATAGTTTCTAGAACAGCACAATGTTTAGCCACAGGGGAGCTAAAATTGAATTGAGTGTTTTCATAGTTCCACTGATCCACAGATTATATTGACTTCTAATTTAAGGTCTGAGAAAATAAGCTCCTAATGATGCTATGCGTTTATTGCTGAAGGAACTTGCAATACAACACCACAACACATTAAAATAACCCAGGATCATGCAGTACTGTATTTGCAGAGCTTTAATATCTCAAATAAAACTAAATGTAAATCATCAAATCTAAAATAATAATAATAATAATAAAAATGTGCTAACACTTTGACTAAATAACAACAAGAGATCTGTATTTGGTGGAATAACTCCAATTTGCAATTACAGCTTTCATATAGCTTTTTGACATTTATTTTGGCATGCTCTCCACCAGTTGGCAAAAATGCAAACAGCTCAGCTTTGCATGATGGTTTGTGACCGTCCATCTTCCTCTTGGTGACATTCCAGATGTTTTCTGGAGTAAACTGTTTTTTTTTTTTCTAGAGCTGTATGTTTTCCATATAATTTTATCACAATTGTTTTCATGTTCTCCCCATGTTTGTTGTATTTCCTTTCACAGTCCAAAGACATGTGGTCTAGATTGATAGTCATTTCCAATTTTATGCGATTGCAAGCTGAATGTTGTTCAGAAGTGATGTGGGTTTTACAGTAGAAACCCCACCTGATGCCGTATTAGCAAAAATACACCGGCTACCAGAGTTGCAGTAATGTTTGACTGAGATGTTCTCCATCATATCCCAAAGATTTTCAATGGGGTTAATGTCAGGAAAATGACATTCAAATGTGAGAATGATACATCATGCTCCCAATACCACTTTTAAACAATTTGCGTCTGGCTACACAAACTTTTTTCTAGAGACCTTTTTAAAAATCATAATCTGTTATGACCAAATTTACAATAGACATTATTAATAAATCATGAGTAAAGTTTATACGTGCAGAAATTAACAATAGTAATAATTTAATTGCCATTTACATTTTTTTCCCATGAATCATAAACCAATGATTATTGATATAGGCTACATAATGATAAATCACAACTTCATATGCCTGTGTTATTACAAAGTCAACAATAAAACTAGAAATAAAACCATTTATAGATGAAAGGCACAGACAATTTGATTGTTTTTTTACTTCCACAGACAATTTGACTGTTTTTATTTCCTCTACTCTTACTCTCCCTGCAGACAGAATTATGACAGAAACCATAACAGTGATAAAAAAATGTGGCCACCCACATAAAATCACCTGCAACCCACCTGTGGGACGTGACCAAGTGTTCAGGAACCAATGCTCTAGGGGAAATCTGAATCCTTTAGATTTAAACCACATGAACTTTCCCCATTGGTCTAAAGTTTAATCTTTATGCTTTTTAACAAATAAAAATAATTTTTTCTTTGAATAGACGCACTAAGAAGTGGTTTTTAGTCACACATCTGTGTGTTCTCATCACGTTGTCCATGTGGAAATTCTATTTTCACTATTAAACTGTCAATCTTTTTATGATGCACTTTCTTGGAAGCCAGTAATTTGAAACACAATAATAATCTTTTCCATAACCATCTTCCAACATTGTAGTTTATGTTGGGTTTAAAATAATTATTGTCACTTGAAACACGTGAATGCCTCCAGTAATTATATAATACATTTAATTTATTATAAAATTATATTATCATTTTATATTATTCATTATTATTATATTATTATTATTTTATTATTTTATATTTTCCTGTTTAAATGAAAACAGTGTTTTTAAAGCATTGTCATGCACACTCATAACACGACCGGCACTAGGACCGGAAGTAATACGGTCGGTTTCAGGAAGCATAAAAGGAAACAAGATGACGCCTCACATTGCTCAGTCATTGAGTTATGCCCGTGCTATCGCCGACGCCTCGCTCGTCCAAAGTGAGTACTCACTTTCTTGGGTTATCGCTTCTGATTGGGTGTGTGTATTTAGAACGCGGGTTTATTTGTGTAAACTCTTGCTCTCGCTTCGGGAGAGTTCTAAGAATAACTTGCGTGGTTATCCTGCCTACTCGCGTACTTCCGCGTTTGGGTTTACCATCCACGCTACAGGGCTAACTGCTAAGTCTTCTGCTTCATCTCCGGTTAGTCCGTGACAGAATGACTGAGCCACCGGCAGTAAACCCAGCGGAGTTTGCTCACCTCTGCGATGTGGTTGACCGGCATGCTAAGCTGATCGATCAGCTCCGTGGTGAAGTCGCATCGCTCCGCACGGAGCTCCAGGGCGTCGCAGCCTTGCGCCGCGAGGTGGCGGAGCTGCGACAGGAGAATGCGATCCTCCGCGGAGCGGCCGCTCAGCCGGCTGTGGCCACGCCCATCGCAGCGGCTGCTGCGCCGCCAACTCCCTCTCCACCTTCTGATGTTTTCTTATCTTTGCCGGATAAATGGAATGGCACGGATGGGAAGTGCAGTGTTTTTCTAACTGCATTGGGTCTTGTGTTTGAGTTTAATTCCACCAGATACTCCACAGACCGACTGCGCATTGCTCTTCTCGTTTCGTTGCTATCCGGGCAGGCAGCTGAGTGGGCCACGGCGGTTCTTCGTTCAGATTCAGATGTCGCCTACTCCTACACCGAGTTCACCCGCCAGCTCAAGCTCACCTTTGAACATCCAGCTGCTGAGGTGGAGACCGACTCCAAGTTGTACCATCTAAAGCAGGGAGGGTCGTCCGTGAGCCGTTACACCGCGGAGTTTCGTACTCTCGCCGTACAGACCGACTGGGGAGACTCCGCACTCCGGACGGCCTACTACGAGGGACTGGCTGCACGGATAAAAGACGAGCTCGCCGGACGAGAGCTTCCAGCTACCTTGGAGGGTTTAATTCAACTCGCCCTCCGGATCGACCAACGGCTGCTCGTTCGCCCCAAGCCAGCTCCTCGTACCCTGCCACCCACCATGACTGCACTACCACACACCACGCCCTTCCTCTCCCGCTCACCAGTTCCAGAAGTCCACGCCTCATTCACCGCAGCACCCACCAGGACCGTCGGTACTCCACCTCCCGCCGTGGTTGACACAGGAGTCGGGGAACCCATGCAATTAGGGCGCGCCTCCTTGACCGCTGCAGAACGGGAACGCCGATTCAGAGAGGGGCTCTGCGCGTATTGTGGATCTTCTGCACATCATCGGGCCATCTGTCCTCTGCGGCCGGGAAACGCGCAGCCCCGGTGAGAAATGGGAGGAACTCACCGGGTCCCATGTCCCTCTCCACCACCATGACCAGTGATTCCCGTCTCACGGTGAAAGTACATCTCCAGTTTGGCCACAAACGGGTCGGAAGTACCGCGTTCGTCGACTCCGGGGCAGCAGGTAACTTCATTGACTCTTCCTATGCCAAAAAATTGGGGATAAAGATCGAGGCGTTATCCCAGCCTGTAACCATTACATCAGTCGATGGTCGGCCTCTCTCCTCCAGCCCCATCTCCTTTCAAACCCAACCTATCACCCTCATCATTAACCAGCATCGAGAACAGATCCAGTTTCACACCACCACCATTTCCTCACCACCCATCATCCTCGGACACCCTTGGCTGCTGCAACACGACCCGCTCATATCCTGGACCCAAAGCCGGATCCTACAATGGGGGCCGACCTGCACTGAGCTTTGCCTACGGGCCGAGGCTGGGACGTGCTCTAGGGAGTCCGAGGCCCCCGATGTCGACACAGATAAAATCCCGCTAGACTACCGGGACCTGGCTGAAGTCTTTTGTAAGAGACGCGCGACCCATCTACCACCTCATCGCTCATACGACCTGGCGATCGATCTTCAGCCAGGTGCGACACCACCCCGCGGCCATCTCTATTCATTGTCCAACACCGAGACGCAGGCGATGGAGGAGTATGTTTCCAGCGGACTTCGCCATGGTACCATCCGGCCCTCCTCCTCACCTGCCGCTGCGGGGTTCTTTTTCGTGAAGAAACGCGATGGTAGTCTACGTCCCTGTGTCGATTACCGGGGGCTCAACAATATTACCATAAAAAACCGACATCCATTGCCTCTTACCAACTCTGCCCTGGACGCCCTCTCTGGTGCCACCATCTTCACTAAGTTGGACCTCCGGAGCGCCTACAACTTGGTGCGCATCAGAGAGGGCGATGAGTGGAAGACGGCCTTCATCACCCCTACAGGACACTACGAAAGTCTGGTCATCCCGTTTGGTCTCTGCAACGCACCTGCCGCCTTCCAACAGTTCATAAATGACGTTCTCAGAGACATGTTAGGCCGTTGGGTGTTCGTCTACCTTGACGACATCCTCATCTACTCCCGAACACTCAACGAGCATATCCAGCATGTCAGAGCGGTTCTAAAGAGATTGCTCGCCCACCAGCTGTACTGTAAGTTGGAGAAGTGCGCTTTCCACGAGCGCTCCACCACGTTCCTGGGTTTTGTCATCTCGCCCCAGGGTGTGGCCATGGACCCGCAGAAACTGGAAGTTGTGAGTCATTGGCCCCTACCCAAGACTCTTAAACAGCTCCAGAGATTTCTCGGGTTTGCCAATTTTTATCGCCGCTTTATCCGGGACTACAGTACCGTTGCAGCGCCACTAACCGCTCTGACCCGCCCATCATCTCACCTCTTCAATCTCACCCCAACTGCTGTCTCTGCCTTCCATGAGCTCTGTCGCCGCTTCACCACTGCTCCCATCCTCCTTCACCCGGATGCTGATAAACCATTCGTTGTGGAGGTGGACGCTTCGGATGTGGGCGCCGGGGCTGTTCTCTCCCAGCGAGGTCCAGACCAAAAACTGCACCCCTGCAGTTTTTTCTCCAAGAAATTTGACGCCACTCAGCAGCGATACGGAGTAGGGGACCGCGAGCTGCTGGCCATAAAGTGGGCCTTGGAGGAATGGCGACACTGGCTCCAGGGCGCCAGAGAGCCGTTCATCGTCTGGACCGACCACCAAAACCTCATTACAATCCGCACGTTAAAACAGCTGAACCCCAGACAGGCGCGATGGGCACTATTCTTCGAAAATTACAATTTCCACCTGTCATACCGCCCGGGGTCCAAGAACACCAAAGCCGACGCCCTCTCCCGACAACACGAGGAAGACGTCCCCCGGGCGGACCCCGCGCCTGTACTGCCAGCCACCAAGATCCTCGCACCGCTCAGGTGGGACCTGGAAACGAGGGTTCGCCAGGCACAAGCTACGGAGACCGCACCAGCAGGTGTGCCGCCTGGCCGACTCTACGTCCCCAACGCCATCAGGGCCGAAGTACTCCAGTGGGGACACTCCTCCCCCCTTTCAGGACACCCCGGGAGACGGCGGACCCTACTGTTTGTACAACGTGCTTTCTGGTGGCCCAGTATGAAGAAGGACGTAGATGAGTTCGTCCAGGCGTGCCCAGTGTGTGCCAGGTCCAAGGACAGCAACAGACCATCACCCGGGGAACTTCAACCACTCCCGGTTCCCCGCCGACCCTGGACACACATTGCCGTTGACTTCATCACGGGCCTGCCGGTTTCGGAAGGAAAGGACACCATCCTCACCATCGTCGACCGGTTCTCCAAAGCTGTTCACCTGGTGGCCCTCTCCGGACTTCCGTCAGCTAAAAGGACAGCTGAGCTGATATTAGAGCACGTAGTCCGCCTGCATGGGTTCCCAAAGGACATCGTCTCGGACAGGGGGCCCCAGTTCACGTCCCGGTTCTGGAAGGCCTTCTGCCGTCTGATCAATTCCACCTGCAGTCTGTCCTCCGGTTACCACCCACAGACTAACGGTCAGACGGAGCGAACCAACCAACAACTGGAGCGCTACCTGAGATGCTTTATTGCTGATCGCCAGTGCTCCTGGGCCCGCTACCTCATTTGGGCTGAACTGTCCCACAACCTCCACCTATCTTCTGCCACCAACCTAAGCCCATTTGAGGTATGCTACGGCTTCCAACCTCCGATGTTCGATCATCAGGAACCGGAGGTGGAAGTGCCGTCGGCCCAACAGTTGGTTCGCCGGTGTCGACGGCTTTGGAAACAAGCAAACCACGCCATTCAAAAGGCCAATCGCCGTTACACCCTGCAACATCGCCGTCGACACCCACCGGGACGAATGTACCAAGTAGGTGATAAGGTATGGCTTTCAACAAAAAACCTACACCTGCAGACTGAGTCAAGGAAACTGTCACCCAGATTCATCGGACCATACCGCATCAACCTCCGGATTAACCCTGTCACCTACCGGCTCCAGCTGCCTGCGGCGCTCCGGATCCATCCGGTATTCCACACCTCCCAGCTCAAACCCTTCACCACCTCACCTATGGTTCCACCCACCCACCCTGCTCCTCCTCCCCGTATGATTGAGGGTGGTCCCGCCTACACCGTTCGCCGGATCCTTGACTCACGTCCTCGGGGCAGAGGGCTCCAGTACCTGGTGGATTGGGAAGGTTACGGTCCCGAGGAGAGATCTTGGATTCCGGCTCGGTTCGTCTTAGACCCCGAACTCATCCGGGACTACCGTCGTCGGGTATCCTCCACCCCAGGACCGTCGAGAGTCGGTCCTGGACGGGGGGGTACTGTCATGCACACTCATAACACGACCGGCACTAGGACCCGGAAGTAATACGGTCGGGTTTCAGGAAGCATAAAAGGAAACAAGATGACACATCACATCGCTCAGTCATTGAGTTATGCCCGTGCTATCGCCGTCGCCTCGCTCGTCCAAACGTGAGTACTCACTTTCTTGGGTTATCGCTTCTGATTGGGTGTGTGTATTTAGAACGCGGGTTTATTTGTGTAAACTCTTGCTCTCACTTCGGGAGAGTTCTAAGAATAACTTGCGTGGTTATCCTGCCTACTCGCGCTACTTCCGCGTTTGGGTTTACCATCCACGCTACAGGGCTAACTGCTAAGTCTTCTGCTTCATCTCCGGTTAGTCCGTGACAGACATGGTGTTTGAGCT